>JAWQUT010000461.1:258514-274519 GCA_033807755.1 Ellobium chinense
GGGGGAGTAGGGGGAATAATGGAGCATTTTTGCTATGAGGTTGGTTTGAATGGAAGGCGGATGATATTGAAGAGTTGAAATTGGAGCCAAATACTTAATCAGAGCTTTCGTTAATCCGCAGCATTTTCAACGTACCTCAGTAAATTGAATGTATTAAAATCTCTTTCCCATCTATGCGGACTCAATCTGTTATCAATGACCTTGTTGGAGGGTGGCGGGAGGGGGGGGATGGCATGGAGAAGGATGGGAAAACGGACGGGACCCCGGGNGAAGAAGAAGCGCTGAAATGTGTTCAGTGTAAAGCGCTGAAGATCGTTCAATATATCACCTATGATTCCACCACCTTAATCTTGCTCCCATCGCTTTTTCTGCTAGTCTCTTTCCCTCTAGTGTTCACCCTCGTCGTCGCCTTGGAGACAGCAAGCCACAGTGACATCACCGCCCGACTCTTCTCGCGTCAGAGTTATTTTTAGCCACCAATTGAAAAGAAAAAGCCGAAAAGATAATAGGTGGGAGTGGACGCCAAAAGGTCAGGGCTCGAACTCCGTGCAGGGGCATTGGAGACTTCAGCTAACGGTCCGTTTAACCTTGTTGATCCTTTTGCAGTGCCCAGAGCTCTATTGTTATCTCCTCTTTCTCTTATTCTTCTTGCCAGTTATTTCCCTTTGCCTTGCCCTGACCTTGTCTCACCCCCCTTCCCGTCCACACCCCCTCCTCCCGTCCATTATGTTTTTTTTTGTTAGCTCTTACCGGCATTGTATGCAACTGTGTGCCAAACAGGCAGTGGCACAAAGGTCCCTTACTAGTGTTGGTGATATATATAAGGGAATTGTTGCTGTGTATAACTTTGGCAGATATGACATGGAACAGTCAAATGTCTGCGAAGATGATGTTGTAATGCACCGTATATTATTTCTAAAAAAGATGACAAAGATATGATGTAAATGTACGGATGTTAAAGATAGATCTGATATAATTTCTATAATAATGATACAGTATAGTATAATTTCTGCGAAAACGACCAAATATATTATAATGAAACTTTCGTTGCCAGTCCATGGTCGGTTATAAACCCTGACTTTCAGTTTCCATGAAAAGTATGGGACCCTCCCATAACACAAATGATCTTATTATATGTCTCAGTCAAAGACATTTTCATGTTTTTGTTACAAATTCTAACATACCAGTTATAGGAACTTAGTTCACAAGGATATTTTTAGTTCACTTAGGATATTTTTTGTTCACATAGGATCCTAGGTCACATAGGCTCTGAGTTCACATAGGATCTTAGTTCACATAGGATCTTAGGTCATATAAGATCTTAGTTCACATAGGATCTTAATTCACATAAGGTTTTAGTTCACTTAGGATCTTAGTTCACATAGCATCTTATTCACATACGATCTTCGTTCACATAGGATCACATTCTCTTAGACAAAGTCGTCTGAGCTCGTAGCCTTTGTCAACGTGGAGTCCTGTGCTTTCGAACAACTGTTAGCACCAGCCCAGTGGTGTGAGTGACAGGCTGTGTAAAGGGTGAAAATGTCATCGAGGGCCCTCCTGTTCAGCTGTGTTGTGTCATATGTCGCCGGTCACGAGCAATCTTGTCTCATTTTTTTTTAACCGTTTAACTCTCTCTCTCTCTCTCTCTCTCTCTCTTGTTCTCTCCTTCCTTCTCTCTCTCTTTCTCTCTCTCTCTTTCTCTCTCTCACTCGCTTCCCTGCTCATCCTCTCCATCTGCGGTACCGTAGCTCATGATTGTGCAACCCTCTGTATTCCTTCTCTACAACCATCAGCTTTCACATCATATACTCATCAGAGTGAGTAGACAGTCTGGACAGCCCGAATATACCTGATGGAGTATTCTTGCCGGGGATTGTATTTTTAACTGAAACAAACTTTTTCCAAGTTATCTCCCTTATCTTCCTGTCTCGTTTTTTCACCCTGAGTTTCTGTACTAAAATTCATTCGTACCTGCGATCTGCACTCATTCAACATCTGAAGAAAAGACTCAAGCGGTCTGTAAATAAATTCCATTATCTTTTCCTGTAGGCGGGTGAGAAGCATGTTGCTGGGCTTTGTTCGAACGAATATCTTAGCCTCTCCAGCCAAAATACTCTCCATGGGGTAGTCTGGCTGTCTAGCCAAAATATTTCTGCTTATACTCAAAAGCATTATTTCCTATATCAAGTTTACTCACGTTTATGAGGTCCTTTGTAATCCGTCATTTCATATTTGTAAGGTGCTGGGGTATGTTGTTAGTGACAATAGGGCTCAGAAATAGTGCATTAGAATGAGTAGGTACGGTTTAATGTTATGATGACCTTTGTAAATAAAATTGTTCCGCTCCTCCCCTTGCCTCGAGTTCACCTACTTTAGAAAGATCCCTATAGCCCTCATTCATTAAGAAAATTGCCCCATTTATAATTTGTACTTTTCTGCAATAAGAAAGAAATAATGCCATTTAAAATTACAGCACTTAAAATGTTAAATTACAGCACTTGTTTGAATCTTTAGCCAAAACATGCTTTGTACATTGTGAACAAGATCTCCACTTACTGTACAACAACACTGACAAAAGGACATAATGAGTTAACATGAAAAACACTTTCAAGAACAAAGAAATGAAACTGAAAGGAATCTTTGGTCACAGTTTACTTAATGAATCTGGGGTCATTCAGGGGAGGTAATTAGTTATCCTGTCACTATTACCAGACTTGAACAGCGTGTGACAGGTGCGGAGCAGGAGGAGATAATCAGTTTCAAGACTTCTTTGTGTTGCATACTTCACCTACTTTCTGTTTCTCTCCTAAGAGCCAAATAACTACCAAGTCTGAAACTGAAACTTTTAGATGGTCGTCTCACTTCTCGGGTCAAGGTTCTGAATCAGTTGCAGTTTCCTCCTGACCTCATGTTCTTCATCGAGGGAAACCACTGTTGGGGATTTTGGAAATCTTTGAATAGTACAATCGCTCTAGGGGTCTAAACATGCCGCCAAGAGCCAGCCAGCTGCCATCATTCTGATCAGTGAGCTCAGGCAGCAACTGTTTATTGGCTGAGTGTACAAAAGAACTGCGTATCCCTGCATACTCCCCGGAAGTTAGATACATGCAGGAGTGTTAATCATTTCCTGACTTTTCGATGCCGTCGGCAAATACAAGAAAAGAGTTACCTACTCCTGAATGCATATCGAAAGTTGGTGACAAGCAAGGAAAATTAATCTTTTCAAAAGATAACTCTTCGATGTGATACCATGGAAATAAGACAACTATATTTTCCCAAGAATGCTAGACTGCATTATCCTGGATTTATCCATGGACCGCATTAAACATAAAATCTGACCGGAACCCAGGAAAGAGAATAGCAACATAATAATGGGCAATCAAGAATGTCAATACATCAAAAGGTGGCATGTAGACAAAAATGAACATATCAATTCCATAATTACATGTGTAAGGAATGAGAAACAAGACCAACAGCCACTGAAATCCAGTGAGTACAACGTGCAATGACAACGCTGAGCAACAAGCCTATTGAAAAGGTTGGGTACCGAAAGTTAAAAAAAGAAAAGAAGTAGACATTCCCTGTACAAAAATGATTATACAAAGACTTAACATCTAGCAAAGTTTTAGAATATGCATTTATTTTGACACGGGCAGAGCCATTACCTGTTTGGAGTGTCTGTTGTATAAAATATGAAAAAAAATTTTTTTGGCAAATCGACGGAGCTAACGGGAAGGCTAGTCCAGTTCAGTCGGAGGATGTGATAAGTTGAATGGGTTTTGTCGTTCTGAAAGCTTAGTTCTGTTTTGGACCTGTTTCGTCTTCGGCCCGTTTACTTTTCTGCACCAAATCTTCTTAAGTCATATCATAGAGCTTTTGTTAATGATATGATCTCCAGAATATTTTGAGAACGAAAGACGGCCATGAATAGATGGCAAATTTTATGCAGTCTGAGCGATACAGTCGACTCGGTTTAACCGAAATCTACGAAGTCACATTTTATGATATTTTTACCCAAAATAATCACTAGAATCGCAACTCTGTTTAATCGCGAATTTTTCTATGTTTCCGAAGTGTTACGACTTAGCCATGGTGACTGTATCTGGGACATTTGTACAGTCAAATATCGGTCGTGGTATTGATACTTCAGATTTTCTTCAGTCCAAACCTTTCGTGTCATTGTGTTCGCAATGGAATCGAGCCTGTATTTCGCCTGTTGCACAATGCAACTATGGTCCGAGACAGGTCACCAGGCTTTGTTCGGAATCAGCCCACCTTTGCTTACTTTGGCACGGAGACCGAGCGGATAATATTAGTAATGGGTGGGCGAGAAGAGGGAACTGAGGGGATTATCGAGATTGGATTTGAAGGTGAAATCGATTCCCAATGTCGGAGGCAACTCTCACGTTACTCTGTGGAGTCGATTCCTCCAGTGTAAATCTAGGCTGTGGAATGAGATGGTATCCAAGGTTTGTTTACCGTAACATAAATAAAAATAAATAAATAAATAAATAACAGTACCTTAAACTCTGTGTGTGTGTTTCTTTTTTGCGAGATCTAAAACACTTTCGGACTCTAAAATCACACAAATATACTGGTCTTTCACACCAAGTTAATTTGTCATCTCATTTACAAGTGATTTATAGAATGTGTCCATTTGGTGTATTATTGAACTCTTTTGTGGTGCGCTTGATTATGTCCTTCGACTGGGCAAATTTAGAGAAGAGAGAGCACCATTGGGAGGGTTTTTTAAGAGTATATGGGAACCTCTCTCTTCTCTGACCGCATCCCTAAATCTAACTCTGCTCTTCACCCTACCCCAAACCTGTCCTGAGATGGTCCAATGATTGTACGAAATGGACGTACAACACTTAAAGTAAACTTAATGACGAACTGGCAAGCTTGGTGGTCTTTTTTTTACCCTAGTCTGTCCAAACTCTGCCACTCTTATATCTATGTGAACCTCTTAGTAATGGTCAGAAAATAAACATAAATACGTCTAAGACCAATGGTCTACTTTGTCGCTATATTTTGAACATTAAAAGTCAATTCAGATCAATAGAAGGGACTGATGTAGTAAAACAAATGCCCACTAGTCTGGATTCGAATCTTGTTTATGGACTCGAATCAGGTAATCGTGAAAGTGACCACCAGCGGGGTACTGATTCCAGCTATAGTCAGCAAGTTTGCCAGTGACCACATGACGCCCCAGTCGAGTGCTTTTCTGACGAGTCCAGCCAGGCGTTCATCAAGCCGATACAAGCCAGCTTAAGCCCCCCCCCACCCCCACTGCATCCACCGCCCACAAGCTGACACCACGTAATCTCCACCACACGTCCCCACAACTAACATGTAATCCCCACTTCCACCCCCTCCACCCGTTCAAGCCTAAATGACTTCACTTCATTCGATGGAACTGAGCCAGGGGGAAATGGTTAGCTGGCAGTGTGCTGTGACAATTGAGTGTGACAATGGAGCGAGAACAGAGTGTGACAACAGGCGGTAATATGACTGCATAATCAACGTCAGTATTGTGACAATGGACAGGGCTGTAACGGGTCAAATATAGGAAGTGAGCAAACAGAATGAGAATGGTGCTCATGCAGGTTAATGTAATGGGAGGCCTGGTACTTGAATACAAATGAAGAGGAGAAGAGGATTAAGAGAGAGAGAGAGGGAGAAAGAGAGGGAGGGAGGGAGAGAGAGAGAGAAAAAGAGAGAGGGAGAAAGAGAGAGAGAGAGAGGGGAAGGGAGAGAAAGAGGGAGGGAGAGAGAAAGAGAGAGAGGTAGGCTAGAAAGAATGAGACCTTGATGAAAAAGAGTGAAACCTTACAACCTGTGGAGCCGTTTATAATGTACAGTAAGGACTCACGAATTCGAATTTTATAAGACAAGCCCCAGGCTTAGAATTGATGAGGTAATCTGATCTAGTTCGTGAATAAAATTTGGTAAAGAAATGAAGGGAAACAGCCTCAGACGCTTCAACAACTCTGCGAGCTTTCCGATTATACAAGGTGCCAGGGAATGAAGTTCTACTTTAAAACCTAAAGTTCTTTCTGATAAATAGCAGGCAGTGAGATGCTGCCAGTGCTGGATATAGTCTTAAGCTAAATAAGCTTCAATACCGGTACTTGACTTTTGTATTACAAGACCATATTATACCATTCTGTTTTGATGTGGACATGCGATCGTTTAATGAAGCAAACAAACAAACAAAAATCTCTAGAACTTCTGGCCTGACAGTCTGCAGAGGCCTCACAAAAATTTCCTTTTCTTTTTTTTTTTNTTATGGAAACACCAAGCTCATGTACCATATACGGCACAGTGGGTATTAGAGGGTTAAAACATTAATTTCTTTCTGATAAACAGCAGACAGCGAGATGCCGCCAGTGCTGGATATAGTCTGAAGCTAAATAAGCTTCAATACTTGACTTTTGTATTACAAGACCATATACCATTCTGTTTTGATGTGGACATGCGATCGTTTAATGAAGCAAACAAACAAACAAATAGCTCTAGAACTTCTGGCCTGACAGTCTGCAGAGGCTTCACAAAAGTTTCCTTTTATTTTATTTTTTTTTGAAGGGGGTTAGGTAGGGGAGAGGGGGAAGGGGGTGGGAAGGACTTTGAAAGGGATGACGTTGTGAGCAGTTAATGTATTCACTTGAAAAAAAGAGTTTCTACTTTGTCACTTTTAAAACTTTGCTGTTGATTAATTTAAAGACATTAATGTTTTCAATTTATTTTGTGTCGATTAGAAGTCCTGTCTTGATTCGCGCCTCTCTAAGATCGTTTTCTAAGCTTTCTACCTAAGGGCCTCATCAAGCCTAAATCCAGCAATAGGTGCCGCCTGTCAACATAGCTGTCACGGGCTCGAATCATTATCACATCATTATCATCATTCTCTCTCTCTCTCTCTCTCTCTCTCTCTCTCTCTCTCTCTCTCTCCTCTCTCTCTCTCTCTCTCTCTCTCTCTCTCTACATGCATCCTTCAAACACTGCTCCCCTCGCCCACTCCCAATCCGTGAACATCTATGCGTAAGTGTTTTCGCACTCTCTGAACTTAAAACTGTACTCACCTTGAACTGCGGATTGCAATTCGGTTCTCATGTTACGTTACAAGGCCACAGGCTGACGGGATCACACTCACGTTTCCAAACTAAATGTTTATTTAATCATCATTTGCTTCTTACCCAACCTTACATGAACGTTTGTTGTGTTTGCGTCTTGTCTGCCCTCTCACTTCCAATACTTTATGTAACCGGGTGGAAAGGGCAATAGTAGTACTGTATGGTATTCTTTCTCTCATATTTAAGGGGGAGGAAGGTGAACTTAGTCTGATAATTTTTCTGATGTTACATATTATTTGAAGAAAGTGTGTCACCAGGGATTTTACCAAATTACTGTGAATGATCAATAATTTTGAGAAGAAGGGCCGAAAAAAACCTACTCTAGAAAATTTCTGTCCCTGCCAGGGATCGAACCAGGGTCTCTCAGCTTGCAAGTCAGAGCGTGTTACCACTACACTACAGGGACGCTAACTTCACAGCAATTTGATTCTTAAATACCTACCGCCTGAATCGTTCCCTAACTTCCACGTGTGAACCTAGTGTTCATCCGTGACCCAAACACACTTCCCGACTGCTCACATTTACAGTATGTTCATCCTGTGCCACACCTTATTATATTATAAATCCATATATAAAATATGTATCAGACACCAGTGTAGACGAGAATGAAAAGGCTCACGTTTTCACATTTCAACTCAACCTTCTCTTATGCCACCTTGTGTGAGCACTGTTCTCATCAAGACTCTTCTAATCAACACACAGTTCCCACCTTGGACAACATCTATGCAACTTTGCCAGCATGTCCATCTTTCCACATACCATCACTGCCACCTTCCCTACTCACTTTCTCTACTGCCCTTCCCCCTCCTCCCACTCCTTCCTTCTACCCTTCCGTGTGTCAACACAACCCGGATTGCGTCCGCTCACCCCTAACTGTTCCCTTCTGAATACTAGGTTGAAAAAAAACAACAACAACCACATTTTGATGTTGTCCAGCCCCTGTTTCCACATATTTTGAACACAGTCCTCCGTGTGAGAGCAATACGTCACAATCATAGGCAGTTCGCCTACCTCATTTGAGTAAGTTTTGGAGGAGAGGCAAAAACAACTGCATTAGACAACATGAGAAATTAATGCCAAGCTCAAGCTTAGATGCCGTTTCTTAACCAATGATTTTATGACTTACTTTGTCATGACATTTATTTGATAGATGTACTGGGTTGTAGCAAGCGCAAAAATGACTCAGCTTGCAAATTGGCTATCTTTGAGATAGGTAATCTATCTATGATTGCTGCTAGGTTCCCACCTTGTGCTACTCCTATGTAACAGGCCGTAGCCTGGCGTGGTCCGGCTCACGTTTTCACATTTCACGCGCGTCATTCATTGCTCCCCAATGAATGAACTGGGTCAAACTTGCCAGAGGCTGTTAGTTTTGAGATCGATGGCACCGATACGGGGGCGGCTGGCGGTCATTATGTCAAATTTGGGCCCGGTCACTGTGGGTTCTAACAGGGTCGATTCCTTTGTGTTCACAGGAAATTGAGGTTAGGGCTGGTTAGAGCTGAAACGACTTCTTGCGCGCCAGCTGTAAACTTTTGAAGTAAGCTACAGTTGACCTATATATATATACAAGCAAACTATGTTGCTAGTAGCCTTTGTGATAAATACAGGCTGGCCGGGAAAGTTTACCTAATTCAAACTCCAATAACTTCCTGATTTAAAAAAAGAAACTCGGATAAAATCTTAAGCACATTAACAGACAGATATTATCTATAACTGTTGCAAATTTTATTGACCTTAAAGCAAAAAGTAGATAAATGTCGAAGGCACATACACTTCGAAAATAACATGTTAAAATAAAAACGTTATAAGAATATCTGCTATGTAAGGCGAGTAACAAAGGATATTGGATATATTTACATATCTATGTCATACATAATGAATGAACTAAATATTGCATTTCCCTTCATCAGCAAAAAGAGAAGAAGTTCTGCAAAGCTACATTCTACACAGTGGTTGAAATTTATTCAATTTAATCTCCTTTTTTTTTTACGTAAATTTCTCTTATGTCTTCACCACGCTTCTTGCTGACAGTGACTAATTCTGGGAACAAATTAGCTGTCACAAAGGTTTCGTATCCAGGTGAAAGCCACGAGTGTTTTAATCTTCCTCACATTGTTAAGTGCAGCCACTCGGCGTGTTCTACTGTCTTAAAGTCTTAAGTCGACATTTCTAGAAATATGTTAACCTTGTTCCGTGATGAATAGTGCGCAATCGCGGGTCCTGTCGCTGCAGCGCTGAAGGCATTTAAGGAACGATGCAATTAATTTTCAAAGACATGACACCAAAATTCTTTAAATTCGGGTTCCTTGCTGACGCCGGTCTTTTGACTCGTACTAAACTAAGTCGGTAATACCAGACCTGGCCTCGTTTTTTTTTAGTAAAGATGTTGTGCTTAACGTGGTCCATCCTGGGTAAAGCGATTTTGTAAATACTCGATTAACTAGATGGTTGTGATGTTCTTGTGAAGTCACGAATTTATTCATCTATATTTCATTTGTATAAAAAAGTATAATCACTATGACACACGGAAAATAAGATACAATTTAAAAAAAAAATGATATTTATATCATTTTCATTTGTCGCGTACTTTGAGGTTTCCAGGGGAACTAACTCTTTCACAACAGTTTCTATTAATATTCGAACACGTTTATTGCGAAATTTCATGTTAAGCACCAAATGTTTCGTACTAAGTATGTTTGGCGATATTCATATGACTTATACAAAAGTCACTTGGGCACTTGCAACAAAGTCTCGGAACGGTTTTGGTAGGGATGAATGGAGATAACCCGCTGACACATTGTAAGAAAGAAAGAAAGAAAGAAAGAAAGAAAGGAAGAAAGAAAGAAAGAAAGAAAGAAAGAAAGAAAGAAAGAAAGAAAGAAAGAAAGAAAGAAAGACAGATATGAGACTCGAACTCGCGACCTCCGCTTCGCTACTCATCGCTTTTCCTCCAGCTCGGAAACTGGTAGCTAGGCGTCCAATTCTCTGTGAGCATTGACATTTTCACTCTCTTTACTCTCTCCCTCTGTTAAAAGATGCTCTGCTCGTTTCCGTCTTGGGCTATATCAAAGTAACGTAAGTTTCGTATAAAAGATTCTCGTAATAACCGTGTTCGAGCTGTATTATTGACCTAGTGGAGGTTGCCAGGTTGAGATTTGACGGGTCACGTCCTTCTCAGCTCATTCAAGTGTGCATTGCCAGGTCAGTGGTGCACACGAACAAATTCTGTAATAGATTCAGAACTGATCGCAGGGGGGTCAAGGGGCCACAACTCAGCCATGCATATTATTTTCGCTGGAAAAGAAATTGGCAGGGGATGGAGGTGACCATATTATTGTAATACTGTACAGGGATGTCCAGCTTCGGGCAACCAACTTTTCGCATTATTCCCACCACATGGAGAGACACCTGCTGCTCCATTGCCTACGACTGACTGACCAGCGACGCCGGTTCCTTCCACATCCCCCAACATACGGTATACATGAACAACATAACTGAGAAAGACATGTACATTCGTCCGAGGGGCGATGGGCTGTCAAGAGCATACTGCTCACACACAGCTGAAGGGACTGTAATAATATCATCATTATCATCATCATTCTAAAAAAGGAGAGAAATTTAAAATACTGCTTCAATCCGATAATTTTTAATGAAAAGTTTATTATCATCGTTATTATCATCATCATCATCATCATCATCATCATCATCATCGTCGTCGTCGTCGTCGTCATCTTCACAGCTTGTGGTTGTCAGAGAACCTTTTTCTCAGTTTTTCTGGGCAGCTGCCCCTCTGCGCATTCACCCCGGGTAGCCCACATGGAACCCATTTGAGACTCATATGGATATACAAGCACCTTATAAAAAAAATGAAGCTGTCTAGTCACACTGAGCCATGTTCTCATATCGTGCACACATAAAATGATCAGGTTGAAAACTCATATCCTAAGCCAGAGATAACACTATCCAAATTGGACACAAAGAGAGTTCAGAACAGAATCTAATCACCAGTTCCACGCCGACAAATTATTATTACAGTAAACTGCGCTTCATCGCAAATCCTCGGGGGCATATGAAAAGTTGCGATTTCAAGAAGCTGCAATTATCCAGTGACTTTTATATAGAAATGTAGTATATTTATGTGGAAAGGGTTGCAGTTAAGGGGGGAGCTGTGATTATCTGGATTACTATTTAGAGAAATCGACAGAACTGTATTTAGTGTAAGTACATTAACAGACCCCGAACCTCACTTAACTGCAAACTCCACATTCTAACTGCAGTCCCAAGTTCCTTAGTAATTTTCATTATCAAAATTTATTCACAAACTCGCACACCTCATAAACTCAAACTTTTGACCTGGTTTCCTGGAAATTCGAGTTTCTGAAGTTCCCCCATGACCTTCCTCGACCAGCTGACACTGCCACCTTCTGTTGATCGCCAACATAACACAGCTGGGACGAAAACAGAGATGGCCGACCCTCACGACCTGTCACGTACTGTTGTTTGCGTGTTGTGAAAACAGGAACTGACGTCACGTTCCCGCATGCGCAGTGTGCAATCGGCTAAGAGTTCATTTGCTCATTGTTTAGGCTAGTCCACATGTTCTCTTTAACATCACGGTTTGCTGACCTCGCTGGTTTTGCCGACTGGTGGTCCAGTGAATATTTTTTGGGGAAAAGTGGAAATAGCTACACCACAGGCGTTGGACTTTTTACTGGACAGCTTGCGCATTAACGATGGGATTTCACCTTATAATGAGAATAACGTTAACTCTGCATGTTGAGTGCTCCTAAAGATGGATGCTGCACCGATGCTCCAGTATATTTCTTACGATAGTTGATGCGCAAACTCTCAATTAACTCTGCATGTTGAATGCTACTAAGGATGTATTCAGCACCAATGCACTTACGTAATTCGTACGCTGGTTAGCAAGATATCCCATCGTTAATGCACAAACTCTGTAACTAACTCAAATAAATGGAGAACTAGTCAAGTTTGTGAGGTGTTGGAGTTCATGAATAACTTTTGATAAAATCTGACCGACCATCTTGGCGTTATTTAATTCGAGTAGGCCAAGGTGACCCTATTTATTGATAGGGAGAGGCGATTTTTTGGGGGTTATTTTTTGCAAGAGTTCGCTCAATCCTAGGCGATCTCACTTCCTTCCAGGTTTGTTTTTTTTTTGCACTGGCCCCGATCCGCCCCTGTTCGTCCACAGGCTTTGGGTCGGTGGCTATGTGAAGGGAATGGAGCTCAGTGCGATGACTGGTATTGTTTCACATCTATGGTGGTGTTTTTTTCGTTGTTTGCGTCTCTACTGTTTTGCAGTTGTTGATGATGAGGTTGTTTGGTATGGCCTTTGACGAATTTGATGAACAAAAAAAAAAAAGAGGGATCCGGAACCAGACACCAGAACATTGGATGTGTCCAAGTGTGGGAGTACCAGAGGCTTAATGTGTAATGTAATGTAATGTAATGTAATGTAATGTAATGGAAAAGCTGAGTGCAAAAGCATTCGGATGCATCCCACATGATGCCAACCCAAATTGGACCCAGCTGGGAGCTATGTGGGTATGCCTGCAGGGATAAATCTTGTATGGGGCCATCCTTGTATTTCAAGGGCCTACTGATTTCTTTCAGAATAATGGTCAAATCCTATTGGTATGATTTGCCATACAGCATTCTAACAACAACAACAACAACAACAACAACAACAACAACAACAACAACAACAACGACGACGACAACGGCAAAGCGCTGGGTCTATTACAGGAAACACTGGAGTAGGAAAACGCCTCTTTCTCTCCATCTCAGTCGTTCAGTCCCCCCTTATCACCACCAGCACCACTAGCAGCACCATCACAACCACCAACTTCCCTGCGTGATGATCCTAATAAACAGCCGTTGCCTGTCAGCAATTTTGGTCACCCCCTACGTGACATTTGGCGTCTATTGGTTTTGTTGCACAAGTTTACCGCCACAATGGTCATAGCACATGGATGGGGGCAGCAGTGGGCAAGCACAGTGCAAAAGGAAGTTAACTCATTTCTGGACAGGGGGGAAGATTTTGTGGTTAAGAAAGAGAGAGAGAAAGAAAGAGAGAGAGAGAGAGAGAGAGAGAGAGAGAGAGNGGGGGGAGAGAAATGTGTGTGGAGCTGATGCACCTTAACACTGCGATGAGGCGTCATGACCTCTGATCTCATGCACTTGAAAAGCCCACATGGTCACTGCTTTGGTCTGGTCACCCCATTTTTAGTATCAGATTTTATTTGTCAACTTAAACACCTTAACAATACTGTCTAATATAAATATTGCGCCCTTGTGCTTCCTGAGGCTTTCCGTAGAAATTATGGACTGATATCCTGGGGTATGAGTTCAAGAAGGAGAGAGAGAGAGAGAGAGAGAGTGAGAGAGAGAGAGAGAGAGAGAGAGACAGACAGACAGACAGAGAGACAGAGACAGAGACAGAGAGACAAATATAGATATAGACATGGATATAGATATAGAGAGAAGAAACTATATGAGTTTTCACCACCCCTCCTGTCATGGTATTTAGGAATGAATTTGTGATCAGTGGACGTACAGTGCTCAGTTACAATTTACAGTACTTGGAAATTTATCTATTAAAATATGCATGTCCTAACGAGTCAGTTTTAATTATGTTCAGATTATAGGAATTTCGAGAAGATTGAGCTTTTGACTTCTGGTTTGCTATTCGTATTCAAAAGATCTCAGTCTGTGAACTCTGACCGGAAAGGAAAAATGGCATTTTGACCAATGCCGAAGGACCACAGTGGAACTGTTTACCCTAGAATAGACTGAAGTAGTTTTTGTAAGGAATTTCAAAAAAAAAAAAAAAGATGTTAATCTGAAGTTAATCAGGTTTGGGACTAACCTCTTGACCTTGTTGTTCCAACAGCTGAACACACAAAAAGTCGTCATGTACCGTAATCTGCACAGTGTGTATGGTCGTTCCACGTAACACGCACAGTCAGTCTATCGTGAATGTAAAGCTATGAGACCTAGGCATAAGATCATCTAGTATGAGACCTATTTGCCTGTTGTTCGTATAAGATTGCCATGGCTGGCGAACGACTTCAGAAGACATGCTGACAGTACTGATCTTAAAAACAAAGTGACAGACAGACAGGAACACGATTGATGCGAGAGTACACCGAAATGTATTGCGAATGAAAACATGGGAATGTAAATGTAATACTTGTATTGAAGACTGCTTTCTTAAATTGGAATATTTATCTCTTCTGTGACCTTCAGTAAATGATAAAAGAGGAAAGAAGCAGACTAATTTCACAAATAAGTGTCATTCATACAGGTTGTTGTTGTTGTTGTTGTTGTCGTTGTTGTTGTTGTCGTCGTCGTCTTTGTGTTGTTGTCGTTGTTATTGTTACTGAGGTTGTTATTAGCTGAATTCTAGGATACTCCCACCCAGTGCTTGGTTTAGGGTCAGAGGTAGGATTAGGGATAGGGTTAGAGAAACAAAAAGCACTTTTGGGATGGTTCCTGCACATCATCACATCTAGAAACTGTCCCATGTGTGCTTTCACTTTCCTAATTAGGACCCTAACCCTAAACCAAGTTAGTGTTAAAAAGTTTTGACGGGATATTGCCTTGCTGTTGCCGTTGTTGATGTTGTCGTAATTGTTTTTTGCGTCGTTGTTGTTGTCGTCGTAGTTGTTATTCAACACGGCCAAATAAATAAGTGATATACAATTTGAGAAACTCAAGAGAAAGGCATGGTAATAATACTCTTTCCGTGGAATGGCCCACAAGAGACAGTCAAGTCTCCTCGCTCCAATGACGAAGTCGGCATTTCGCCGAATCTTTTGTGTCTATTCCATGTTTGTGCCGCAAGTTTCTGCTTGTGTGGTAAGGCTAGACGGCTTTGTCCATTGTCCACTGCTCAGACTGGCAGCTCATAAACTCTTGTCAAAAGATTGACTCGAAAACCAGACTGAAGTGAGTCATTAGTGTCCTGTAATGTTATTCTGCCAGACGCAGGGTGAGAGTGGGTATCTATATAATATTAACGGTGAAAGTGTGGTAACACACAAACTTTTCGGAGCAAGTGGTCTTTGTTGGACTGTTCATGAACTGGACCGACAAATCGTAATAATGCTGAAAGAGGTCATGTCTATGACACAGGTGTTAGGAAGTAGGGCAGAGGCTCCAGGTCAGCTTAAGAGAGTCACCATATAGCGAGTGCCTTTTGTGTTTGGGAAAAAGTATACTTATTTTTTGAGGTATTCATTATCCAGAGTCACCCGAATAAATGAATTGATAGAATAATAAGAACTCTTTGTATGAGAAGTCCATAATTAATAATGGGGTTCACCTAGTATATGAGAACTTGATATCGTGGTTCCAATGTGCTTAGAGACATGCACTCCTAATTGCTCGAAAACGCAGTCTCCCTCGCTTGGACGCATGCAAAAGATGACTAACGAATTATCACAGATATTATGTTTTAAATAAGTCTATTTTTATTCTTTGTCAGACGGAAAGTCCCATTTAATATTTTTTTCCCCGCGAAATCCATCATCGGTGAGGAGAAATTTTAAGTTTCGCCAGTCGTCCCGCTACTATTACTGGGTACTACAATGTCGTGGAAACCTTTTGACTAATTCGAAGCGATATCGTAGCTTGTAGATTTCAGTGGAGTTAAGCCCGGCAGTACATGCCAAATATAGAAGAACTTATACGCTATCATTCGCATCTGTAGTTGCATGGCCAAAGACAAAAACCAGTCGTAAGCTGCTGATGTAAAGTGGTCTACGGTATTCAAGTCGGAATCAGAGCTATAATTAAATTCAAGTCAAGGACCATCGCATCTAAATGCACTTCCGGTTGGGAA
>JAWQUT010000461.1:298858-308905 GCA_033807755.1 Ellobium chinense
CCCCCCCCCATCCCTGTCCCCCAGTGCGTTCATAAACAAAAAACACATCCTGGCGGATGCGCCCTGTGAATGGCCGCGGCCTTGGGCACATGACAGTGACTAAGGTTGTTTGTACAGGCAAAGGGGCGTTCAATAGGCGGTTGGGTTTTTACATGGATAAAGAGCTTACCAAATGAAAAGAGGGAAGAAAAAAAACAACAGGATGTCATCTTAATAGAAAGAAAATATTACGTGATGAATATAGGAAGCAGACCTGTGTGCGACACTTAAAATAACGATGGACTGCTGCTATCTATTGTTTTACATGTATTACTGTCATCCCTATGGCTTATTCCAAGAGTGTACTTAAAATCCTCTGAGAGTGACAATGCCCTCGTCAACATTATTATTGGCACTGAAACACAAAACTTAACAACATTGCTGTTAGCCATTCACTAATCTATCAGTGAATCTTATTATAATAAAATCTCGATATTAAGTATTCATGTAATAAGTATACATTCTTAATAACTGTGGATTCCATATGCAAGGATTCATTATTATTCCACCAATTCCACCTTTTCATTTATCAGGTTAATTTCCATATTATGTTTACTTCAATAATGAGTATAATTTTTCCATGTACCAAGGGCTAAGGCATTCTTTATATCGAGGGTCTACTGTATTGTATAAGCCTAGCAGGATGGGCATTCAAATTGTGTGCATGTTCTTTTTTATTTCCTTCTTAGAAATTAATAGCAACGAGCATGATAATGCACTTTTTTCTGGAGTTTTTTTTTTTTTTGGAGGGAGGAGGAGGAGGGGACTGGAGTGTATGAGGAGGAAAGCATAGAAAAGAGGATAGTTAAAACAAAACAAACAAAAAAAAAAACAACCTTTCTTGATTGTTTCCAAGGCCTTGTCGCAACAGAACTAGAGAGATTATTATAGAGAGAATATTCCTGTTAACCAACCAGGACACGGATACCTCCAGGGTAAGTTGGGCAGATGGACAACAACTTCATTTCCATGAAATGCTGGGTTTAACTCGCTTTCACTGTGCATTTTTGCTGTAAGTTAATGTAGATCTAATGTAGATCTTCCCACTCATGCATTTCATTTGTTACACAGATGTTCCTGCAAATCGTTGTGGGGATTGGTTTGTAAGCTCACAGCTGCTATTTTAGAAAATAAATGTTTTTAATTTTAGGTTCTTTACAGGCGACATCTATCATATATTTGGCAACTTGGAAACACATAATGTCACTTTTTCAGACAAACCACCACGGCTGAAGACTTCAAATTTTCCATACGGATACATAAAGATACACTGGCCATCATGACGGTTCTCGATTTTTGCCATTTAGAATCGCCGAATTGACCAAAAAAAAAAATATATTTTACAAAATGTCCCGGTCCTTTTACGGTTATTGACAATTCCGGTCCAGAAACGAAACAAAATTTCGCTAGCGGATGACGTCATCAAAATTTGTGCACGCGGAAGTCTTCATCGGCGGGAATGGCAGTCGTGTTATGCCGGGGCGTGAGAAGGGGATGGAAAGACGCACATACACTCAATAAGAAAATATATGTTCAGAGTAAGTTTGGTCATCCCCCGGCATCTCCATACCCCTCCCTTCCCCCGGCAGGGCCGGGATCTCAGCTGGTACTGAATATTACTTACAAGTTTTACTGACAGCAGTATTGGCGTTTTCTCTCGGTGACCCTGACCTCATACAGGTAAACTTATATGTCGATCTGACTTGAGCATGGAAATAGAAAAATCTCATTCGTGTGTTTATTCTTGGACAGCAGATATCTGCACATCGGGTCACAGTGATCTCTCTGACCTTACATCATATTTTAGACACGTGGAATACATAATAATATTTATTTACCACACAGAGAATATACAAGTGCCTGAAAGGATTGATTCAATACATGTGGTAAGAAGCAAGAATATTTGATCTTGCAGGAAGCTATCCAAGTTTATTCCAACATAGCTCACGGAAAGACGAAACACGGCATACAAAAATTCAGTTGAATACAGTACAAGCAAAAATTAAAACGCATATAATAGACTAGACCATGAGGATAGGAACATGTTTACTGTATTTTAAAGTTTGAAACAGTCGACTATGTGGTACATAGATTTGATTTGTATACCTTTGTGTGCGAGCAAAAAAAAAACCAAAACCTTAGTAATCTGTGTTTAATCCAGTAGAGCACTCGTCTTAGATCTAACTTGTTGATGAAAGCCACAATGTCCCATGGGTACCAAAGCACACAAAGTGATGACGTCACGGGACTCGAGATTCGTAAATGCTCGCTGTCTAAACGATATCACACTATACATGTAATATTGTGATGTGTTTGTCTCTTTAACGTTATATGGTTTATAGGGTAGTAATACAGCTGGCTCTGTTTTGAAATGCTAATGAGGCGTAGAAGTAGGAGAAAGAGAAATTCGGTTAATATTATTGACATTCCTTACTCATGATCTGAAATGCGATTCGGAAAGGAAGAGAAGAGAAGAGAAGAGAAGAGAAGAGAAGAGAAGAGAAGAGAAGAGAAGAGAAGAGAACCCTTGGCCCTGTCCCCCCTCCCCCTCCTCTCTTGTTACTTCACCAATGTTTTCCCTTCTGTCTCTGCGTTGGACTTTTATCTCTTTGTTTCTCTCATTCCGCACTTTGCTCTTCATATCTTAACGTCCTCCCCTCAAACCAACTTCGTGATTTCTCTTATCCTTTCTTTCTATTATTTCTCTGCGATCGTTTTGTCGTTATCATCTTTATCCGCCTCTGTCATTCGTCGTTATCATCTTTATCCGCCTCAGCTCTGTCATTCGTCGTTATCATCTTTATCCGCCTGTCATTCGTCGTTATCATCTTTATCCGCCTCTGTCATTCGCCATTACCTTCTTGTTCTCTCTTCTCTCCCCCTCCCTCCCACACATACATCAAACACCACTGCTCCGTCAGCAAGTGCTTGCCTTATACAATAATAGACCATCACATGTATTTTCTCTTCGAATTTGTTGTGTTGGATGCACACATTCGTCCCCTCCAAAACCGATGATCCTCGTTTCATTTTCATCTGTACCTTCATGTGGTAAGAAGCAAGAATATTTGATCTTGCAGGAAGCTATCCACGTTTATTCCAACATAGCCCACGGAAAGACGGAACACGACATACAAAAATTCAGCTGATTACAGTACAAGCAAAAATTAAAACGCATCTATAGACTAGACCATGAGGAGAGGAACAGGTTTTCTCGTCACATTTCATCACTTCCACCCTCATTACTCTTTCCTTTCTGCTTGTCCTCATCTCCACTTTCTTTGTCTCTCTTTTCTCCTGTGAATTTTTTTTGTTTTTTGTTTTGGACAGACTTTGCCTCACCATATTTCTCGTTAGACAACTTCATTTCTGCCTGTTGATTATTTAGTAAGACCGTGGACTTCGCTAAATGGCAGATCGATAATTGCAGTTTCTGCGTAATCGCAACATTTTCATCGCAACAATGTGCTTTATTTCTTTGTAAAAGTAACTGGATAATCGCAACTCGGTTTCAAGGCGACATTTTCTATACTTCCGAGGAGTTTTAGCGAAGTTGGCTATATTTATTGTTTCCTAAAGTGATTTGCCCTTTACGGAGACTTCCAAACACGGAGAAAATATTCTTTATGTTCGCGTATATAGTAACTTAATGAAGAACATCAGCTGGGAGTTAATGTGTCATACAGCACTGTTTTTACGTTTATTCATTCAGACNCCCTAGCCTCTCTCTCTCTCTCTCTCTCTCTCTCTCTGTCTACTTCTTATTTCTAGCCCTCTCTCTCTGTCTCCTTCTCAACCCTAACCCTCTCTATTCATCCCTATTCATCTCTCGCCTTCACACCCCTAGTCCCCTCTCTCTCCTCATTCCTAACCCAACCTTCCTCTGTCTTCTCATCCTTAGCCCCCTCTCTCTGTCTTCTTCTCATTCCTGGCCTCCTCTGTGTGTCTCCTTCGCATCCCTAGCCCCCCTCTCTCCTCCCCATCCCTAGCCCCCTCTTCCATCCCAAGAGCCCCCAGTCCTCCTTCTTCTTTTGCTTTTTCTTTCTTTCCATCCTAGTCAATCTTTGTCCCACCATGTCTCCCCCTTCTTTACGATAATTTCTGTCACTTATCAAACAGTCTTAGCACCCTCCTCTGTCGTTTCCCTGTCGTCGAGGGGGTTTACTCTCTCCATTCCCATCCTTCTTCCGCCAGATCTTCCTTCTCTCTTTCCTGCGTCAGCATTTCCCTTTGTTCCACCAGTTTTATCGCTATTTAATCCAAGTCTTAGCGCCTCTCCAGCTCCCCCCTCCTTCCTTCCTCCTTCCCTCGTTCCTTGTTGTCCACCCACATAGCCAGCTGTCTTCCTATCTACCCTCTCTTCCGATCTTTCTCTCTCTCTTTCTTCTTACCATCCTATGTCAGCCTTTTCTTTGTCCCACCTTCAGGCTTGTCTTCAACCCTAGCCGTCCGCAATCCCTCCTCTCCCCCCTCCACCTTTCTTCCTCGGGTCCACACAGCTCTAGCCATTTCCTTCTCCAGGGGACGCAACATTACGCTGTAATCTGAAGCGGCGTCCATCAAGCCGACCCAGCTAAGATGGCAGGTGTGTGCGCTGAGGTCTAATCTATCGGCGTCTATCACCCCCAGATAGCCATGTAGCCATGTCTCTTACCTCGCCAGCCGGTCGGTCAGCTGTTTATTCGGCCTTGAACTTGCTCCAAGCACAATGTACTCTAAGCTGCTCAGCTGACCAAAAATTACTGCTGATCCAGCATTTTTCTTTCTTCCTTTCCCCCTTCCCCTCGTTTTCCCTCAAACCTCCCTGAACCCAGTAATGTTGTAAGAGACCCAGCAGTGGCCCGTAAGCCTCTACCCATATCTTTCCTTCCCCTCCCTACGCCACCTGCGGGCCATTCGAACCATACAAGGTTACACCATTGCTTCGTTTACTCATTTAGTGTTTACCGCCTTTCTGGGGACCGAAAGTCCAAACCCCCCTTCTAGCCAAGTAGCCATGAGCTAAAACCGATAATTTGGAGGTGTGTAGACTTTCAGTTGTTTGGCCGTGGTGGATTGTTTGGTCACTCAGGGGGCGTCAGTGGACCACTGTCTTAGTAAGTTCCTGTTTTGTTTTTACAACTGACATTCTTACCTAATCCTTCAGCCTAAATTGGAAGTCTAAAAACAGAAAAAGCAGGAGCGTCGGTGGTATCGACCCCCTAGTGACAGACACTACAGCATGGCTGCCGGTGCCATTTAGCTTGTTCCGGATGGTCCATTTTAGAACGAGCTTTCATAATGCAATTGTAAATGACATGATCATTTTGTGTGCTCTTGTACCAGGTGGACGGTACTTTCAGTTGTCATTTCTCCTCTACCTTCCATTTTCTCTGCCTGTCTTTTTCTACCTTTTCTTTTTATTTTTTTTTTGTTATCTTAATCTTTTTATTCCTCTGTCACTCTGTCTGCTCTTCTTCTGAAAGCCTTGGGTCATCTGTCTCTTTCCTTTTTAGTACCCAAGGCATTTTTCAAAGTGTAGCTCTGCGTTGTGTGACAGAAATATCGTTCCTAACGATGGTGCCTTTACACACAAGTATCCTTTGCAATAGAATGTAGAGAAGTATGAGACTGTTGGCCAAACTCAGCCAACTGAACCAATAACAACCAAAGAACTAAGGCCTTTTTTCACGAGAGGACCAAGTCAATGACTAGTCTAAGACTGAATGAACTGATTCATTACCATAGCGATGCTGTCCCGAGAGAGAACCGGAAAGGAACTTTTTCACAGTCAGATACAGAAGGTATCATGACCATTTTCTAACCGAATACAGTATGTTAGACCGTTTTATCCGTGGATCAAGGTAATCATATCAGTGACAGTGACGTGAGTGAGACTGTGACAATCTAATCGGCCACGCTAACCAGATGACCAGCTTATCCGGGGTCATGCTTTCAGGGTTTACATACCACGACATCAGAGCTCCTACAGGGCACTGAACAGAAGGCCACGTTTTTCATCATGTTCTGGACAAAGTAAGCCAGTCGTGATAAGCAGTGACAGTATTGACAAACCATAGAAAGTGATTAATTTTATCTGAAAAGTTGGAACTGCTGGAATTACTGAACTAAACGTGCCACTTTCAACGACTTCATCGACAGACAACGGACGTCACTGACCGATAGAACACAACGAAAACACGCACGAACAAGACCTAGAACTCGCGGCAGGCTGGAGTGCACTTTTACTCGGCAGTTTTTTATTGCGTTCACGAAATAAAAATTTAAAAAAAACACCAAAAAAAATGTGCGCGATGAAGTATTAAGGTGAGACTGCCGCGAACCTTGACCCCGGGAAAATGATGAAGCAAACAAAATAATAAAGATAAAAGGTTATATGCCCTTTGGCAATGGTACAGTGATGTGCTTGGCATGTAATGTGGATTTGGTGCATGTTGTGGCCGGTCTGAAGTAGCGGCTTGCCTCCAGCAATGGGACTGATCGACCTCTCTGCCTCCTCCCCTCGATACACTAGTAATTAAGAGACTACACCGACCTACCCGAGTACCCTGGCCTCCAGTGGTGAGCCTAATCGAGCGTCCCCCCCCCCCNCCCCCCCCCCTTTGCGCCCTTTTCACTCCTCCCCTCTATATCCTCCTCGGAAAAAAAACAAAAACAAAAACACAAAAACCCGACAAACACATCCTTAGTTGACCAATTTCCCCTTCACAAACTGAAACATGGCTGTTTTGGCCCTTACAACTGTCGGCTTCGCTTAATCGCAACATCTCGAGAACACTGAAGCTGTCAATGGAATGGTCACAACAATCACAGTTTGGCCTTTATAACTGTTTAAGTAGTTACACAGAAGAGAGAATGTGGCCGGGAATCGGGATCTAGATTTCAGCCGATAAAACTGGGCTGCTGTAATTGCCGTGGCCGTTTTAAATGGATCCAGGATCCAGTGTGTATTTCCTCTCCTTCTACCGCCGATTTTTGACCACTCACAGTCTGATTTGAATCGCATACAGTACTAAGATAAGAGTCCAATATATTTAGTCGTTAGTTCCTAATATTATATTTATACTCACCCCTCTCTCACTCCCCCCCTCACCCTCAGTCGCTCTACCTGTTTACTTGTTTGTGAGTTTGCACTGCTCAGGTGTCTTGCCCTGTTATAACGTTACTTGCACTTTTAACCCATGGTGGACTAACCGGCCGCGCGCTCAGCAACGGTACAAGATCGCGACAATGTACTCTTGGGCCTGAGCCAGAGGCGTAGCAAAGGGGTTCTTGCGGGCGGGTGGAGAAGGGTTGGGAAGGGTATGTATGAGAGAGCTATTATTGAAATTAAATATGGTTCTGCCCAGTTGTTTTTTTTTAGGGGGGTGGGTATTATAGATATTTGGAAGAGAGAAGCACTCACGGTTTAAATATAGAATATGATCTCATGTACATGTATTTAATTTCCAGGAGACTTATCCATGATTTCAAGTTGATGAGCTGTTTGAGTTCATGCTCGTGAATATAAAAAGTAAAAAACGCGAAAGCACTGCTTCGAGTATGTATGCTACACGAGTACATGAGAACCGAAGTCGTTATGTCCTTCTGTATTTTTATCCATATTTAGAGGCATCTAACTGGGCTTCAATGGGCAGGAATCCCAGGGAGAAAGGGGAGAGGCATGTGAGCACGTGCCTCCTCTGCTCCCTCCCCTCTTCCGAGCCATATACGCCTCTGGTGTCAGGGATCGCACAAAGTAAGAGTGCACACACACACACACACACACACACACACACACACACACACACACACACACACACACACACACACATTTTCTTCGCTGAATAACAGCCCAGCGCTCGGATGCAACAAATAACAAGGTGGATCAGCGAAAGAATGAGTGAGAAGATAGAGTAATCATATATAACATATAACACGTATTTGTGAGCATGTCATATGGGGTTTTTATAGCTTTGTTTTTGACTTATCCTCCACTACTCTCTTTCTCTTCATTGCTTCCACATGCCTGGGCCTCAGTGAGATCCATCTACAGTTTTGTGCTCTTCCTTGAGTCCATGTAGAAGACTGTGTTATCGAGGGGCTGGTAGTGGTAATATTGTAACTCTAGGAAGAAAGATTAACCCAGCTGAATTTTGAGATGTCTAGTATTTTCTTTACAACAAAATGTCCACTTTCACTTCTATAAATTATCAAATCCTATAGGCGATGCATGAGCACTTCCTCTTCCTGCCCGTCCTCCTCCTCGTCTGCAGTCAGTCGTCGATAATGAATATTATGCATTTGTGCATGAAATAACAATAATCCTTTTAACCAAGATATTGTTATCATCGAGATCCCGCCAGAATAATGAATTGAGAAAAATGAATAAATAATGAATTCTTGCATGCGCAATTCATACTTCATAATGAGATAAGCTTGTAAGTGAAGTACATGCATTAATTTAGAATAGAGTTTCTACAGTACAATAATCAATAATATGGTACTTCTTGTATGTAGATAATTAATTCTTGGCTTCATGATTATACCATAATATTATGTAAGTTTGTTGTCTGTATCGGTTGTTCATAGCTGGCGTAAGCTTCTGTCTTTATTCTATTCACACCATCTCTTATCCAGTCCAACCCGACTCCAAAAATATCGAAAAAGAAACGGTGGAGACTCAGCCAGCAGTTGACTAAATCGTGTCCTAGTGATACCATTTAGCAGCTTAATTATACCTGTGCGGTCAGCTTGTATTAATGACGACTGATGATACTATAAAAATACATTAGTAATGAGGATGATGCGATCATCAACAGCTGCATTAGTTTTTTTATAATGCTTACTGTTAGATCCCTAGTGCTTAGGTTTAGAGATGTAATCGTTAAATTTGATAAACCATAATTTAATAATAGGACTCAATCTGCTTTCTAACACTAACAACTCGACCGATTTCAGAAAAAAAAATGCGTATGATGTTTTACTGTTAGGGACTTGGAAATGAGACTATCCGACTAATAGTCTAGACTAGTTGTTGACTGCGAACTCTCCCTGCCTGCCCAAAAATTCGGTCAGCGACAAGAGAACGGAAAACAATATTTCTCAGTCACAGCGGCAAGCAAGGCCTACCGAGTACCAAGGCCTGCTGCTGTGTCGTTCGAGCCCGTTCAGCAAGGTCATCCAATCAAATTCGTCGGTGGGACACACACCCCAAATTCTGGCCAATCAGCTGTTCGTAATAAGGCCGAAGGCGATCGAGTGCTTACATTCAGTTTGCTTTTGAGCACGTATACATAATGTTACCTGCTGCAGAAAGAAGATGATAGTGATCGTGAAACAGTGAAAAGTGTTTTGTAGGATTTTTTTACTATCAATGCTTGACAAATCTGAGAAGTTGAAGTGGACAAACGCTGGCGGTCTGGATTCTATACAGCATATCAGTTCGCGTGGAGGCTGCCCTATCAACAAAGTCACCACGACGGATAATAATTCTCGAGCAACGTTAAGAACTGCCAGATCAAAACGCCGCAACATTCCAAAATCGTCTAGTGTTCCTTCAAGACATATATCACCACCTTTAAAACCTAACACTGGATCGCTAATATCAAACTTTGGAATGCGTGTGATTAGGGACTCTCATTTGAACGTCGATAACAGCGATTTTCATGGCCCTAGAGCTGTTGCTTTACCTCACTACGACTACTGTCAGTGGGATCTGGATCTAGATGACCAGTGTTCGTACTGCGATCATGAATTTGGATTATTAAACGATGTTGAAGATATGCACATTGATAACGAACACAGCCTCCCTAGCCCTTGTTCATCTCACAAAACAGAGGTAGGTTACATTAAATGATTAAATATGCCTAGGTAGGAGGAGAAATCACCGGCGAGGGGTTATGATCGAGCCTTGACAATTCAACCCAAGTCAGAAACTTAATGCTTTAAAAATGTACGTGCATGGTTACTGCTTCTTCTTCTTCCCTTTTTTAAACACACACACACACACACACCCCCCCCCCCCCC
>JAWQUT010000461.1:314734-328474 GCA_033807755.1 Ellobium chinense
GGGGGGGGAGGAATGCAAAACTGCTGCTGATGTTTCCAAGACAGGACAATACCTGGAAGCAGAGATGCATCCAGCTGTTATAGAGAAGTCATGGCAAATTAAAAAAAAGCTAATTGGATTGGCAATTCGTAATTTCATTTGAAAGTGCTCTTCCATGTGTTAGCCGGAACAAACATGATGTGAATTTCACAAAACAGTAAAAAAAGGTGTGATGTTTTTTATAAATTTATTATCATGGCAAAAAAAAACAACCAACAGATGTATTATAGCACTTTAGGATGTGGAAAAGTCATGGAACACAAACTCAGCCGCTGTGTGTGATTCCTGTTTGTTATTGTCGTAAACCTCACAAGATCATGAAAATGTGACCTGACCCAGGCGTTTATTCTTTTAATTTTAACGTCTGTGCTGATGTCACGACTCAGAAAGAAAACGATGTTGAGGTCAGTTTGCCCTGGCCAGGTGACTCACGGGCTTGGGGCTAGCTGCACGCCCGGCCTGGCAATCAATAACCAGTGTCGGATTGCCATCGTCAACACTTCCCACCAAGCGACAGTGACATTCTGTGCCATAACGTGCTTTATCGCGCTCACCGGTCCCTAAGGGCACGCATGTAAATTGAATGCGAAGGTGTTATTACAAGGTCTGAGATGGAATGATATTTCTGAGATTCCTTGTCTTAATGAATTTGGATTGAAATGCATTTTTGTTTATTTATTTTTTCATGTTTCAGTTCTTCCATTTTCAGTATTCAGTAGCCATTCTAGATTGAGTCATCTGGGAGTAGGTTTGAGATGTGAAATGTTTTTTTCTAAAATAAAGATTAATGTTGGCAGGGGCCGGCCGAAGACGTTGAAGCATTAGTGTAGTGAACTTCAGTGTTTGTGTTGGGGGAGGGAAGTGGGGAGTTGTCATACATGTCATACATAGCGCTCACCCCCTCCCAAAGCTGTCCTTAGCTACCTTACTGCGATGAAAGTTCAAAACTTGTTATGTTGTTACAACTTTTAGAACTTCATTGTTAATGACGTCATATAAAGACTTCCTGGGGTAAAAAAGAGCAGTTCATGAGAGTTTGATAAATCATTGGAGAGCAGTTCATCACTTCATTAAGTTTTGTGAAAGTCATCCACATCCAATCACATTGTAAGTGGGGTTAGGCATGAATTCATAACGATTTGGGAAAATGGAGAGAGAGAACCACATTCACCAGCAAATAGCTCTAATCAAATAAAAGGATGCGTTGGTTAATTCCAAAATAATTGGCTTCGCCAGGACACATGAATGCTTTCTTCAAGTGAAATGTTTTAAGAACCTTAAATCCATGTACTCAAGCCATTACAACGTGTGAGAAGATCCTCATAAAAATCGGTGCTTAAATGCGCAAACCACTTGAAAAAAAGAAGAGAGTATTGTGCCGTTGACAAGTGACGTCACAACCAGACATGTTTTGCTAAGTGTCATCACCCGCCACCTAAGCTGATTACCTTTCGAGGAGAGGTTTTTAAAAATTCTCACCCGGGAATGTGTACATTAAAATAATGGATCCTCACTCAGCGCATCAAATGTTTAGAGCGAAGTTGAAACATCTGTCCAAATGTGTCTCAAACCAACATGGCGTAGTGTCATGAAGTATGACACAGATAACTTCATTTCATGGCAAAATGATGAGTTGCACTCTAGCACCGGGAACACACATGCCAAGCAAAAAGTTTTAAGAAAAAGGAAAGGATTAAACGAAACAAAATCAACATCACAGTAGGATTCTTTGTGCTGTTCAGCATAGATTTATCAGCTGTTATAATTACACGCTTGACGAGTTGAAAGAGTGCAAGACAGTTGTGACACGACCATGACCGCACTCGTATAAAAAGATGGTGTGATACAAGACCAGGGGAGATTACCAATTTTAAAAAAAAAATCGTCTGGTATATTAAGCCGACAAAGGCCCCGTAGGAAGGTCTCTGGCGACCGCTAGCCTGCTACGCTTGATGAATCTTCTCGGCGAAATCAGCCTGCACAGTGTAGGCCCAGACTGCATGGTTGGTTGGCCACTATTATAGGTAAGCCTTCGGCACAGATGACTATCCATGGGGTCACAGCGGGGTCATTTTTACCGTATCATGGGTCACTTCAGGGGCAGTCGGTAAAGATCAATCGCAAGAAGACGAAAAGGAGAAAAAACTGTTTCTGCATCTGGAAATGGATGAGGGGGAACGGGGTAGGGGGAGGCTGGGGTAGGGTGGGGGTGAGAAGTTTGCAAAAACGGAATCCGATAGTGATAAACTGTCTGAAATTTTTGGGTTACTTTCAGGGAAAAAAAGATTGGCTTGATGGAGTAGAGGAAAGATCATAAAATGACAGAACGGAGAAAAAAAATGCGTTTTTTAAGAAATTATGCAAAGAGCTCGACTAAGTTCCTTCCCAGACATGTCGGTTCTGGTCTCCCATTTAAGTCTGTTATGGAGATAGAATACTAAAGACAGGAAGAAAACAAAAAGTGGACTCGATAGAGCATGGGAACATTTAGGATTAAACAGAAGATCTGCTTACGCGACTCTCTTTACTTTGTAACTACTAACATCTGCCTTCTGAAAAAACAACAAAAAATTGCAATTGGCAATAGCGCATATAAGTGGAGTGTGAGCAAGCGGACCCTGCTATACTATCGTGTTACATGTTCAATGTGTCTAGGCCTTCTGTCGCACTTCACCATGCTGGCCAGTGTAACAGCCTTGGTGACAAAGATAAACCACTGCATACTTTGCAGGTCATAGCCTGCCCCTTCAGCCTGACTGCTGGCGCAGCACATTCGAAATACCTTTCTTTCTTCTCTATGTATGTAATGTTTACAAGGATCCTAGTGCTCTCAGAAATCCCAGCATGTCCCAAAATTTTGGTTTCGTTTTGAGAAATATCCTGAGATCTCTATTTTGTTTCTAAATTTTTAAAAAAATATAAATGCCGAAAATTGCTTTTTTAAAAATTTGTGCACGATTTTAATGGCAATTACTGGTGACAGTTTTATTGATTGCAGTTTCTTACCATGTGTCTTTTTGTCTTTTTTTTGGGGGGGGGGGGGGGGGGNGGGGGTAGAGGTAAAAAAAAAGGGAGGGTAAAATAAACTTACCATCATCAAAAACAAAAAAGGNGGGGGGGTAAAATAAACTTACCATCATCAATCTATGATATTTATAATATAAATTATCTCTTAAAATTTCCAACAAAATTCGTACAATATTCAGGTTCTTGGGTCGTCTCAAAGCAGATTTTCCATTAAAGGTTGTAAAATTTTCCTTCCGTGTTTTTTTTTTCCAGGATGTGTTTCTTGTTTTAACACGCGCAATCAGTGACCGCTGTCTAAAATTTTTATTTTAAATATTTTATGTCTAACAAAATGTCATACGTGCGTTTAATCATGTTTACGCAGTATAGTCCTTGCCATATTGTGCCGATTAAACTGCTGTGACCCTGCTTGAAGCAGTTGCAAGCACTCTTTAATAAAGAATGGGGGGAAAAAGGTTTAATAACAGGCTTTCACAGGCGAATATGGGTGATAAAAACGAGGTGGCCTAGAATGATAAATCCCTCAGGGCTGTTGCTTATCGACAGCTGATTGCATACTGCGGCTGTAACTAGTTCTGCTGATGGCGACATGTGGAAAGGAAGGACAGGGTACAGGNNNNGGGGGGGGGTTAAGTTAGGGGAGTCATTGTTCCGCCCTCTTTTTTTTTTTTTATTAGCGTTAATCAGGAACTTCGAAAAGACTGCTCGTTGAGCACGATTAGATCAGCTGGTTGTGGCATTACTCCCAGAAAATTTGGCATCCATCCTCCACTTCTATTCTTTCTCTCTCTTTTTTCCTTCTGACCTTCCATCTCTGCCTCCCGTTCCCCCCTCACTCCCCGATAAAATTTGCGATTCGCCTAAGGAGTTCGGAATAGCATGTCCAGCGACCTCGGGCAGTATCGTTCAACTGTAGTTTGTCAGGTGTTCAGGGTAAGAATGCGGTCTGCTATCTCAGGCCATTAGATTTTATCGGCGAGATAGGACTGCACCACAGTCGAATCCACTTAACTGCAAGTCACCGTAATGGTAACGTTCTTCAAATATCAAGATGTTGTCTTTGCTACGTAAAGATCACTGGATAATCGGAAGTCTCTTTTATTCTATTTTTTTTTACTGAAAACTTGGGTTTAAGCGTTGTTTAACCGTCAGACCGCGTTTGCAAGGACATAGTTAATGGCTTGTTTGACCGCGGGCTAAGGACGAGTGCATCTCTCTCTCTCTCTCTCTCTCTCTCTCTCTCTCTCTCTCTCTCTCTCTCATATCTAACACTGATCATCCAATATGTGGTAACTAAACTTGTGTACCCGGTTCAAAATCTCACCTCATCTCCCTCAGTAATCTTGAATGAATAAGCGTTTCTTTGATCCGACTTGCTGCAGAGGCTTAACTTCTCAGGTGTGAACACTAGGCTAAGCTGTAAGACGGAATATGAAGGTCGTACAGTAAATCATATCAAGGTGGAGCTCCCGATCTCAACCCACTTGCTCTGAAAGTGAAGACCCGCACACTGCTTGTAATGCACTAGCTACATGTCCATTATGTTCATTGTTCATAAGAGATTTTGTTCATGAATTCTGAACACCTCACGAAATCGACACGATGAAGGACTTAAGAGTTTGCGAGGACCTGATATAGATCTAGTTGGAATTTTTATCTAAACGCAAGTAGGGTCATGGAAAATTAGTTTGCTGAGACACTTAAGAGGGATATCAGTGTGATGATACGTAATTATAATTAGCCTTCAGCTTCCATAATTAGGACAAAAGGACGATGTGTAGCCGATAAGATAAGGGACCGGTAGAGTATAAAGACTCAGTAAAATCTTGGGGCCAATCTTGCTCTCTAGCCAGTGTCTCTAGACGCTCTACCCGTTGTGTGGAAGTGTGCGCTCGGCTAATTTGGATCAGCCTAACACATCACAAGTTCCTTTTGGCTGAAGTTAGATTCGCGTACCAGCGCCTTACACATAAGACTAGTTTCGTGGACGAGCTTTTGTTACTTTTAAATCTTGTGTTTGTGTGAAACAAAAAAAAAATCAGTGGAGATAATTGAATTCTTTTGTAAACAGTTTTCTCCTGCATTTGCCAAGAATAATAATTCGTTAGATGACATCTATTTAAAAAACGTTTAGCAAGAGTTCACGTTTGTGTTGGCCGAAATTCCCTGGTGAATCGTTGAAACATTCAGTGAAAAACATTTTACTTGTATGTTTATTTTATGGCTGCTGAGATGATGAATTAGAATACAAATTAGCAAGAACTGTGACGCAGAGAGATTTGTGTTCCAGAGAAACGTTAATCATTGGATCTTGCAGACATTTGGTTCACCAGTGCTTAGTAAGCATAATTCTGAAGGAAATTGGACCTTCGTTGCTAAATTGAAAGATATAATAGCTATGGTGTTATCGTGTCATGAACAGAGCGTGTTATTTCAGAGATTGTTTGACACCATGGGGAATTACAAGACGTCACACTCCAGGTTTCAGAAGGTAAAACGTCCTCACGGTTATTAATTTAAGAGTTGAAACCAGCCCGTCTTAATAGAGTTATAGATTGATAGGGTCACTTGCGTCAGACCTGTCATAATAAATGTTCATCGCGTGAAATATTATTTTCATAATTTGAAATCTTCGTTAACCTATTGTAAGGTCAGAACGAATTATTTTTTGTATTATGAGAAATAAAAAACAAACAAACTGGAGTGGACGTGTGTGGTTGGCATTTTATGACTTAGAAAATATAAACTGTGATACATGTATGATCTTTACCACAAACCGAAAAAAAAAAGGGGAAAAGGAGTAAGCATGTACTGTTCACCGTTTAGAGCCTTAAAAATATATATCACAAAGTATACTACAATTGAAATGCAAGAGGTCTTGAGTTAATGCAGGTAAGATTTGCCAAAGAAAGAAAAACAACAAAAAAGAGACAATCTGACAGTGGCAGTGTTTTCGGCCGCGACACAAAACATTTTTCCCAAATGTCACCTCGTATCCAAAGAAAACTCCCGTTTTTGTCTCCTTACTAAACGTTTCGAGTGTCCGTTGTCGTACGGTCTGCGTTACAGCAGACACTTATAATGTAGTTACGGCTTTACACAAAACTTTTAAAAGTATTAGACTACTATACGATATTTCTAAAATTTTATTTAATGTCAAAATTAAACATATCACCACCACTATTTGGTTACGCCATCCTCACGAAAATTGATCTCCTGTCAATTAATTTAGTTCAGGAATCAGGATGTACATGTCTATATTAGGTGCCTCTTTCTCACAATTGTACTTGGTCTTGCTCAAGAGTCGTCGACTCACCAAATAGCCATGATCGCGCCCGTCCTCAGTCAGCGTTACCCATGTCATTAGGCTGTTGAACTCTCGAACATGTTTGTGTATTAAACTTATTTTTCAGGCCCGCACCACCCTCGTACCTGAATTTCTGATATTGAATGTCTCTTTCAGCTGATACAGATGTTTTAATAGAGACTTGGAATAAGACGTCCGTCTGAGACAATCAGTGTCGCCAGCAACCCAACCAACCATGCAAGCAGTGTGTGTATATTATGTATATCTCCACTGACCAGTTAGACCTCTAGTAATGTGTTCTTCATTATTGTATTGTTTCAGACCCACAGCATCTTTATGGACGCTTTCATCCAGAACAATCGCCTGGACCACGTTAGTCAGGTGATGGGCTACCATCCTGACTACCTGCGCAACTTCCTCACCACTCAGAACTTCTTACTCAGAGAGGATGGTCCCTTGCCCTACGAATACAGACACTATATCGCCATCATTGTGAGTACTACCTGCAGCCTACTATACCTTCAGTGATTTCTCCAGCTCGTGTCAGTTGAGGCAGACATTCCTCCCATGTTATTAATTTGAAAGAGAGGGGGGCATATGTAAAATTTTAGAGGGATTTTAAGTTTTCCTCAAGTACTACAAACTTTAGAGTGTAAGAAAGAAGGGGAAACCGGCATGCCTTCAGTGTGTTCTCAGGTGGAGGGGAGGGGTTGAGATTTTAAAGGGAGAATCGCCTGAACCAGTGGTCTGGAGAAAACACTGTACTTTTTGCAGTGTTATTGTGATTCCATATGATAGCAGACTGTGCGTGTAGACATTTTCTGTACAGTTGCAACACTCATCATATCTGTTAGAAAACAACACATTTTACATGAACATTTAGCCTTAGGTAGCAGCTCCCTGTGCCTAATGAAAATTATGTTATGCTTCAAAATGCATTTGAGCAGAGTCAGCTCTTCTGGCTTTGTGAAGGGGAGGTTGGGGAAGAGAATGCCCAGGTAATCAGAAAGCTAAAATATTTGATATTTGGTACAGCCTTAGAAATACACCCTGCTGGCCCCAGCCGCCCCTCCCCCCTCCCCAGCGACCTTTATAAGTGATAAAAATGTATGCCGTTAGAGACGTTGTTTTATTTTTTCCGCATTGTTGTTTCTGGGTAGTACAGTATAACATTGGGGTGAGGAGTGGGTGGGATGGCAAAGAGGGACATGCTCCTTACCGTATGTTCAGACTGCATTCGGCTGCACCGACGTGACTCACCCATTTTAACTTCGTACCAGGCCAGTCTTAATCAGTGATAGGCACGGTCAGATACCAACATGACATCACATTGTGAATGTGAATGTACTTTCATGTGGTCATTATAAAAATCATTCCCACAATGACATGGCATGATTAAGGTGTGATTACTGTAAGCCCCGACAACCCACCCACGTGATCAGGTAGAGCATTGTTGGACTTGGTGCAATGGTTCCTATCTTCCACTCTCCAGGGCTTGTCAGTGTTTTATCAGTCACCTATCACAGATCAATCAGTGCAGATGCCCTTTAATGTTTAAAGAATGGATGATTGAGAAGAAAGCATTGATTGTTATCTTGTTTCTTGACTGAGTGACGCGCTCTGAAGGGCCACATACAGGCCATTGTCAGAGGTATTATGGCCCAGAATTGATGTGCATATATGTGATTAACATATCCTCACCGGGCTTAACGCCTTCATACGAGATGATTTCGGCTTGACCATGACATGTCTAGTGGCAAAGAGGATAGTTGTATATTAAGCTCTGCCTAATCGCAGTTCCTGTGAAAGTTATGATTAAACAGAATTGTGATTATCCAATAGCATGGCAAATGTATTAGGCGAAGTTGACTGCATTTGATGTTTTTAGTTGGGAGGGGACTCTTTGTGCAAGAGATGGTGCACACTTAATTTTGTAAATCTCAGTCGTAATGATACAAGAAGTCATAGGAGTCGGCTCGGGGTGGGAGGAAGAGATTCTGTGGGAAGGACACATAAACCCGTGCAATCAGCGCCTCTGATCTCTTAAAAATTAGGGCGTCTCGACTCTCAACCATGTTGGGTCGTGTGACCGACATACCGAATTTTTCTGGGTGTTTGGGGCATGTACCATAGTCTACTTATTTCGTCTGTAGCGATGGCAGTCTGGTGACTTAAATATATTCAGTCACGGCTTAGTTAAAGATTGTTGTTGTTTTGAACTTAAATATGTTCTGCTGCCCTCTTTACCAGGGCATGACTTCATGCCATGATAGATGTACTGTATTACGAAACCTCATACATTGGGACCTCAGGAATGCGAACTTTATGTAGTCGAAAAACCTCACATGCTCGTTGTAGTACTGTGGTCGTGAGTTCCCTAAGGTTCAATTTCAAAGTAATCTCCTTCACTTACCAACTCGTTCGTCGAACGCTTCACAGAAGGAGTGATCTTTTGGAATTTGAGTTTCAGAGGGCTTTTTGTAGTGTGATGCCGGATGTGGAAAAGGGAGGAAAATAATAGCCATTCATTCATTCATTCATTCATTCATTCATTCATTCATTCATTCATTCATTCATTTTCATTCATTCATTCATTCATTCATTCATTCATTCATTCATTCACGTCGTCGATGAATCCTCTAACCCCTTTCCTTCTTTCCCGCCTAACACACATATTTGCGACGTACCTCTGCATCAGCATCAAGTGGGAAACAGCTGTATTGTTTTGTTGTGAGTGGTAAAAAATATTGCGAGGGATACGAGCAATCTTAGCCCTTAAGAATTGCTGTTGCCATCTCCGGGATATATATATTCCTCTCGCGCCCCCACTTTTCCCCCCACCATCCCTTCCCATCCAGAAAGCTGAGGCCTAGCCTGCATGATTCAGCAGAAAGTGTGAGAACAGTGAATTTATTTACAATGAATATGAAACGTTTGGAGAGAGAAGCATGTGTAGCAAAGGCCGTTGCAATATCCAAGACTCTCTGTCTTCCCTCTCGCGTTCCTTCTCTTCCAGAAAGCTGAAGCTTAGTCTGCATGATTCAGCAGAAAGTGGGAACAGTGAATTTATTTTGTAGTGAACATTAGACGCTTGGAGAGATATACATGTATAGGAAAGGCCGTTGCAATCTCCAATAAATTCTCTCTGCCCCTCCACGTTCCTTCTCTTTCAGAGAAAGGCCTGAATCAGCAGAAAGTACTAACGCTGAATCTGTATGTATAAGAAATATTGTGTGTAGGATAGGAAGAGAGATGTGCAGTACAGGATTTGAATGACCGTTGCCATCTGCAAGTACAAGATGCCTCCTTTCTTTCCCGGTCGCAAGGCTCCACTCGACTTAGATTACGCATCCCACTAAGTGCATTTAAAACAGGGCTCCCGCGCGATCCTGGAATTCCAGGTAGTCCTGGAAAAGTCCTGAAATTTGAAAGTCCTGGAAAAGTCCTGGAAATTGCAAAAATATACTTGAAAGTCCTGAAATTTGTGCTTTCCGCAAGAATTATGCTGAAAAATTTCGCTCGCGGACGAAGCAGGACGCATTCGAGGTCGCGCCGACATGTTTTTGATTTTCCGTTTACTTGCGGTAGTTAACGGCGGCAGTCGTGAACGTGTATACGTTGCGCGCGCGTTATTGATAGCTTCCGGGTCAGCGCTTTGCTATAAGAAGCGAAACGATAGGCCTAGGCTAGCCTAGTCTAGGATTTGATTCATAGGTGACACTATCAGCCACAATGCCGCGGAATACTTGCTACTTCTCCGAAGCCTGGCTTAAAGAGGAAAAGTATAAGCCATGGCTTAAGCCAGTGCCAACCTCCCGTTCGAAAGCAAGGTGCGAAATTTGCCGTAAGGAGTTTGATGTGGGCAACATGGGCCGTTCCGCGCTTGACTCGCACATGGCGAGTGTCAAGCATACATCAAGTGGGCTACAGCGCTGTTATTATGCCTGATGGTAGAGACGCTTGGGGTGGGGGGTGGGGGGAGGGAGAAAGTGGGGAGACACACAACATTAAAAAAAAACTGTTAGTAGATATTATTTAGATTTTTTTGTTTTCTTCCCTCCCCTTCATTTCCTGGCAGGGCCAGGATTCCTCAGCTAGACTAGTTGTAGACTAGTCTATATAACGTCCGTCGTAGAAACGAATTTGACATATTGTTTTCCTTTACCATGAGGGAAAAAAATATTCAAGAGCACAATAAGAACACAGTGTCCTTAACTTCTATCCATTTTGATAGCTCTCTCCCCACCTACCTGTTGTTGATAAACACACCCCGGTACATTTTTACGTTTATCCTTTGTGAAAACGGAGTACTCTATGTTCTTTTTGATTTCCTCGACACGACCTGGAAAATGACCATTTAGTCCTTGAAAAGTCCTGGAAAAGTCCTGGAAAAAATTTTCCAGTGTGGTGCAGAACCCCTGTTAAAACCTCATCACCTGCAGCCAGGGCCGTAGATCTATAGTCCCCACTCGAGATCGTTAGGGCTGTCAGCGGAGAACTCTTCAGATTGATTAGTAATCAAGACTTTTTACCAGTAAATTTGGCATCAGCTTGAAACTTTTTCTGTATTTATTGGGTTACGGGTCCCCTCATCATCACGGATATTCCCTCCATCAGCGGAAGAGGAGGAGGGGTTGGCAGTTACGGGCCTGCCTGCTGCTCCACCAAGGTTAATATGAAGAGCTGTTTAGAGATTATCTCACCGCTGTGGAACTGCCGAGATAAAAATGTCAAGAGATCCTTTACAGACCAGAGAGGCGCTGCACAGAGATTAAGCATGCTGTTTACCCAGCTCTTTCACTTCCGTCTGTTTCTGTCCACAAATAGCTTTTAACTCGCATCAGATGAGAATGTCAAGATATGTATGAATGGTTTGCTTTCTAATCGAAGTTCATTTTCTTCGATCAATATTTCTCCACTGAATATTACCCAACGCGCAGGTTTCGTCTTGTGCATTTCGTCATTCATCGGATTTCCTGTCCTTGTTTTGAAACTTTTCATTTCACCGGTCGTAAAAACGTGTCGTGAAAAGAAACCCTATGCTTTGGGCTTGCTTTTGAAAAAGGAGACACATGTGAAAATAAATATGGATTGTGCTTGCATTTAAAAAAAAAAAAAAAAGCAGCATTCTTACTCCCGGCTGAGAGAGAAAAGAAAATTCGAGATTTCTTTTTGTTTTTTTTTACAACTAGACTACTTCCCGCGAGCAGGTTTAGCGGTATTGCATGTGAGCTGGACACAGCGCGCCGTCTATAAATACAATCTGGCAGCCTTGACCTGCATTGCTCATAACGTTGCCTGTGCGGTGAAACAATACGGTTTTTCCTTGCATTTTTGTAATGCACATCACCAGCGCGTTCTTTGGTTCCCCCTCAGGCGCGGAAAAGAAAACGTAAACATTCATTCTAGGAACAGCTAGATCTAGTCTAGCTAGGTAAGGTAGTTTGGCGTGAAGCAGAGGAGGAATGATGAAGCAAGTAAATATGCCGCAGAAAATAAAAAAGTTAATAACTGCGCAACTGTTTCAATACATTTTAAGATTTTTCACTGAAAAGCAGTTTCGAAGGCGTGAGGTTTTACCAGGCTCTCTGGTTTTACACAGTTACATATTTGGCTCACCAACTCACACATCTCACAACACAAATTCGAAATAGTCTAGTAGATTCTGGAGTTTTATTTCAAAAGACTGTAGTTTATATCCTTCTTTTTCTGATATGGATATAATAATTATGGTCCTTTAATATTTAAGAGAAAAATAATTTTTGTCCAGTGTATTCGAGTCCGTGCTTCATACTCGCATCTCAGACTTCAAAAAACAAAATCGGAAAGACAGACGGTAACAATAAAAAGTGGACTGGAGAAAAAAATGGGTGGTGTGCTAGTGGTGGTTGGGCCTATTATTAGATTAGGCTCTGGCGGGCGTGTAGGGAGGACTGAAGGGGAAAAGGGGAAGGGGGGTTTTGCAGGTCATGACGGGATCAGCTGATAAAGGGACATTACTGCCGTTCGTGTGCCGTTCTTGGTCTTACCTGAGATAACTCTAGACAGCCCAGGAAACCGAGGAGTCGTAAATCTTGGGGAGATCTTCTTTTTCCTACCGCCGCAGGGGCCAGAGATAATTTTCTTGTTTTTTTTTACAGTAGGTGGATGAGGGAGAGAGGAAAAGAGGGAGGAAAGTAAAGTATTTTTAATTGGACACAAACACATAATTTCCTCTTCATCACTATTTTTTTTTCGGTTGGTTTTCTGCCGTTCCCACCACAGGGCAGTCAGTAGAGGGAAAATGAATTCAAATCTTTTGTTCAAGCACTTTTTTTTTTTAACGAAACAAAAAAAAATAACATAACAGGAAGCAGAAGTGAAAGAAAGGTTATGCAGGGGAATGTGATGCAACATTGCAGATAATTTTGATTTCAGATTCGATGCCTTGGGACGGTAATAATTACTCTCGCCAAAAAGTATCGATTCTGTCTTTGAGCGAACTTTTCCATGGTGTTTACGGGAGTTGTCGGTTCTTTGTTCTAGTATCGGTCAATGCTCAGCGTGTATTATGGCAAAATGGTTCGTGAAAGGGAGAGAGCGAGAGAGAAAGGCCCCGAGGCTAAGACAGCAGGAACAGGAAACGTTGTAAACAACCTTCATGGCTGTCACGCCATATGCTGTACTTTTGTATTACCGCTTTTTGGGGGGGGATTGGGGGGAAGCCTGATGACAGTGTTGACCACCAAATTAAGTTTGTAAAATTTATGCTTGAAAAGGCTTGTGGCTCATACTAACCAGTTCGAATCAGATACGTAAATATAAAGCGTACACTTCTGGACTGGGGAATGAAAAAGTGCTGGCGATTATAGTAAATGGGAAGATAGGAGCCAGATAAAGATGGTGATTCAAAATATAAGATGGTGCCCTACTCAAACTTGTCTCAAGTTGTGGAAAATTTCCAGCCATGGCGGTGCGGGGAAGGACGAGGGAAGCAAGACAGAATCTTGTGCTTGAAATCTTGTTCGGCCTTTGTGCAGCAGAGAGAAGTGGCATACGCCTCCAACACATGGCTCTGTGTGCTCAGCTATCTTTGTTTATAGGCGTCCCTTTGCCGTTTATTTACAAGATAGTGTATATATACGTACCTTCACCTTTTCTAGCCAACCACACCTCTTCCTCTGATAGCAGGGGCAGATAAATATAACGCTTAACCATACCCTTTAACCACGTCGGGTGTTATTGCAGTAATAATGACTGATTTTAAATCAACTGATTTATATTAGAGAGCTTTTCTTTGCGCGTTCGTCACTTGATTTATATTAGAGAGTTCTTGTTTTCGCATTCGTAATGTGCAATATGATCGTAACACCACGAAGTGCCATATT
>JAWQUT010000461.1:328695-345406 GCA_033807755.1 Ellobium chinense
TGGCGGTGCGGGGAAGGACGAGGGAAGCAAGAGAGAATCTTGTGCTTGAAATCTTGTTCAGCCTTTGTGCAGCAGAGAGAAGTGGCATACGCCTCCAACACATGGCTCTGTGTGCTCAGCTATCTTTGTTTATAGGCATCCCTTTGCCGTTTATTTACAAGATAGTCACCTTTTCTAGCCAACCACACCTCTTCCTCTGATAGCAGGGGCAGATAAATATAACGCTTAACCATACCCTTTAACCACGTCGGGTGTTATTGCAGTAATAATGACTGATTTTAAATCAACTGATTTATATTAGAGAGCTTTTCTTTGCGCGTTCGTCACTTGATTTATATTAGAGAGTTCTTGTTTTCGCATTCGTAATGTGCAATATGATCGTAACACCACGAAGTGCCATATTATGAGTGTGCCCTTCTCTGTGATAACGGTTTCCATGAGACCCGAATATAATGAGGCTGTCCGTGAGCCTGGGCTTCACTATTTGTTTTTAGCGTCCCTCCTTCCCCACCAATACACACACATGCATAACATGCTCGGGAAACTACAGTGACATAGTGTGAAAGACCGTTAAGTAAAACTAAAATTTAATGTTTCTGTCCCAGGAATGTGCTCGCCACAGGCACGTTGGGGGTACCTGTAGTTTCACTTATGCCAGCATCCCGGGCCATTTAGCCAATACCTATGGATAAAAGGAACCTGTCCTTGTGCCTCTTGCTTATCACATGTTCTGTAAACATTTTCTTAGCCCGAAGCAGGCTCCAGGTGATTCTTTCTTACCCATCTCTCTTCTCTCTCCCCCCCCCCCCCCNCAGCTTGAAGCAGTGGTGCATAAGTCTTGTCGTTTTTATTCTTTTTATTGTTTTGAAACTCTGCTGGTCGTCATCATAGCATGAACGTATTTTTTGCCGTGGATCAGGGTCAGGGTTAGGGTTGTGTCCCCCTCTCCCTCAGCCCCATTCCCCTTCGAGTGGTTGTTACTATCACCATCTGCCTGTTAGTGTTAGTACTCGTTTGTTCTGCTCAAGGCCTTTAGTGCGGACTTGCAACCTCCGGTTGGCCATGGGGAGACAAGCCAGGTCGCCGTATCAGCTGAGCTTGTTTCCCTTTTGTATCAAGAAGGTTGATAGGCTTTGTATTCTGATTAACAAGAGGTCAGGGACAGTAATGGAAAGGGGGAGAGAGAGTTGGTACATTGTGCCCTTGATCTCTTCATTTTCTCAAGTATCAGACTGAGAGAGAGTCCTGAGGTTTTTGGCAGCCAGCTGGCTGACCCCACCCATTGTGATGTGTTTTTTCAAGCACAACCTTCACCAGCATATGATACAAGGAGCTTTGAAAGAGGGTGGGGAAGGGGGGTTGAGATCGAGAAGGGACCGAAAAAGGAGGAGAGTTGTTGTTAAAATAGCTTTTTCATAATAGTAATGGAATGTTAAAGAGCGACTATTGGGCCATAATGGCAGAATTGCAGCACCTTCATGCAGCCTTTACATAGGTGAACTCCCCTTGCTAATTGTTCACAAGCTGATCACTAGGAGCTCTTTCATGTTATATGAGCAGTGATTGAATGTATCATCATCAACAATGCAAAGTCTGCATGTTTCACACATAAACCAGTCAGTTCATGACAATACATTTCAGGTCTACTTCTCTAGTCACCATAACCCCAAACCAGAACAATGAGGCATAATAATAAATAATGATATTTTGAAAGTATTAGTGAGTTCCTTTGTATTGAAAATAAACCATAGGACTAGTTGAACAATCCCTACATGAAAATTGCTATTGACAGTTAAATAATTTGATCTGTCTATTGTCTCTTCAGGCTGCTGCACGCCATCATTGTACATACCTTGTCAAGCTTCATGAACAAGACTTCCTGCTGCACAACGGCAACCCTGAGTGGTTGAAAGGTATCGAGCACGCACCTCGCAAGATTCAGGATCTCTATGAGATCAACAGAGTTCTTGCTCACAGACCTTGGCTCATAACCAAAGAACACATGGCGGTAAGAAATCAAGATTGGTTCTTCTCACTTTGTGTCTCTATGTCATCTGTGTGTAGCTGTGTTTGTGGTTGATCATGATACTAGCCGATTGTGGTATTCTGTGATGCCTGTTTGAAGCCATTACTTAGTAAACCCCATCTCCATATGATGATATGTCTTTCATCTTGGTAGCTTCCAGATACTGTAGAAGCAGAATGATCAGGGACTTTATCCCTATGGTACCAATGTGCATATATTCATTTGAAACACTCCTCATGCTGTCTGAGTCCTTGTGTTAACTGACATTAAATACTCACTACCTCAAGCCCTTCTTGTTTAGGACAGGGGTGGCCGAATGAAATATAAATAATGTCAAATTTTGATTGAGGAGCATATACATTTAGAAACAAAACATGGTGACAATGACAGTTTTGAAGAGAGACCCTTATGTTACTTTGGTGTCCAAAGTCATCAGAATCCCAATTCTCAGTAGCCTCCATGGAGTGGCTATTACAACTTGTGTTTCTATAATATTGATAGTACCAACTTACACTTAACACATGAGTACATGTTGATAATTTTTGTCTGTTACAGAAACTCCTGAAGTCTCCGGAGCCATGGTCCTTGTCAGAGCTGATGCATGCCATAATACTTCTGACTCACTTCCACTCCCTGTGTTCCTTTGTCTACGGGTGTGGCATCAGCCCCGAGCTTGACATTGATGGTTTCACTTACCACCGGACGAGTAGCTCAGGAAGTGACTCCGACACGAGTAGTGATACCAACAGTGAAACGGGGGAATCCAATAATCATCATTGTCAGTTGCAAGTAAGTGGATTCACATAACACAGATGCCATGATTAAGCCTTGTAATAGAAGGGGATGAACTTGTCTTGTTCATGATTTAGATCCTGTAGAATACAGTGATAATAATCGTTAACTTTTAAACTGGTCAATGATTGCACTGTTTCAGGCTGGATTGACTGTCCACCTTCTAGTAAGAACAAAGCTTGTTCAAGATAAAATATCACGATAAAGACATATTGTGGTTACGATGTTAAAAACTGTTTGTAATGAAGGTTGCTTCCAAGGAAATACTTTTTTAAAAGAAATTAGCCACATCATTTTGGCACTGTTTTCACCATTTCAGGCTTTGCACAAGCACATGAAGAATGATACACTGTGGTGTATGAATTATTAAGAATGTTTCTTTCCTTATCAGGCATCTAGAGGGGAGATGGGAGTTGGTGGTTTGGAGGCCCTGATGGAAAAGATGAGGAAACTGACAGAGGCATCGACGGAGGAGATGAGTCCAGAGGAGCTGCTGAAACGCTTCCACTCGGTGGAGCACCAGAGTGCTGAAAGTAAGTGCTGTGTCTTACTACTCCAGTGATTGTATATGGAACAATATCATAATTCTACTAGAGTGAGAAAATAATATGTAAATCCATTCTAGTTAACTTATAATATCATTTGGGAGAGCAGTTCATTTGGATGTAAAGAGGATATTCACAAACCAAGGAGGAAATGTGATCCTGAAAAATAAATTTAACTTTCTTTGCACATTTCTGCAAATTCTAAAACCGTATAATGTTTATTGATAGATATTCAAGAAATCCAATTGGATGTCTGGGTTGTTTTATGATTTTTTTTTTTTCCTGATCTTGAAGTATGGAACCATAAGGTTTCATGATTTTTCTCATGTTCTCTTTTCAGTCACGGTACCCTTTACAAAAAAATCAACTCCAAAATCTGAAATCCTGCGGTATGTGATAGATGATGACTTTGCTTACACTGACTTTGCTACCCGAGAATCAGTGAGTGAGGTCCCCACTTTCCGAGCCTGTGACTACTCATGGGACGATCATGGCTTCTCCCTGGCCAACCGTCTGTACACTGACATCGGCAACTTGCTGGATGACAAGTTCAACATGGCCGCCAACCTCACATATTACACGTAAGCACGATTTTAATCATTATGATGGAATATGCCATGCCATGATGTTTAAAGACTGGATGAGATGTTGCCTATATTCTTTAGGTGTACTGAATTGTCACTGTAGTGATATTGAAATGTAATGTAAGAGTTATCTGTCATTATTTAATTGATATATAACAACAGAAGATTTGTTATGGCAGCAGTACTTTCATTCATTACAAAGGTGGATCTATGTAAGTATGTAAGAGCTACTACGCAGTGTGCATCAATCACTCTTCTGCACCATGTAGATAGTATGCAATGCTGCTTAAGACTGTAAGCCTCTTACAGACTGTAATCACAAACACTTTGATTATGTCCTGTGCTGCAGGGAATCATACTGCCATTCTTCAAAGTCAGGGATGGAGAAATCATGAATGAAAACCTATATTTCACAGGGCCGAAGCAGTATGATCCTGGTGAACTTGTGCTGCCAGAGTCAGTCTAGTCCACTCCACCAAACTGAATGTATCAGCGGGATGCTAATCAGTGTTTTCTTTCTTGTTCTCCTTACAGAATGGGAGACAATCGTGAAGTAGACACATCATCATTCCGCCGAGCAATCTGGAACTACATCCACTGCATGTACGGCATCAGACATGATGACTACGACTATTCAGAGGTAAGATATTCGTCAATTTGTCGTCACAAAATATTTGAAATGTTCACACCTACTGGCTTTCTTCTGGTAGAGACATGTAGAGTCTGTTTTCACACTGTGAGTAGAATAAATGACAAAGCAACATCCACATTGAACAAGAACTTCTATGTTGGTCCTGGTTTCTGACAAATTTTGCTATTGGCACTGCCATCCCTGAAGTATGATCTTTCACACTGGGGATCACAACTTCGTTACTGGAGTAAATAATTACGTAGTGTAAGTTGTAGGTTCAGTCAACTGCAAAAAAAACAAACTAATGTTGTTTCTCATTGTACAGGTGAATCAGCTGTTGGAGAGGAACTTGAAAGCTTACATTAAAACACTGACCTGTTACCCTGAGCGGCTGCAGAAGAAAGATTACGACAGTGTCATGAGGGAGTTCAAACATTCTGAAAAGGTAAGCTGTGCGTAAGGAACAAAGTTGTATTTTTTGGGTTGCTATATTTAGAACTGGAAAATCAGAAAATTATAGAAAATTGCCATTGGCATTTCCAGGTCTGAAAAAGGTCTTGTTTTCAGCAAAAATAGCCAGCTTTGCAGGAAAATGTCGTAGAAAAATGAAAAAAAAAAACCAAAAGGTTGGATCAGCAGTTCATAATTTTGTCTTTTATGTGTTAACTTTACTGAAAATTTGTTGTATATTACAGGAATTTCTTGCGACAACTTGTTCTGTTGTGATGGAGAGATCTTTAACCACCTTGAAATATTACGTTCAGGTTCTGCAAAAGTTGCAATAAAGAGATTAGCAGTCTCTGAGCTAAAGTCTCATAGTTATGAGGAAGGTTTTGTAGAAATATGGATTATGCTAATTACATGTTACTTAAATGAGTGATACTGATATGTTTGTTGTCTAAGTAATCAGTTAAGCCTCCTCTTGTTATGTAAAATATTTTCATTCTAACTGACCATTTTGCTTGTCACTTGCAGGTTCATGTCAATCTGATGCTGATGGAGGCTAGGCAGCAGGCAGAGTTGTTGTATGCATTGCGAGCCCTCAACCGCTACATGACATAGCCCAGCGTGTCTTTGCTCAGCAAACCTAGTTCTCCCTAGCAGTGTGTGATAAATATTTTCCCCCACACAAGCCATCAACTACATAATTCACATCTCTGGATTTTCCTGTTCGTGGACTTATCTGCTGACCACATCCCACCACAGCCTAAAACTTCTGGACGTCAAGAAATTCACAGACTTGGCAGTGAGAGAAGTTAGTTCTTTGTGGAATCCGGCTCATGGCAAGCTGATCAATTGTTATGGGACAAGTTTCAGTTTGGTTTGTGAAAGATCAAGAATCTTATTTTCTAGTCATCATCTGATTTCTCTGTATGATCTACTTAACTGACAGAGTAATTTTCCTGTCATCTTTGTTTATTGTCAAGATACTCTCAATCAGGTTAAAAAATTCAATATGATTTTACCTTTCAACACACCAACAGCAAAGGGGGTATGTCTCACCATTCATGGCATGTATAATTGTGGACAGATATCCAACACAAAGTAAATGACACCCATCAATCAATTTGGTGCTAATTGTTTTGGCCATGCATTTCATTTGTGTTTTTATGGTATCGATGATGTTTTCTCCAGCCTGCAGTTTTAATGAAAGTGCCCAGTGAAAATTTTATTTGCAAAATAGTTGTCTGTCGGTGTATTGACAGTGATGTATACAGCTCAGTTAGTCAAATTAAAAATGGCCAAGATAAAAACACTTTATTTACACAAAAATGAGTGATCCAGAAAATTTGATGTGTGTGGTGATGAATGGTTCAATTTTTTAAACGTAGTTGATTGAAAACCGAAAAGCGGAGGAGACTTGACATCAGCATATTTTCATGTTTCACATCTTCTATTTCATTGTGCTTTAGTACAGTTGTGTTTTATGCAGTATTGTAGTGGTTCAGTGGTGAAGTTAGTTTGGAAAGTAATCCAAGAAGAGCCTCTGGAAAGGACTTGCACCTTCAGGCTAGTAAAATGTCTTGTTTTCAGTATGTTCTCTGCCATATGTAGGAGTTTAGCCATAATTCTTTTAACATTCATGAGTAATATCTCTGAAGTTTTTCCTCTTGATACATGACATTCTTATTTTTTTCAAAACAAATTCTCCAAATGTCTCTAAACTAGTCAAAGCTATCTCGATCATAAGCAACATGACAAAACCCCTGTTTGAATTCCCACACTTATTTTGTAATGGCGAGACAAGTTTTCTTTATATTAAAGAAAAACGAAAGAACAAGTGTGATTTTTTTTTTTTTGACTTTTCCCCCATATCCAAATGAAAGTTATGATTTTTCTTTATATTAAAGACGACTACAGCGTGTTGTGTTTTTTATGTCTTTGTTGTGAGCTTCTCATGAAGTGTCTTGATGGAAATAGTGAGTGTATAAAGTAAGATATGGCACACGAGAATTGGGAGAACAAGTACCAAAAAACCGTGGCATTAAGCTGAACTGTAAAGAGCCAGTATGACTTTCATTTCCATTCAGTGTGAGTGGTTGCCATCAGTTTGAACATAGATCCATGCCCATCTGTTCTGTAACAAAAGTTTTTATCAACTTAGTGTATGTATTGTATATAATGTCCATGTACAGTAATGATAATCCCATTCAAATGCTTGGACTGCTCGCTGTAAATAACCAAAGGTATGTCTTTCTGTTTTTTTTTCCATTGTCCTTGTTGACTGTGAAGCATTTATGCATGAAAAGATTGTATAGCATCTTGGATGGTGATGTGTTGGAATCCAATTTGCAAACCAGTGAAGAATACTGATGACGGTGGTTGACGGTGACAACAAATCATTCTATAGAAACATCAGAAATCTTGTAGATGTGGATTTTAAAAAAATTTCTATTCTGGAATATTCACTAAGTAGAGTCTTCACCCACACTGATTGTAGACTCAGTTTGCATCAACTATTTGTAAAATGTTTCACTTCTGGAATCCAATGCCTGTGTCATTATAACGGGAAAAAAAAAAATTTGAAAGGAGTTTTGGCCGGCGTTGTCCAGAAAATTGAGTGATCTGTTTATCCGTCAGTCAGTAATTTGGGGGAATAATACTCGTGATAATGTGACAGAGGTGTGGTTAATCAGCATCAATGTCATGGAAGAAAATGCCAGTGGGTGAGCCTCAGCTTGTGTGTTTATGATATGTGAATGATAATAATGCATCCCAATATTAAAACCATATTAACTGTGTCATATCTACACCCAGTCTCTTCAATCTTGAAAAGGCAAATTTATTACAAACGAATGTATAAAGTAAAGTAGCAAGCAAGCACTGTAAATGTATGGTATATTTAAAATTCTGTGATAAAAAAAAGTATACCACTGTCTGATCTAATGGTGTTTACAGATTTTGCGATGTCAACTTCATGAATTTCAGGGGTTAATTATTTATAGTCACCCTACAAAGCCGGGGCTAAATGTGGTGCATTTTTTGGGAACCTAATGAAGAAATGAAAATTGTATTTTTCACAGTATTGGGGAAAACAGTTTTGATGTACACTACTCGCAGTCTATTTTGAAGCCGACATTGCATATCTTGAGACACAACTGATGCATCCTAAAATGATGCGCTATTTTACATGTAGTATATGATTTTACAATTCCATATAATTATATCATCTGTTCTATGTACAATATGCCATATAATGTGTACAACAGTTATAATTAGCAACAGCAGCAGTGGGCTAAGAAGATTTATGCCACTAGGTTTGCTTTTTCTCCATTGGCAGTGCTTCATCTAGTTCACATGTTGAGGTGGTGGGTAAACACTTAAACCTGCCTCGGACAAGAAGACCATTGTCAGTTTTACTCACCAGAGGCTGAGAAAAGCATAACTTAATGTGGCAGCACGGTTAGCAAAGCCTAGAAGTTAAATAGTGAAAAAAATTACTAAAAAGCTATAATTCCTTGTGTTGGGGGCACAAGGAACATCTTGTACCATTCCCAAAATCATCTCCACATGTAAAGTATGAAACAGTTGCAAGTTTTTTTATCTTCTCCTGCTGGTAAAGTCATTTCATGTCCCTCAAAATTATATTTCTGGAAGAAGAAAAAGGCTGACAGTCTGTTCTAGTTTTTTAATGAGAAAGTGAAGAGAAATTTCAGAATGGTTCACTGATGAATAATTTTTCTGAAAAGTGACAAACATCTTCTTTATTAAATGGTCAACAGAACAGAAAATGTTTTGCCGTGTGAAACCAGTAATAACAATCTTAAAGTTGCACAAATCCACCAGTGCAAAGTGGCCGGCAGCACAAAGTAACTGATTCGGGTAAGGGAGTAAGAAATGGTTAAGGAGAAAGAAAACTTGCACCCAAAGTCTTTCAAATCATGCGGTGGTGCTTATACCAGTCGATGTGTGTGTGTTTTGATACTCTTAATAATGTTGAGAAATATCAGTGTGAGTGGCCGTGAAGATGCAGTGTGTGTGTTGGCTGGAAGAACTGGATATGAATGGCCTCTCAATATTTTGTTTCCATTTGTGCTAACATATTTTGCATCCAATTTTCCTCATTGTTGTGGTTACTAAGCAATATATGTAACGAATGTCTGGATACTGGGCTTCTCTACTTTGTGCGACTCTTTCATTTTCGTTTTGCAGTTCAGTAGGTTGCTTCTTTCTCTTAGAATTTTTCAACATTTAATGTTCTTTTTTTAAAAAAAGACTGCAAGTTTTTGGAATTGCGGACAGTTTTTTCCTTGGGTTTGTTTGATAGCTAATTGAGAATTACTTCTTGAAAATTTTTGCTTCAACGTTTTAAATTTGTCACATAAATGGTCAGATGATTTTAGAAGAGATAATTTCATTGCTGTTGAGTGATCAGTGATCAGAAATGTGTTCATGCCCTTGATTTTTTTTCTCTATTTTCTACACGAGCTGACTGTGACTTGTGCTTGTGCTATATTGGATGCTGTCTTTGCTTGCTTTATGTTGAATTCTATCTGATATTGTATGTTCTTTAGCTGATCATGTCCCTTTGCTTATATTAAGATGCCCTCTCTCAGTCCGTGTTGTGATTGCTCTCGAAAAGCGGGTACAGCTTATGGGGGACTGAATTTTTTGTTTTTGTTTTTTTTTTCTCTGCATCTTGCCTCACCCGTTTTTAAAACATCAATGCATTTTGATAAAATTCTCATGTGATGTTTCAAATACTACCGCTAGCATTAGACATCATGGTCTGTAAATTACTCACTGAATCAACGAATTGTGACAATCAGTCATCATCAATTCGCAGGAGGATTATATGAATATCTCTCTGATTGCCTGAATTGATATGTTTAACCCTTGTAGCCCTGAGTGGTAGAAAGATCATTGTGATATTTACCAGTGATCAAGCCTAGATTAATAGTTTCTTCTTTTGGATGTACTAAGATTAGAAGTGAGATGTCCCTTACATTGATAGGCTATGTGAATGGAAAGATGATTTTTAATTCAGTGGCATGTTTTCGAGGTAAACACTATTTGATGATCCTCCAAAGTCAAGCTTAGCTGTCCCTGGATAACATAAGACATGATGATTTGTAGGAATTGTCATAATATGAAGATATTCTGGATCATAGTATTCTACGGGAAGAAAATGAGCAGAAATAGAAGAAGTCATACCATCATTTTGAGGGGATAAAGTATTGGACTTTGAGCGTGCCCTTGCATTACATTTATGTAGCATTTGTTTGCCAATGCTTTTATGATAATCATTTGTCAGTAGTACCTTCTTCATGATCTGGGCTTTCAGTTGTTTCAGTCACAGCACAGAATATACAGTACATTAGCCAGTGGTAATTCGTGTAGATAATCTTCCCAATTTTTCAGCTTACTCCCGTGTGTCGCATATCACCAGCTGTTTTCGCAAAATATGTTTCCTAAATGTGAAAAGAAAGCATCATAAGCCATCTTGGAATTGTGTTTTCTGCAGTGATGTGTTGTTTCTGGATGATAATTTAAGAAAAAGTTATCTTTGTGAATATTGCCATAGAACATTCCATGGTAGATATAAAAAAAATTGTTTAAAATTTTCATAATTCCATGTTAAATATTGCACAACAACCCCTGAAATTATATTTTTGATTTGGATGTGAAACTAAAGCAGGGGATCGAAGCGTTTGGGTGATGCCATCTTATGTGCTTGGCGTAACTTTCTCTCTCGTCGGTTTTTTGGGGGGGGGTTTAGAATGATGTTGCTGAGATTGTGTGAGTGGATTCAAACCACAAAGCATTTATACCTTGCTTAAAAAAGTTTGTTTTCGGTGACATGGAACACTTGATATTAACACTGGTCATCCAGAACTGTATTATTTCTGTGGGTACAACATCAGATCAGCATTAAACTGAGGAAGGGGCTGTAAAACTGAAAATGGATGGGCTGTGTTGATATAACTTCTTATGATGTTGTCTGGAGAGTTGGATGGTTTTTGAAGATATTCATTTGGGAGGTTTTGAGGGATGCTTTGGTATGAGAAAGGATGGGATTTTTCTGTCATAACAGAGCCAGTCAGAGGGCAGAGTGATTAGTAATTAGACATTGGGGTGATTAGAATTGCCTTCTACCTTTTATGAGAGAAAAGATTCTAAGGTGAGCTATGAAAAAAAAAAAGATTGAAAAAAAATGTCAATATTGGTCTTATTTTCACCCTTCTCTCCCCTCCTGATTATTATGGAATCTCATAAAACTTACACAGTGGTGACAGATAACCTTGATTGTGCATTGTTTTACTCTAATTTTATCACCCAATCCATATTATGCATGTGTTAATTTCATGATCAGGATTAAGTAGCCAAAGGGAGTTGAAATTTTTTTTTATGACAAAAAAAATGGCGCTGAACAAGAACATTCTGAAATTTGGACTGTGCAATGATATTATTCATGTTTGCCTGTGTGATGCCAGCCACTGGTTCAATAATCTTCTGTCACTGGTATTGTCAGTTAAATGGGTGGTCAAATGAAATGATGCCGAAACGCTGCTGAGGTATTTTGACTTCAGCATTGTGTCTGACTTTCTGCCGGTGGACTGGCTGAGAACTAGAATGATGATGCCTCTTGGTGTGAAAGGTCCTGGGTTTGAATCCTGCCAGCAGCAGTTTTCTTTGAGGGTATTTTTCATTCTGTTTTAAAGTCAGTGGCCTGTGGGGTGGGGGTGGTCCAAGCTTTGTCTCCGATACAGTAATGAGTATGCTGAAAAATGTCTAGCTTTGTGACTGTTGCTTAGTTCTTGGGAAGATCTGAACTCTGTAGTAGAACCTCTTTCGAGGGAAAATACTCAGACTTTGTAAGGTCTCCTTTGAGGAGCCTTTGTAAGGTTTCAGCATTTGTGACACTTATATTCAGTGTCTCCTTAAGTGGGATTACTGGATAATGTTTGAAGAACCCACATCCTTACGTAATTAGGCAGAACTATAAGTGCTCAGTTCCCTGCAGCAAACATCTTAAGATATAGAAGCTGGTAGTGCTGGTCAGCCATTGAGTGAGTCTCCTGAATGTAGGGTAGAGGGTGTAATGTTTCTTTCAGACTAAATTAAAATGGGAAAACTAAGCAAGAGTTGCAGAACACACTTTCAGGAAGCTGCTTTGTCTGTCTCAGTGATATTATGTCCTAGCTGTGCTGGCAGGAGGGTTTAGGCTGTATGAAGGAATGCGTCGTGCACGACATGATGGCTGGGGTGAAAGGGAGATGGTACTTAATTGATTGATTAAAAAAAAATAAACCTTGCATTTCATAACTGCCATACATCATGATTGTGATGACAAAGTCTTTATTTCAAAAAAGTCAAGGCCATGTGGCTTGATGTCTGTACTGTAGTGTCACTGCTGTGCATTGTTGACATGTTTTAAAATCTTGTATGAATCTGATGTGACAATTCTGACTTAAGAGATGGCACTGCATGAAGGGCAAAGAAGGGAAAAAAAACCAAACCAAACCCAGAATGGATATGAATGTTGTGTTGATAATATCTATATGAACTGCGCTGGGCAAAGGAAAAAGGCCTTATCTTCATTGAAAATATGTTGTGAGAATAATTCCTTTATCCTTGGCGAAGATAAACATGAAACCAGGGTGGTTTTCATCTGTCATGTAGTATTGATGTAAGTCAACATTCGCTTTTGAGTGATGTGTTTGAAAGTTCCTGGAAACTAAAAGAACACAATACTAATGTAAGTCATAACAGTTGATTGTTTTGAGTTACAGCAGTACTGCTGGACAGTCCATGGAAAAAGAAAAATTGACTCGATACTGATGTAAATCATAACACCCTTGTGCTGTGAGTTACGACAGTATTGCTGAAATCTTGTCTGTTGGAAATGGAATCTTGTTTGTCAAAGAAAAAAGGTTGCGAATGCTGAAAGAGATGGTTTCGTTTGAGGGTGAGGTGTCAGGATCGAAGGTGGGGGAGTGACCATTCAGATATATCAGTATTATGGGCTGACTCCTAGTTTGACGATGCTCTGTATGCCTATCAAACAAACACAAAGACTGTCCGCCATCGTTTTTTAAACACAACTGTGTCATAATATGATGCTGATATGATTTCATTACCAATGTGGATATTTGTATTATTTGCTCTTTGTATGTCCTTTTTTTTTTTTTTTGCAACATTTTCATACATTGTGACAAAGGTCGCTTAAAAAAAAAAAGAATGTTAAAAAAAGGAAAAATAAAAATTAAAAAAAAAAAACCATGAAAATAAATTACTAGTCTTGTGTTTATCAGTATGTCTTGAATGTGAGAGTAAGTGTCCAGAGGATATTGGTCTAATATCGGAAGTATGAACTGACGACGAGGTGATGGGTGGCGACATAGAGGTCGCGGGTTCGATTCTTGCCTGATCACTCTCTTCCTGTCTTCCATTTTCTCTGTCCTTGTCTTCTTAAGCACTTCCTTTTATCCTACTCTGTGAGAGCATCTTTTGTGTCCACCCACTCCCCACCTCTAGTTTACATATATGACTGCTCACGCATGAACATACAGTAAAACCCTGATCAATGACCAGTATTCAGACTGAGTCAGTAAAATAGAACTCTACTGACATTACCATTGCTTAACACACTACTTGCCTAGCACGCTCCCATACAACAGTTCAAGCTGCGTTGCACTTCTGGATAACACACAACCTGTAACACATTCTCGAAAGCTTGGTCCAAAAGGTGGTGGTGTTCTGCTGTCTGTTGGACGGTACCATCGACAACACTGAAAATAAAAAAAAAAAGGCGAAAATGAAGAAAGACAGACAGACACGGACGAGGGGCAAACACCCACACCCACCCACACCCCCCACCCACACACACACACTGACAATAGACATCTCATTCAAGTAAACCTACATATTGTATAGACATACAATATTAGAAGTTACCATAACAAAATCATTGCTAGTTGCCGCAGTGCAGCGCCGTGGTCCCGTCAACTCTATAACCAGGCATTCATTTGACTTTTCAGTCAGAAGACGCTGACATCAGTCCAGGAAACTGCTTGGTTGTTTTGTTATTTTCTTCCCTAGCCACTCTGCTGCTTGCCTTGGATCTTCTATATTAGTACATAGTCCACATAAAGGTTTATTTCTGAAAATAACAACCTTTGCATGATGTTAGTTGTTACCAAAGTGGGGTTGTTTCAGTTAAATTATATAATCTACGTGAAAGCCCTGAGAGTTCTGCGAAGTGCTTCTCTGCATTTAGTTACGCCACAAATTAATTTCATAAGAGTCTTGAGACTGCAACACTGCAAGAGAAATTAACTTGGCAAGACCATGGCACACACACACACTGTGTTAAATGGCCTTAAATTTGATCAGGTGGCCGTGAGGCCTTTAACAGTCCTATTTTGGCCATCAGGTCCCTAAAAAGTGTTTAAATTTTAATTTTGCCTCTCCGGGATCGTGCGTCATCGAGAAAAGTAAACTTGAAAGGTCTAAAGTTCTCAATTTTTAAATATTCTTCAATGTTGATGATGATGTTGTTTGGTGATGAAGAGAAGGGATCAAGTCTGGATGTGGTTAATGTGGTGCTGATTGAGTTGTGGTGGTGATAGCGGTTGTGATGGTGATGTTGGTGAAGATAATGGGATGGACTGATGTTGAAGAGGACCAGTAGGGGATGGTGACACTAAAAGAGACCAAAAAGGTCATAATGACAAAATGTGGTTAATTGGTTTTGGGCATGATGACACAAGCTTGCAAACACTCGTTTTTTATAGGGTTGGCCTTATACGAGGCTGGCTAGAAAAGTTCTCAGCCTGGGCCTGAAAAAGCGTGAATTGTGGAAAAGTTAACACATCTGTCTTTTATAATGTCGCTCATAACACTAGAGAAAAATTTTATTGCGATACAGCCGTTCCTTTGCAAATAACATGACTGCAACTTAGGCAGAGGTGTGCATTTTCAGAAACTTCAAGAACTCAAATCTTTCAAGTGGCAGTAGCCGAATCTGTTTCGCTGCACATTCAAACATTTCCCACATGTCTCCAATTCAAGTTTAATATGTCAGAAATGGGTTTATTTCTGAAAATAACAACCTTTGCATGATGTTAGTTGTTAGCTATTTTTGTGCTTGATACAATCCAATACATCCATCAAAAATGTAACAGATAACATAAGTAACAAAGTCATTGATTGAAAAAACGGTATCAAAGCTTGATATTGACATTATTTTCTGGTGTTTGTCTAATACAATGTTTTCCTTCTCCCGCAAAACTCACTCAAATGAGATAAGCAAATTGCCTATGACTGTAATGATATCCATCTAATTTTTATCACCTGCATGGAAGAGTTTCTTCTAAAAACATCGAAAGTACTCAATTTCCTGGAAATTGGCACCTTTATCTGACTGAGAATCCCATGATCTGCCAGCACAAAACTACATCATAATAAACTAAGATATTATGGCAGCATGCGAAACATGGCTGGAGACTGAAGACTATGTCAAATTTCACAAGCTGAGGCCACACATTTTTTGATCGACCCTCGTATATGACTAGGAGTACCTGACATACTGGTGACACAGCAAACGCGTTCCACATCCAGGTGGTGATGGTGCAAGTGATGAAAACGTGCTTTTCAACACAGACCGTATGAAAAACAATCTACAGTGACTGGGTCATACTATACCAGGTTACAAAACACACTAACTTTTCAACTCAATCCCCCCCCCCCCCCCNCCCCCACCTCGCCATAGTTGTTCGTCCTATCCACTCTGCTCTGCCGTCTAGACCCTGTCTCTCCCTCATTCTCATTCCATCCCCTCCCTCGTTATCTAGCGGTAACTCTATCTCCATTCTTTCATCTTTTTTGAGTCTTGCCCTGACTCNCCCCCCCCCACTACTCCATTGCCCGATTTCTTTCTCCCATTCCAAATACATGAGTATGTCTGTCGTCTCTCTTTTTGTTCGCCCTCTCAGTCTTCTTCTCTCGCCATCTCTCTTCTTTTCTTTTCCTTTCTTATTTTCTTTTTCCATCTGTGCCTCTGTTCTTCCTCTTTTCCCTCTCTCATTCCTTTCTTTTTTTCTCTCTATCCACAAATATCTCCTCTGCTTACGTTCCCCCTCTTTCTTCCTCTCCCGTCTTTTTTTTTTCCCTCCCTCACTTCCTTTCATTTTCTCTACCCACAATTATTTTTTCTACTTCTGTTCTCCATCTCTCTCTTCCTCTCCTGCCATTTTACTTTTCATCTCTCATTCCTTTCGTTCTCTTTATCCACATATGTCGCCTCTTTTTCTGTTTTCTCCTTCCTCTCTTTTTCTAGTCTACCTTCTTTTTCTCCCCTCGCTTCCTCTTTCTCTCAATCTCTCAAAGCACGTACCTAGCCCAGTTACGGGACAAGGGAGAGAGGCTTATGGGAGCTCAGCTTCAGGGGCGAAGAGAGAGAGAGAGAGAGAGAGAGAGAGAGAGAGAGGCGCCTAAAATATCTTATCCAGCCATTGACCCATCCCCTTTCATTTAACCGAGAAAATAGACATTCCCTCAGAAAATCCCATCTACTTCACTATAACGCAGTGTATATGGAATCTTGGCAGTTTGGCAGTTTCTATGAAAATCAAAAGCCATCTTAATGGAATATGTAAGCATTTTCAGCCCCCCCCCCCCCCCCCCCCCC
>JAWQUT010000461.1:361463-373321 GCA_033807755.1 Ellobium chinense
AGAGAGAGAGAGAGAGAGAGAGAGAGAGAGAGAGGAATCGGACAGTCTACTATGATAGAGTTTGTTCAAGCACCGACTCATGGCATCTTTCTGGTGTCCTCTTGTTCAAAGCCTCGCAAACCCTAACTTCGGCCCTGATGACAGTAGTGCTGAATAGGTTATACTTTCTAGTATAATAACTTCAAGTTTAAACAGGTTGGTTAGGACCAATAGTATACTATTAGTCTCAAGAGTTCACCATTCCCTCTCTCTCCACCTTTCACAGCTGTCCATTTGACCCTAACCGGACTACGTAAGCAGTTTACCTTGGTGAGTCAGTGATTACCCTAAAATAAAAGATGAGAGTTCGGGGGTCACGGAGAGAGTTAATGCAAAAGTGTTGTATAGTTGAGTATTAAAAAATAAAAAAAAACCCAACTATATGATGGAAAGAAATTCGCATCTTAGTCAAGATGAAGGACTAAGTTTTGGTCGGATTACTTTGAAACTAAGAGGTTATGGTCAGAAATTAATCATTTATAAGACATTACAAACTTGTGTACAGATCTAGACTAGTAACTGTTTATCAAATGGAAGAAATGACCTCAAGTACTTGAACAAAAGAAAAAAAATAACTTGTTGAACAGTTAATTGGAAGCCACAGTTTGAAAGCACTTCATAAAATGTTCTTAAAACTGTTATTATGGAAGAGATCGAACTTGCTCTATATACCTGTCTGAGTTCAAATTTTGTGACTTACATCGTTTGGCCCAAAACTGACATACCTGGTTTTACAAAATGAAAGTGCCTTAGATGTTTTCTTCATTGTTTCTCATTCTTTTCTCTTTTCTCCTTCTTCTTTCTCTTCTTTTCTTCTGCCTTCTCTTTTTCTCCTTCCATAAAAAGCTTCGAGGACCAGGGTGCTGCACCGCGGCGAATAGCAATGACCTTATGTATTACCTTCCTTCCTTATATCCTGCTAGTATCCTTCCTCCCTTCCTTACTTCATTCCTCCCTCCCTTTCTTCCTCCCTCCCTTCCTTCCTCGCTTCCTTAATGGCTTAATGCTTGTATCTTTCCTTCCTTCCTTAGTGCTGGTATCCTTCCTTCCTCCCTCCCTTCCTTCCATCTCTTTCTTCCTTCGATTCCATTTTGTTAGTAGCTTAAAACATTTCCAAAGTTTATTGTCCCGACTTCATCTCACCCCTGAAAGCACGTCCTTGTGGGCTCCATATGGGTGGTAAAATGGAAACTGAATGATACAATGAAGTGGTCGAGGGCCAAACATCAATCTCATACTGGATTCACAAATAAAGGAGACAATATACACTGTAAGATATTACACACTAGCTACACTAGGCTGACAGCTGGACGGCACAAATTTTAATGTTAAATAAATATTGAGATCTCACTCAGACAGGCAAACAGTCCTGACACCATAAACTAGCATTGATCGCTCCTAATTAGTCAACTCCAACGAAGTTCGCTTCCGGGCAAGCAAAATAGTAGCGTGGTTGATTCATCAAATCTCGGCTCCACGTCCAAGGGTTGAAGTCACCAACCAATAAAAACCAATATAGTCTAGCACCATATCAGCCTGTCTTATTCTTCGGACAATTATAAGAGTCTCAAACTGAAGTTGTAATGATTCCTGGAGCGGTGGCTTGTAGTGCCCGGATGATCGTATCTGCATAACTGAAAGTGGTCTATTGACAAATTCACTTGAATTTGGGAAAACGCACAAGAGTCTTTGGGTAGCTTTTCGGAAGCGATATTTTGCTCTGCCTGAACAAAAAGAGCAANACTGGTCAGAATTCAGTTAGAACAGTTTTGCTCGCTGCCTCTTGGGAAAGAGATGGAGGGCATCGTACTGGCTGACTCTGCGGTCATCGGTCCAAAGATCTGATGTACACAGGCCAGCCATCCATCAAGGGTGAACAGATTGACCAGGGTTGGCTTGGGTTGCGGACATATGGGAAGACATCTGTGTACTATAGTGGCTCCAACTGGGCTGGGGGAAAGGGAGGGGGGGGTAGAGGAGGAAGAGGTGGAAACGATTTAGGAGCGAGGTGGCTTGTGGTTTGAATGGACAAAATAAGAAAGGAAGAAAGGAAAGGAGGAAATAAAGAAGAAAAGGAGGAACGAAAAGGAAGGACGAAAAGAAGGAAGGAAGGAAGAAAGGAAGGAAGGAAGGAAGGAAGGAAGGAAGGAAGGAAGGAAAGAAAATGAAAGGAAGGGAAGAAGGAAGGAAGAAAGGAAGGAAAAAGAACGAATGAATAGATGAGAGACAGGAAAAAAGAGAAAGAGAGAAATACAGATGGCAAATGGAAAAGAAAGTGCAAAACAGAGAAAGTAAGGCAGAAAGAAAGAAGAAAGAAAGAAAGAAAGAAAGGAATTAAAAAATGGAAAGAAACTGGGACAGAAACAAATGGATATTGAGACAGAAAATATGGAATGAAACCGTGAGGAAGAAATGTAAGACTAGACTAGGGTCTAGTTCAGATAAAAAAACACAAACAAAAAAAAAACTGAGGAAAGAAAACAATAACAACAACAACAACAGAAAAAAAAATCAGAAAAAAGATTTAAACTAGAGAAACAAGAAAAGAAAACAAGAACAGCATTTTTGTTATTCTCATTTATAGCAAAATGGTCCAATTAATAGGTGTACACTCATTACTGTAATACATTTTAAACGTTTCTCACATTATTCACAACGGTCTTGCTGCTTATAAATCGTACTCACAATCTGAAGACTGCCAAACCTGAGGTTAGTGGGTTCGACTCTGAATCGGGCGGTTTACGTTGTTCTGTCCTTGGAAAAGATACATAACGTCCTATGCTTACTCCATTCAAATGTAAGCGAGTACGGCCTGAGAGTTGGGAGGATCAGGGCTCTGCACCGTGGCGACTAGCAATGACTTTGCTATGAATTTCATTTACAGTATGGTATTTTATGTGTATTATTCCATATGAAAATATTGTGAATGAGATGTATACATTGCAAAATATGCTTTTCTATAGGGTAAATACAATTTTATTTTAATGCCTTATATTCATTTTCATGTCATTTTCATTTCAGTACGCATCCATTTGTGCTGCTGTATTCCAGTGAATGAGCTGTAGCCGTATGTATAATCCATACGTTAGTTTACGCTTGGCGTTAACCACAGTGAACACTACTAATGTTTTGGGAGTTTCCCGTGGCTACCGCAGTGTCTTAACTAACTTAAGGTTATGCATACAGTATGATACAGCCACTGCTATTTGGGCAGTGGTGAGAGTACAGAAAATGAATGAGAAGTCCACTGCTCAGCACGCAAAAACCAGCCACACTGACTACCACTAGTACCAGCCACAGTAATCAGCAGCAGAATCGCTAACAGCTACTCCAGCAATTTCAATACCCGCAACAGGAAGGATTCGGGGCTGCCGAAGACGTGAAACAGGGCGTAACAGTGTAAGGGAAATCACTGGAAATAATATTAACTTTCACAAGTTATACAGAGTTGATTCCCTTCTTTTAAAACCTTGATCCCAGTGGGTTCCTAAAACTTACTACAAGTTAAAAGCTGGGATTGTCTGTCCGTCCGCGGTCAAACCAGCTAGACTATGTGCTTATCGGTGCGCGCTCGCTCGCGCGCGTGTGTGTGTGTGTGTGTGTGTGGGTGTGAGACACAGGCAGGCAGGTAGGTACTCAGACAGACAGATACCATAGATAGATTTGGAAAGACATAGCAGGTAGGCCAACAGAAATAGACAAAGAGAGAGAGAGAAGGATAGTGGGAAAGAATGTGAAAAAAAGGAGAACATAGGAAGAGGAGCGAGAGAGAGGAAGAAAGAAAGAAAGAAAGAAAGAAAAAGAGAGAGAGAGAGAGAGAGAGAGAGAGAGAGAGAGAGAGAGAATGAGAGAGAGAGAGAATGAGAGAGAGAGAATGAGAGAGAGAGACTGAGATTTCGACTTCTTATCTATGTACGAGAAGAGGAAGAGAACAATCAGTTCACGCACGTTCACACACACACACAGATGGCTGTACCTTGGAACTGTACCCGCCTAACAGGTTCATTTTCACTTCCTTCTTGTACGTTCGGGGTCTGTCCCTGTGAACAAGGAAGAGTAAACATCCCATATTTCTCTGCTAATGCTATACTCTCTCCTTTCTCTAGATATTCTGGATCCAGATATTGATATCCATGAAGATAAATTTGCACATCACATCAAATATTGGCATCGATACTTTGACTGATGTTTTAGACAATGCTCAGAGAGCTGAATCTTAACAGTACCATCTAATCCTTTTGTCTGTCTCTAACATTCTCAGTTAAAACTCCCCCCCCCNNNACTCCCCCTCTCTCTTGATCTCTCTCTACTTCTCTACCTCTTTTTCTCTTCGAGTAAATTGGACTTGACTGATCATGTACTTCGATAGTCTATCTGTCCACAAAAGTGGTATTCGGAAATAGCATAATCCTGATAACACACCCACACTTCGGACAAAGAAGAATGTGTTATCTGTGGTGCTACTAATAATGAACAGATAAATGGGGATATTTATATGGAGGTGTGCAAAAGAATAGAGTGCGTTAAATCACGGTCCATTCTTCACCACAGTTATTTCAAATAGAAGAACCTACTGAATATTGTATAGTATTTTGACTTCCTGATTACTCTACTATTTTTAGATTCTACAACAGGATGTAAAGTTTTATGTTCAGACTACAGGATGATTTGTGCTACACGTGGTTATAGATAAGATTTTGCTTTCGAAGAAAGAAAATCCTCGAGACGATGAGCAGTGTTGTTTTAAGAACATATCCGACAGAAGGCAAGTAGTCTATATCTGTACAATGTACATGGTCTCTACTGTTCAACTTGGTTTAGTATACAGAATAGAAAAGTCTACAGGGCAATATTCTTTTTTAATGACTTCATTCCATATATGACTCTATGTGAACCGCAGGTTTTGACTCAGAGCTTTTCTAGATGCTACGTGCTAATCGCTGGGTATTGGAAGTGAATGTGTTCTGTCAGTGATGCCGTTTCGCGACTACTGTAATATCTATCAGTGCATCTGTAGTTCTTTTACTCAGTATCGGGTAGTATAAGAAGAATCTGTAGTAATAGTTGTTTTTGTGGAAGAAATCACTACCGAGCGTCACATATCTTGGTAGGAGTAGTTTGTCGTTATAGTAATAAAAGTAGTAGTAGTAATAGTAAAAGTAGTAGTAGTAATAGTAGAAGTAGTAGTAGTTATAGTGGAGTATAGTTATAGTAGTAATTGCATCAGTGACAGTAGCTGTATAAGTTGTAGTAGTACTATAGTAGTAGTAGTAGTAGTGATGGTAATTAATAGTAGTAGTAGTATTAAAAGTATAGTATAGTAGTAATAGTAGTAGTAGTATTAATAGTAATAGTATAGGAGTAATAATAGCAGTAGTGGTAATAGTAACAGTAAGTAGTACAGTATTAGTAGTGAAGTATCATTATGGTAGTAGTGGTAGTAGTAATAGTAGTAGTAGTAGTGGAGTATCATACGAGCAGTTACTGCATTAGTGGCAGTAATTGACTGTACGCGGCCTGCATCGTCCATCTACGCGGCCTGCGTCGTCAGTGTACACGCCACACTTAGGCCACGCAAGGCCAAGCACGGGCAGACCTCAAGACAAACCTGTGTCGTGTATGGCCCCCATAAGTCACACATAAGCACTCACATATACACATAATTAATTACTGACAAGCTAAAGAGTTCAGTATAGGTATGATGGTGATGGTAGAAGCCTAATAATAGAAAACGGCATGACGGATTGTCAGTTTATCTCTGTTGGATTTCAAATGATTGTATCGTCCGTTGCGTGCTGGTGTATTTTGCACTGCAAGTGAGTGTATGGTGTGTATGTGGAGCAGTGCGGTCAAGTGGTTGGGGTGCTGGAACAAAATCTAAAGTTCATACGTTCGATTGCCGACCACGGTCATGTTGTGAATGCCTTGGGAAAACATTTTATTCACATTTTCCTCTGTCCACCTGTTTGTAAAATGGGTACCTGGCTGTAGGCAGTGGAACATAATGCCAGAATGCTAGTGATCAGCGCCTGTAAATGTGTATGCTTCCCAAAAAGTTGAGAAGGTTCTAGAGTGACCAGGTCTGCTGGAGTAATAATAATGTGAAGTTGCCTGAGTGGGCCCTCAGCCTGGATACGAGACTTATAAAACAGCATTATTATTATTATTAATATGGTGTCTTGGAGGAGGGACAAATGGAGACACTTTTTTTTTTGTTTGGTCTTGTTTTAATAAATTGTAACATTAGAAAAGAAGTGCTAGTAATTATGCTGTAATGGTAGAATACGTCACAAGTTTCAAGTTCACTTTTATCTGGACCAATAGCCAATCACAATACATGTAGACTGGTAACTATTAGGCTACTGCTGTGGAGCAGCGTGGCCTAATGGTTACGGCGTTGGACTCAAGATCTAAAGGTCCTGAGTTCGATTCCCGACCACGGTCATGCTGTAAGTGCCTTGGGAAAGCATTTCATTCACATTTTCCTCAGTCCACCCGTCTGTAAAATGGGTACCTGGCTATAGGCAGCGGAAGATACTGTCAGAATGCTAGTGATCAGCGCCTATAAATGGCAGCGGCACTGTATGCTCCCCAGGGAGTCGAGAAAGTCCTAGAGTGATCAGGCCTGCTGGGGTAATAATTGTGTGAAGTCGCATGAGCGGGCATTAACCTGGATATGAGACTTATAAATCGCATTATTATTATTATTATATATAAAAGGTTACGGATTCAGATCCCTCTTGAGGCAGGGAAAAAACCCCCAAAACCCAAACCGAACACACCTGTGTGTCATGACCCAAGTGTAGTCCATTCCTTTGAGAATATCAGGAAGTTAAAAGGCCGAAATACTTGCCAGACGGGTTATCTTGGCTCTGTGAATAAGAAAACTTCCTATTTACACAAACATAATAATCGAACAATAGCATTCCTTGTCGCTAAATATCTATCTGTCTGTCTATCTGTCTCTCTGTCATTTTTGTCTGTCTGTCTGTCTGAAAGTTAAAGTCTAATACTCTAAATAAGAGTGGTACTGTATCAACGATGTAGTAGAAGATGAGGAAGTAGTAGCAGTGGTAGTTAATGCTGTCGGCATAGTAGCAGTAAATGGTTTAGTACTTCTTATTGTTCGTCATCATCACCATCTTCTCTTTCTTCTTCTTCTTCTTCCTCTTTATCTTGCTATTGTATAAATGTAGAAGTAGGAAGCAGAAGTATAATATTTGTTAGTACCATTGGCGGCATTTGTGTTTTTATTATGCCGCCATTCGTGTTTTGTTGATGTTGTTGTTAATGATAAATATGACGTTGCTATGGTAGTTTGGTAGCATATAGTTGTTGTCGCAATAGTTGCAATAGTGGCTTTGGTTTGTGAAAACGAAAATAAAGCTAAAATGAGTGTTTTTGGTAGATGCGGTAATAATGGGCTTATCGAGTAGATGAGCTTATCGAGTCTGTTTTTCCCAGCTTACGGGAAAATTATGGGAACACACAATCGCTCATGGAAAGAGCAATATTAGCTTCCCTCAACGATACGGTAGCAGACATCAATGCCAAAATGTCCCATATGGCACCTGGACAGCCAGTGCTCTACAACTCCATTAACACAGCTATGAGTGATGAAGAGGCAATTCACTATCCACCTGAGTTTTTAAACTCCATTCACCTTCCTGGACTTCCAGCACAAGTCCTTCTGATCAAAGTTGGCATGCCGGTGATGCTGATGCGCTCCTTAACCCTCTAGTGCCCACTGGTCCATATTTGGCAACCCAACTTCAAGTTCAAGGGTCCAGTATGGAGTGGTCCAAAATATGGAACGGATGTTTCAGTGCCCGGAGGTCCAAATTTGACCCACAATTTTTCACCTATTAAATATTGACATTGTTCCCTCTCAATGTTTTATATGTATTTTGGGTGGCATTTGAAGTGTGTATGTGAATTTTCAGAATTTTCCTAACAGTATTTCTATGCCTGGGCACTAGAGCTTTAATCCACCGCGCTTGATGAGTGGGACCAGGTGCATACAGACTCTGCAGACAGTAAGCTTGGACTTGGGAACACCTGTGTTCTCACATGGAATGTTGTGTGTGGCCCTTTCACGGACTGGAAAGAACAATTCAAATATTTTTTTAGCTGCAAACAACAGGATAAGGCATGTTGTCTATACTGACGTGCTACAATGAATTGTGCCATCTAAGGTTAGAAATCATATGTTGTTTTTGTTCGCTGTATTGCAGTCCTGTCTTCATTATCCTCTTTTCTCCTTCCTTTCCCCTGAACCCTCTCCCCAATCCACACATGTACCTATCCGTTCATGGAACGGGTAATTATGCTTGTGTTTAATAAACAAGCCTCTCTACTTACCACATTTCCCTTTGGGAAAAAAAAAAACAACTACTCATCCAAAATCTGGGTCACCGACGTCACGGCGAGTAAGCACAGAGTACACAACAGTGAGCACCAACGGGACAAAGACGTGGTGGGAGAGGGAGTGGAAAGACTAATACATGCAAACCTTATACACAGCGACCTTACTAGTAAGTCCAGCTAAGGTGATTTCAAAATTAATGCGCGTGTGTAACCTAATGGAAGCAGAATAAGCTCTCATAGTACCAGGATTATTCACATATTCATCGTTATTTCTATTTTCAGAGTAAGCTGGACATTAGCCATGACACACGAGTCTGTTATGAAAATCTACAGACGCGCATGCTCTTACAACGCTCAAGAGTTTACAACTTTCGTACAAGCGCAGGGTATCGACTTGAATTTGAACAGCGGAGAAAGAAATAATATATCAGTTTTACTTCTGATTATACAGGAACGACAGAAGAAAGCTTTGAGCAACTTCATAGCTGCAGGAGGTGACCTTAATAGAACGGTACTCAATTGGAGAAACGCTGTTGGTGTAGCTATTAGCAGTGGAGACGTCGATTTTCTCGAGGCTTTGTTGGAGGGTGGAGCCAATGTTAATGACACTGAAGCGCTTTTGCAGGCTTCTGAGGCTGGAAATTGTCCCATCGTCAGAGTACTTTTACGAAATGGTGCTTGGGTAAACGAGCAATGCTACGTCGGGACCGCTGCTTTGATGTCTGCAGTGCAGCTCGAATATGTTGGTCATATCGACAGTAGGCCTATAGTCTATAAACAAATTAGGTCAGAGTTGACCCATGCATACAGTCTCCCAGTGGCGCAGTTCATACATATCTTGCAGGAGAAAACACAGGTTTTGCAAGCTCTTCTTCAAGCTGGAGCCGATCCAAATATTCAGGATAGATCTGGTAGAACTGCTCTGATACATCTCACTCAAAACAAGTTGGTACCCAGCTGTTACACAGGATGTGATGATCGCACGCTCAGGGAACTAAGATCAGCTGTCGGCAAAACACTCGAGGAATGGTGCTCTTTATTAATGAGTCACAAAGCTGATGTGAACTTGCAAGATAAAAATGGCATGACTGCTCTCATGTATGCGGCCCGTAACAACTTAGTCGGTTGTTGTGAGAAACTAGCCAAAGAAACCACTGACATTCACCAGAGAGACTCTAACGGATGGACAGCTAACTCTCATGCTCTTGCAGATGGCGGTCTAGAATGCAGCAGGCTGCTATATGATCCAGAGACTAACGTGAATATTCAGGACAAATACGGTATGACATTACTGATGCTTGCAGCGAAAAGGAACGATATTAGTTGTTGTGAACTACTCCACAAAGAACATGCGGACATCAATTTTGCAGGCCGTATGGGTATGACGGCTTTGATGGTTAGTGCAGCATATGATGCTTCTGAATGCTGTAAGCTACTCCTTGGCCTGGGCGCTGAAATCAATCTTCAAAATGATGAGGGAAAAACGGCACTGATGCTGGCTGTTATATGGGGCTCAATGAGATGTTTTACACTTCTGGTGAAACATGACGCCCGCTTAATCCTACAGGATAAAAATGGTATGACAGCCTTAATGTATGCTGCAGTGTACAATGCATCAAAATGCTGTGAAGTTATTTTCCGAAACAAATCCGACAGACAAGCTGTGGATAACAACAAAAGAACAGCCCTTTTGCATGCTGCAGTAGAAAATTCACAAGACTGTTTAAGACTTTTTATCCGTAAAGGATTCGACTTGAATGTGCAGGACGACTACGGAATGACAGCATTGATGTATGCCACCTTAAACCAATCAGTAGACATGTGTGAGCTCTTGATTCGCTATGGTGCTGAAGTTAACACGAAAGACAAGTATGGAGGAACAGCCTTGATGTACGCTGCTAGTGTGCATTCACCTACAACCCAGAATAATGTAAGAAATCCCGGTGTTTTCTGGCAACTGCTGGTCATAATCCAGAGAGGCTTTGGGATTTGTGGTGTTATATATCCTTCGCCAAATTGCATGGAGGTCTTGTTAAAATATGGCGCCGATCTAGATCTTCAAGATGAGAATGGGATGACCCCATTGATGTATGCCGCTGCCGGTAAATCACAGAAAAACTGCGAGTGTCTGATGAACATGGGCGTTGACGTTAACGCACGGGACAAGCTTGGCAAGACAGCCATGTTGCATGCCCCACTTGGAGATGCACTTAGGCTTTTTCTGATGGCTAGTGGTGCTGGCCTCAGTCCACCAGATAAAAGGGGTTTAACAGTGTTGATGCAGGAAGTTATACGAGACTCTCTGGAAGGCTGCATGTCTGTGGTTGATCAGGGTACCGATCTCAATGTCCAAGGTCTCACTGGCATGACAGCGCTCATGTTTGCGGCTTTGTTCAATTGTCATGACATCTGTCAACTTTTAGTAAGCAGAGGCGCTGATACCAGGATCAGAGATGACGACGGCAGGACGGTTTTGATGTATGCAGTGTTACACGACTCGAGACAATGCTTGGATATTCTGACAGATTCTGGCACAGTGGACTTCAACACCACAGACAATGACGGAAGATCTATTATGACGTATTGTGTACGAGATGATTCCATCTCTAGATTACAAGACATGGCAGCTGCCACAATGCCAATGGATTCAGAATGTTCCGTCCTGGTACCTCTGCTGAAGGACCTGAACTTAATAGTTAACCGCGACAACAAAACACAGGAAGAGCTGGACGCAGTTTCTAAGATCCTGGCAAATGGGGCAAATCCCTTACTTGATTCCGATGATCGTTTCTTGCTTCATCAAATCACGACTTCCTCCTCTCTCACCCATCCCACTGGGTATGAAAATGAGCAATTCACGCTGAGACGTTTCATCGAATGTAATCGTCGACAGCTAGTGCGACTGTTTGTTTGCAATGGAGTGGTCCCGTGGTTGACTGAGACTCCTCGGAACATGAAGCGGTGGTCTCCATTCATGTATGCTCTGCTTTATGAGAGAACCGACATTCCCAGATATTTACTGGCAAACTGTTACCTAACGAATGATGATCTGCATGAAATGCGGCATGCAGCCAAACCTGATAACCCATACAAACTGAGAGAAACCACTGCGGACCTTATCCAAGACGTGATGTCTCAACCTTGGCCTCTGGTCAAGCTGGCTTTTATTGCCGTGTCTTCAGCTCTCGGTGGCGGTCCGGAAAGGGAAAGGCGGATTGCAGAAACTTCATTGCCTCCCAGACTCCAGAGAATGTTGATGTTCCAGGAGCCTGTATCACTGCTACCCGTGAGGATATGGTCTGCCATCCCTCTTTGCTTTGATCTGTTGGAGTACGAGACATTGCCAAGGCCGCGGCCTCTCCTATACTATTGGCCGGTTGGTCGAGAACTAACTCAGCCAGATGTTGGCATTTGAGGCCGGCAGTTCAGTTCACTAAGGAGAGGGGGTGGTG
>JAWQUT010000461.1:373338-386704 GCA_033807755.1 Ellobium chinense
AGCCCTGAGATCAAGTTTAGCTCAGTTCTACAAAACTTCAGTAGTTTCCAGATCCCATCAGTTGCACTTGGTTTTTGAAATCGAGATTTGGTTGTGATTTTCAAGGTAGATGTGAACTGAACTGAAAGTTACGTACATAATTCAAGTTCAGATAAAGCACTCAGTATAGTTACAATTCAGATCCAGATCAGTTTGTATAAAATGCCTATTAAGCTCAGATCAAATTCACATGAACTGAACTGAAGTTCACGAACTGCTTTATTTGATTTCTGTACTAACCAACATTAGAAACCGATGCAGTGAAGGAAATGATTACTAATCTTATTTTTCTTCAACTCATTTTGGCGGCAAGCTTTGACCACAATTCTTTGTTATTCCTTCAAAAGATTGCAATTTAATTTATGTGTGCAGATGGATGATAAATTATCTGCAGATTTCTAGCAAGACGTTTTGTATGAAACTTTTATGATAGACTCAAACAGAACGGTTGTCCTAGCATTCAATAATCATTTATTATTTTAGATTAATAAGAAAAAAAAATCATTAAATGAAATAGGGTTCACCTACCTCTTCACAATCCAAAATGTAATTGACGCCCAAAATGTAAAATCAGAAGATGTATTTTTCCAAGACAGGAGAGGCAAGATTGCCGCCAACAGTATTTACTTTTACCAATCTGTTATAGGCACATTTTCTCTTGAGCCATATTTGTTCCTGCTCAATAATAAAGGCGCGATTCAGATCATCGAATCATTACCTCTAGGTAGAAACCAGGAGGTGGTAGGAACAGCCTCTGATCATGAAGAAGTATGGCTTATGTTAAAATGTGACAAATTGCATGTACGATATATACAAGGGAAAAAGAATAATGGAGGATGTTAAGACAAACCCTACTATTACAAAAATAATCTATTCAATTCAAGATGTCCCCAAACGATGCAAATCATAGTGAAGTTTATCAAAGCTTTATTCTCTTCTTGACGCACTCTCTGTCCAGTAAAAAAAAAAATGTTGAAATAATACATGAATAACAAAGCGAAAGTCTCAAACCAGTATTATCAGCATTAACTTCTCTGTAATCAGTTTTTGACCTATGCAGCTTTGTGGGTTTAAATATGTCTTCTGTTAGCATGTTTATATGTCTTTCTGTCTGTCTGATTGTCTGTAAATTTTATCCTTTTTTTTTTCTTTTTTTTTTATGTCTGTACATTTGTCCATTTGTCTGCTTCCGTATTGTCCACATTGTTACAATGGAAATGAACTTGTTAATGTAAATTGAATTCATATTATTTATGGCCAGGTTTTCTTTGCCATGTCTTTTGTGACTCAAGATTAACCTTTTCATTATGTACTATTTTGGCACTGATTATTTGAGAACTTGCATATCAACGATGGGACCTTTACCATTGTAAGAATTACACCTGAAAGCTTGTTCATAAACGCTCATGTTCGTAAGAATAACATTAGTGCATTGGTGCCTAATGCATTTAACAGAGTAAATGTAATTATTAGGATGGTAAGATATCCCATCGTTAATGCTGAAGCTCCTCTTCACGTAGAATGCTTCTTGATGTGCTCACAGATGCACTAATGTAGTTCTCACGATGGTAAGAGATCCCAGTCTTACTGCGCAAGCTTTCTTCTCTCTTTAAAACTTGTACAAAACCTGGGCAATAAATTCCTTGAATAGGTGTCCTTTTGCAGAGTTTTCAAGCAGTTGTAACTGTAATTTTTGAACCCATGAAATACTGTTATCATATTAGGTATCAATAGAAAGGCTAATCTTCGCAAATATCAGAGACGGTTAAGACGATGAAGGGCACAGATTCTAATGCTGTGTTGCCCGTAGGGAAAAGATCAAGTCACTCTGAAGATTGTGGGAGTTTAGTTGTTTTTTTTTAAGTTTAAAAACTATTAAAAAGTTGAACGTTTTTAAAGTTTGGCGATTTTTATTTTTCGGGACTCACAGCTATAAGACCAAATCGTATTTCTAAAACATATACGGAAAGCAAAATTAGACACCTCTTGCTCTGTGCCCGCTGTTTAGTGTTTACTTTAGCTTACAGGGGAATGGTAAAGACATCCCTCTAATCGGAACAGTCACTTAATCACAACGCTGTTTTCCTATATAAAATTCGTTGTATAATCGCTATCCCCTTTACTCCCTACTCTTTCTACGCTCCCGCGAGTAGTTGCTAATTAACAGAGATGACAAAATGAGCACTACTTTGTACAACCCAATTAATCCGCTAATAAAACATCTCTCTTTTCTGGGGCCCTGCCAACCAGTGTCAGGGTGTAGAAATGTGTAAAATGACCTGTTATCTAAATAAAATATCCAATTTTAAAGTTTCAGGTACAGTTTGAGCCGTCTAGATCAAAAAAAAAAAAACATAACCAACCTGATGAAAAATTAGGGACCAAATCAGAAGTCGAAATGATCTTTCTTAAAAGAGATTTGTGAAAAAATTTTGGTCGTTGACCCTCCTTTTTCGTTCCCTTAAAAGATCGGGCAAAAGAACTACTTTAAACTTTCATGGGAGAAATTTCTCGAAATCACAGTGGTATTTGTAGAATAACACAAAATGTTAATAGGGCCAAAAGAAAAAAAAAACAATAGGTTCCAATAACCAGCACAAAAAGATTAAGTATGGGCTATCACTGGAAATATTCTTCATACTCACAATATATGCTGAGTTGTCCCCCCTGTTTGAAAGTTTAACCTTGGCCACCATGCGACTTGTCTGGCTGTATATTTGCTAGCATGTCAACTATATATATATATGTGTGTGTGTGTGTGTGTGTGTGTGTGTGTGTGTGTGTGTGTGTGTGTGTGTGTGTGTGTGTGTGTATCTGTCTGTGTGACGACCCTACGCCGGAAACTTTCGACTTCAGCTACACGGAGTTCTATTTCCAAACTGAAACATCTATCGCAACTTAAAAAAAAATAATATTATTACGAGATGGATGCAGATCAGTAGATACAAGTCCACACCAGCATCCAGTAGCGGCTTATCATTAAGTGCAACCTTTACAGTGCCTATAAAATTTAGATCAGAATGGATTTTCCATAATACAAATACCAAGCTAATTCCAGAGATTCTTATCGTTCTGTATTCTTTGCTTTTATTATGTTGTCTTTAAGCTTTTTTATTTATAACCCAACTATGTACCGTTGTTGTAGCTATTTACAGCAAGATCTGACACAAATCAGAGAGAAGGCAAGGGAGGTAAAACTGATAGTTTTAGGATGTTAACACTCTAGCGCGAGGCTTTTTCCGGTCCAGCCTCCCGCTGGCTGCATGGCCATTATTACAGATAATTGCAATTGTTGCCTGCCGGCCGTCCAGGTGACACTAGAATGCANGGGAGTGGGGGTTAAATTTACGTTGGCGGTATAACGAGCAATATTTACTATACTCAAGTTATGAATGTAACAGTTAAACTGTTGGCGGATGGCGGTATAACGAGATTTTTAGTGACTTTGTATAGGTGTCAGATCCGTTCCACGGCGAAAAGCTGGCGGTATGCGGGAATGGCGGTATAACGGGTGGCGGTATAGCGAGGTTTCACTGTATATATATATATATGTGTGTGTGTGTGGGTGTGTGTGTGTGTGTGTGTGTGTGTGTGTGTGTGTGTATCTGTCTGTGTGTGTGTATCTGTCTGTGTGACGACCTTACGCCGGAAACTTTCGACTCCAGCTACACGGAGTTCTATTTCCAAACTGAAACATCTATCGCAACTTAAAAAAAAATAATATTATTACGAGATGGATGCAGATCAGTAGATACAAGTCCACACCAGCATCCAGTAGCGGCTTATCATTAAGTGCAACCTTTACAGTGCCTATAAAATTTAGATCAGAATGGATTTTCCATAATACAAATACCAAGCTAATTCCAGAGATTCTTATCGTTCTGTATTCTTTGCTTTTATTATGTTGTCTTTAAGCTTTTTTATTTATAACCCAACTATGTACCGTTGTTGTAGCTATTTACAGCAAGATCTGACACAAATCAGAGAGAAGGCAAGGGAGGTAAAACTGATAGTTTTAGGATGTTAACACTCTAGCGCGAGGCTTTTTCCGGTCCAGCCTCCCGCTGGCTGCATGGCCATTATTACAGATAATTGCAATTGTTGCCTGCCGGCCGTCCAGTTGACACTAGAATGCAAAATTTTACTCCGGCGCTGAGAGCTCGGCAAGGAGATGCGTTCTATTGCCGCACTCTAGCGAAGCGAGTGGACGGTATAAATAATTCTATTACCATATTACGAGGGTTAAGAGCCGCCAGTGCCAGTTTCTCTGTCTTGTGATGCGGAACAAGCCTTCGTTAAGTGTGATATTTTTAGGCTGTAGTTCTGGACACTTGCAGATTACTTCATCAAGACAACTCATAAAAGTGTAAATATCTTTAAAGAAAAAAAATTGAACCAATCAGTGCCATCTGGCAGGCAACCCAGTATGATTAGTAAGTATATACTTGATGAGTCTATACTAGGCTAGAAAATGCCTATTGTTTTACTTAGTGCACCAGGAGGCGAGAGTTCCGTGTGCGAAATCAAGATCAGAAATGGAGAAATACTTCATTGAGCGCTTCGGTACCATCATGCCCCACGGAATGAACATTAAACAATAATCACCCCTGTTTTACTTCCTTTGCTCCAGTTTCTTCACTGTTCTAATACCTTTTTTATGATAGTTTTGTTGTCTCCGTAGTTGGGACCGCCCTCTTTCTCCCTCTATATGATCGTTTTCATCCTTTTTAACACCCCCTGAAGGAGACTTTTTGGTAGAAAGCTTGGGGCTTGTATTATAAGATTTTTAGTATATATTTGATTAAACTGTTTTATTGATTTCTATGACGGGATCTGTTTTCACTATTTACACACTGATTTTCACCCGTCCGCAGTCTCCACACTTTTTTCCACAAGATCAGATTGTTTTCATCATAATCTGTGCTGGAGTCTCTCCGATTGGATTTTATAAACTAAAATTTCACGCTCATACTACACAGATTTAGTAGCTTTTATAAGTATTTTCTTAGATCTGCATTCAGAAAGATTGGCCACACTTTATTCTGGTCCAATGGGCATTGATCTTTAAGTGAATTCTACACAAATATTCCCAGTATATTAATATTCTTTAAAGGAAGACTGCACTGCACCGTTCTACAGACTATATTAAATAATACGATACTCTATTATTCCAATCAAACAGTCTTTCAAGTGTCTGTCATGATGAGACAGGGTTACATTATCCAAAGTCCAAATTGTGGCTGCCATAAGCTTACGTCAAATACGTTCTTGCCACATGGCCAAGCTGTCTAGCCAATAATCTGCGGACGGGTGAGAGCATGTTGGTATGAATGTTTCAATTCCTCTGTGAACAGTAGATATGTTAAACAAAATCATGCTGAGGCAATAAAAATGCAGAATAATTTTTCTGGCTTACACTATCAAACTTTACGCTTGAATTTGGAATACCAGAACCTGAATTAAAAGCTGAATAATACATTGTCAGGTAGAGGTGTTTGTAGCTGCTGGAACGTAAGTGACGTCAGCGTTTTTGCCACAGGCTTCTGCTGATCGGGGAAGGGGAATAATTCTGGACGCAAGGCCCAAACCCGCTAACTCTAGCTCTCCTTATTGTGTCATATTGCATACGCGCACGGTAACAGAACGATGCTCTTTCTTCGCAAAATAGACTCGGTGAGCACCACAGATAAATTTTAGAGAGAAAAAGTATTGAAAAACGGAAAATTATTTTTGATGTGCGTGTCCTACTTTAAGGTGGTCACAACGAAGATGAAAATAAGTATCGATAATTGGTGGGCTCTTAGGAATATGAAAACCAAGGGCTCTTTTTGACTATGAAGTATGACGTTATGTTTGGTGACTATAGTGGAACCTCAATATGAAGCTCTCATTTAGGAAGTATATCAGAATATTGTAACACGAGTTGGCCTCGCTTCCGTGTTCTAATCAAATTAAAACAGTTTTACCGTGATCTGATCTGTGGTAGACGGTTCAGTAAATGCCGAGTAATACCTGACTCTAAGGTGCACATTTTTTAAATTTCACCAATCAAAACAAAGCGAACAGCTGATGGTGTGTTGGCAGCCTTGGCTTTGATAACAATCAATGATGGAGGCAGACAATACAAACGAGAGAGAGAGAGAGAGAGAGAGAGAGAGAGAGAGAGAGAGAGAGGAGAGAGAGAGAGAGAGAGAGAGAGAGAGAGAGAACATGAACGCAGCTTTGTCCAGTAAGGGAGTTACGGCTAGGAAGATACTGAGAACTGGTTTAAAACAAAGTCTCCAAAACACTACAATAATGACTCCTCAGCTGCGCAAAAGAGAAAATCTTCTAACATTCTGCAACAGAAAATGTTCCCTGATGACAATCCTGATCTCAACTGGCCTTATCTCAATCTCTTTAGGAAGAAATGAACACGAAGCTCCTCCCACAGATGAAATGCAGCAACTTAACTAAACCATCAGACTAGCACAACTTCACTTGACCATCATGCTTCAACTCACATGCTCACAAACGCCATGGGCCTACCTTTAATTTCACCAACTCCACCGGGAATATCACATGCAAATAATCCAGAATCTGTGATCAATTCAGTACATCCGTTTTGTTGTTTTGTCTTCGAGACTGTTCATTTATACTGTTATCTTTCAGCACAAAATTTATCATGATATTATTAAAGCATTACATTCCATCAATGATCTCCTATGAAGATATTGTAATATTTTTGAGGAAAATAAGCAGAAAATCTCCCTACCACTGCTGTACTACAATGGCTTTCTAACAGATCCAAAATTGAATACGAAATTACAACCATATTAATTTTACACGTGTTATTACAGTATTACTGTCAGTATTTAAGTAAATACTGTTTCTATATTGTACATGCAATGGTTATTTGTTAAATTTTGAAACGGGCAGAATTTCAATGAGCCTTACTAATATCAAACATTTCTTGAATTTACCTGAGTTATAGGCCTATACTGATAAAGCAATAACTTCCTGAATGTGAAGATTAACCTTGCTTCATACTAGAAGTCGATGGTTCTATTGATCAGTGGACAATAGTTTGGAAGATGTAGGCTACATGCAGCAGGTATTATTTAAAATGTTGAAAAGTTATGTGATAGAATTTTCTAGCAGTTTTCTTTACTAGATTAGTTTTTCACCACAGTGAAGTAAAATGTTCTGCTGTTACTTTATAAAAACATTATATCCAGATGTTACACGCAATAAACACAGCACTGTGAACTTTGTTATCAGCATTAACGGAACCATATTTGCTTGCTCTTGTTAACTGTGTGTATCACAAATCTTCTGAATGATACTGTGTGATGATGCTGAATAAATAGATTTATGTCAATCCTGCCACTACTTTCAACATTATTTTTCTTATTTCTGTTTCTGACTCTGAGTCTAGTCTACTACTGAGCCTATTAAACAACAACAACAACAACAACAACAGCAACAACAACAACAACAACAACAACAACAACAACAACAACAATAACAACACTACTCATTTTCAAATGAGAAAGGCTCCTTGTCTTATTTGCACACTACCCCTTTCTTGCATATTCCCAGCCTATTGCTGTTCTAGATCCTGGATGTCTCCAGATTTAGAACTTGGTCAGTAGTCTAGGCCTATTTTATAATCTGTTTTCATATCACTTGCAAAATATACGTGGATCTAGATCTAAATGAACTATGCTTATGTCCGTCGTGAATTTAAAACCAGCCTAACACACTGCAGACATGATATCTACAGACTACAGACCTGAGGTGAGCCGAGATCTACAAGATCCTGATCTCACACAAATATCCAAACTATGTTGTGTCTTTCTTATTAGACACCCATAATTGTTCAGTTCATAAGAGGCCTTGACTTGCTTCATAAATAGACCGTGTCTTGAGTTGTTAGTATTGACCTAACCGGACTTTTGGCTAATCTAGGCATTGATTATTTTCTATGTCTAAGTCAATCAATCAAGATCAAAGAAAGCATGTTTAGTCGAATCTTGTTCATGCATCCACTGATCAAAAAGATGAATATATCCTATCCTGTTGTAGGATGTTAACTGCATCTGTCTCAAGCCAACACAGTTGCTAGATCTAGATCTTCTTCGCTTGTCACAGCAAAACGCATGGATCCTTTAATTTTATATCTAGCCTAGATCTAGACTAGATCTAGTCTAGTCTAGATCCAGGGCCGTCTTAAGTATTTCGGGGGCCCTGGGCACTCAGGCCCCACGGGGCCCCTTACCTTCTTGATACAAAGTAAAAGGTTAAGTCTATAGGCCTACCATGTGTCTGAAAAAATGCACACCGGGGCCCCCCAGAGCCCGGTGCCCTGGGCTACTGCCCATAGTGCCCTGCGGGTAAGACGGCCCTGTCTAGATCTAGATCTGGATCTGTCATTCTGTGTCGGAACGCGCGGCTATGTGCATGGACTTGCAAGACAACACCACAACTTTTCAGCCTGCCTGACAACCGATGACATATTTTTTCTGCATAGAAAATACCTAAATCAATTCACAGCACACCATCACTGAGAAGACACAAGGCCTAATTGCCATCTTGAATAATCCTTCATTCGTGAACCGTTTCTTTTCGACTTGGAATGACACTGGCAGCTATGAAACTAGGAGTGGATTATTGTTTTCGCCAGCTGGGTTGCCAGACATTCTTTCGAGCCAGAGCCAAAATAGCATGACAAAGCCAAACAAGAGCCAAACCATGTCAAGGAAAAGCCATTTGGGATCAGGATTGGACATGAGACAAGAAATTTACAACGAGTTGTCTATGTATTGAATATACGTGGATGTTATAATCATCATAAACCTTTTTACATACATTAAAGCAACATAATTAGAAGTATTTGTTAAACAACGGTTGTTCTTTGATTTGTGTTAATGGGGCAGTTATTACGAAAGCAATACCATTAAAAATCAGTTTGGGAGAAGTACAAACGTACTTTTTGTAATGGAAATTTATCATTTTTCACCAATGGTCCATTTTTGGAGCCAAAAAGGAGCCAAAGTGCAGTCACTTATTTAGGATCCAAAGCCTGTTTTAAAGGAGCCTTTTATCTGATATTCGGCTCGGAAAGAGCCAAGTCTGGCAATCCCTTTCGTCAGCGCGTGGAGGTAGGGAGAGGAGGGCGATAGTTGTACAACTGCGGTCATAGCTCCTACGCGCAGAAATATAGTCTAGTCTAATGTTCGGTAACAAAATTTAGCATAATTTTTGCAGCGAATTCGTGTTACAATAGCAATAAACCATATCTGTTTCCATGTTTGAGGGGTTTATTTGGATTAGACGGTAAAAATGACATGATAAGATCCCTCAATCGCTTCCATTGACGGATCTAATCATGTCACTTTTACCGTCCAATCCAAATAAACCTTGAAAAAAAAAATAGAATCAGAATGGTTTATTTCTGTATTATCAAGTATTAAGTTTACATGCGCAGATTCATTGTCATTCCATTATTTCATTAGTCAGGTGGACCTTGATATCAAGTATTCTTTGAAAGCACAAATTATACGTAGTTAGTCTAGAAAATTAGCATTATATGTATCATATATACGGTAATGTAATTGTTAACGTGAAAAATGTGAGAATACCAGTATGTATGTTCGTTACTTTCTTATCCTTAAAATGAAACATATTTTCACAGTGTAATGCTCCATATTATATATATTCCGCTTAAAATGACTGCTAAATAAAATCATAATCATAAGCATTGCCACCGTCATATATCTTAGTAACAAGTATGCGTTTGTCCGAATGCACCAAGGTATACTTTACATCGAGTTTCTACTGTACTTGAGGTATAAAGATTCTAATGGGTTTTTTTTCATAGTTAGCTATAAAAGGTTTTACACCTTTCATTAACTTATCCAAGGGTTCCGTGCCAAAATACTTTCCACACATGCTGTTTAGCTTTTCCTCCATATTTTGACACAATTAAAAATGCCCCTAAACAAATTAGATTTTTAAAACTTCGGCAGTGAAGCAGGCTACCTAATATTTTAGGCATTTTCACTCAGTAAACAGGGTAATCTTACCCACCTAACAACAACCACAAAGTTTACACTTGAGTGGCTAAACCTCACCTATTCTGAGTCTACAACTGTATTTTCACCTATCTAAGCCTTTGAAATTCAAATCCAACCCATTCCCCCTCCCCCTCCCCCATGGCCAATGTTCCGATATTTTAGGGGATATTTAAAAGTGCATATTTTTATGCCAGGTTGCTATTGGCATCTTCATACCTTTAGTTCGGTCGCTCCAGTTCCTACCCAATTTTCATGGAAACATAATATGATCCAATGAAAAGCTTCGCTGTCATCCACCCTCCTCGGTAGTGATGATCAAAGAGTTTTCTGGTTAGGATCGAAAAATGGCGCTTGCCACTCCTCGTTTTCCATTCATGAAAACAAGCATGCCCAAGGTCAGAGTAACCGCTAACCCTCTTTTTTTTCCCCCACACCTTCCCCCATCTCCTCCCTTTTACACGTCTTAGGAAAATAATCATCAGATTCACAAAACCAGCGGGATTCCAGTCCCAGCGATCAGTTTCGCAATCTGCGCACAGGATGTTCGCAAACGGTGCCTTTATCCTCGCTCTGTTCACACCGTTTACTTTGCGTGATCGCCTCCTAATGAGCCGCTACACAACTGTGTAAAGGGCCATTACCCAAATAATTAGTGTTCGATCACTAGACAAATATATTGGGTTAACTCCCTTGAGAAAAGCTCATTGCGGTTCTTGGCTTCTTTTGAACTAAGTACTCCCCAGTGGCCATCCTGTCCCATATAAATACATAGTTTTTTTTTTTTTGTTGTGCGTCTCTCTTTTTTTTAAAGCCATTTAAGTTCAATTCAATACTACACCTATTTTGTCAATTCAGAACATAAATTTACTTTAATGCTACACTTAAGTATACGAAATACGCATATTGTGGAATCCCTTTATTTGAAATAAGCGCTTTGTCGACATATTTCTTCCAAATCTTAGTTTCAGTTTCAGTTTGTTTATTTAGACAGAAGTCAGTCACACAACAATAAATACTATTCAGAATGAATGGAAAAATGAAAATGAAATAAAAGGAAAAAAGTGCATAACTGACACCTTTACTAACTGGCATTTCTCTTTCTCTGTCTCTCTCTCTCTCTCTTTCTTTGTCTCTCTCTCTCTCCCTCTCTCTCTCCCTCTCTCTCTCTCTCTCTCTCTCTCTCACACACACACACACACACACACACACACACACACACACACACACACACACTCACTCACACTATCGGTCTTGAGTTTGATCAGTCCTAGATCTAAAACTATTTTGAAATATCCTCAATAAGAAACAGCGCAGAGCGAGTCATGTCATTCATTATAAGCGAGATTAAATAGCCGACATACAGCAGCTTTCTCACGCGTGAAATTATGTTAAGAAGTGACTTCTCAATATTCCGTTAAAAATTTCAGACCTCAAATATGAAAAAAAAAGATAGCTCCAGAGCAATATTTCGATTTAAATTCCTAACAGTTTGCTAGGTACAATAAGTTTCGCAAATGCCAGTGACGGAAGTGTTGCAGATCAGTATTAAAATGTGTGTCAAGTCAATGCATTTATTTAAAAGCTCGATTTCCGAAGAGCAGTAATTCGGCTGTTTATGACTAGAATTGTTGAAATTTCTTATGCAAGTTTCTTTTGCCCCAAACTCCCCCCTCCCTTTTTTTTAAAGAGCCGTTAGTCTATCTGACATCAAAGTTTTTGTGTGTGCTTGTGTGTGTGTTGTTGTTGAAGCTGATTTATGTCGTCAACACCACCTGTGAAAACACATAGCTGCGTTGTTTTGGTTTTGTTTTTTTTATCATGGCCGTTCGTCGCACTCGTCATTTTTTGGCCAGGTGTGTCAAACAAACCCTGTGTTAGTGTAGTCTGCACATTAGGGTTGCCAATTTAACGTTATGCGACCAAATTCCTCAACAGGACTGGTCACAATGACACTACAATAAGAAGGGCAGTGTTATTGCTTGTAGGTGTGGCACGAGTTTGGGCTTCCTTTTTTCTTCTTTTTCTTTTGTCGTATTTGTACCAGCATAAGTCATACTACTGGGTCCTATTTTTCTGTGCTCATTTTTCCCTGTTCGTGTTGTTAATACTGGTTTTCCTATTTTCTCCTTCTACTCTACTCCACTCCGACAGAGCATGGGCAAGTGGGTTTTTTAATTATCAACAGCAGTTGACGGTATGATATCAAGCGACGCTCTGGCGGATGCCGGATGGATATGGTCGAAAACTTTAGTGTAATATTTTAACACTTTCTAGTTAAAATTCAGCCCTGTGATTTTCATGGAAGATGGGCCTTTAGGTGAACATTATTTTTCAGTAAAAAAAACGGAATACGGTTTTTTTTTGGCGTTTGGCCGATTTCATCATACCGTTAACGTCTTGGTTGAGAAGCTTCTGTTCCAAGACCAAATTTGCACGACGTGAACGTTGTCAGGTAATGTGGTTGGCACTTCAGACCGACAGAAAATGGCACAAAATATGATCTTGGCGATTTACACATTCTCTCTTGCCTATTGTGTTTATTGCAGTCTTGACGCTCCTAGATCTAAGTTAGGTCTGTATGAACCGAATGAAATTCTATCATCTGTAAGTCTGTTTTCTGTTCGTTCATACAAGTCTCGCGTGATAACTGTATGATGCACTGAGAGTGACACACGCTTAAGATCAAGAAAAATCTGAACATAAATGAATACTGTGGCGACTCAGTGATGAATACTCATTTAATAAAATATAAGATGTTACTGCTCAATTTTCATGCACAAATGTATTACTGTTATATCTTTTCATTATATATATAAATCCCGAGATTAAATAAACCTCAATAATTAATATACAGTACCTATTCCAAGCTTTATTTTTGATATTATTAATATCCATATCACTGATGGTCTACTGTACATGCTTTGCAAAGCACTAAATTACTGAAGAAAGTAAATATTTTGGTAATCTACGTTATAATAATGCTGCTTTGTTAATAAAAATGTCCGATGTTTTAGGTCGTTCTTGATGTAAGGGGAAAAAGTGACAGAATGCAAACAATAGTCTTGACTTGCCATTCTCGACACAGCTGATAATGATAATGTCTCTTATAGAAAGAACGAGGCCATTATTTGCTTATCACATGCATTAAATACTTCAACGGAACACCAGAAGGAGTGTGTATGTGTGTGTGTGTGTGTGTGTGTGTGTGTGTGTGTGTGTGTGTGTGTGTGTGTGTGTGTGTGTGTGTGTGTGTGTGTGTGTGTGTGTGT
>JAWQUT010000461.1:395191-418644 GCA_033807755.1 Ellobium chinense
GGGGGGGGGGGGCAGGGAGAGAGAGAGCTTGGATTTCAATTTAAAAAATCTTAGACATGTGCAAATACTTTTGTGGACTCGGAATAGATTAGGTTTAGCCACTCAAGTATAATGGTTGCTGTAAGGTTACCCTGTTTACTGTGTGAAAAAGCCTAAAATATTAAGTAACCTGCTTCACTGCCTAAATTCTCAAAATCCAACTGGTTTAGGGGCATTTTTCTTTATGTTTAACTTTGGAGGAAGAGTTAAATAACACATGTGGAAAGTATTTATTTTGGCATGGGATTTCTGGATAAATAATGAGAGATATAAAACAGTATAAAACTAGCCGTGAAAGAAAAAAAAAACAAACAACATTAGCATCTTAATACCTTAAGTGTAACAGATAATTTCGTGAGTTATTGCAGCCATAATTCCCAAACCATAAACAGTTCCTTAGCCACAGAGGGTCCTCAGACTAGGATCAACATACATATCATGTTCCTGTCTAAATGATGGAAATATTATGTTCATTTAGAACCGGCATTTATAAGCCTAGGGCATACTGCTGATTGTGTCGAAAAGGGTCTTCTATCCTCTGGTATTCGATTTCCTGGGGGTCCTTCTTTACACACATCAAATTGTCAAGAGACTCCAATCCAGTCGCCATAGCAACGATGCAGAGTACATGTACTTAAATTCTCTTAATTCAATGATGAGATTAATCAGAACGAGGACGCCTCGTCCTAATTGCTTAAAGAAAACCGGAAGCAAGGTCCAGTGGACTCCAGGCAGAGACACCAGGCGGTTCTTAGCTCCAGCATCGTCTTTCTCATCCCTCCATGCCTGGATGTACGGAGGTGGGCGATACTAAGTAGTTATTCAATACCTGTGGGATACAGAATAATTGAGTCTCAATTTGTGGCCATTTCTAGCCCCTAGTTTCACAAGATTTATGTGTTGCTGAATGCGTGTGACAGACAGACAGACAGACAGACAGACAGACAGACAGACAGACAGACAGACAGACAGACAGGCAGGCAGGCAGGCAGGCAGGCAGGCAGGCAGGTTGGTAGGCAGAGAGGCAGGTAGGCAGAGATGCAGGCAGGCAGACAGACATAGGTACATGATACTGCAGGCTCGCTGGAAAGAATAGAACTGTCCTCAACCAGATGTGTGTAGCACGACTAGCTTGTTTTCTTTGAGGAACTTTTTGGCATTGGGATCGGAGCACTTATGGACATGTCTGGAGTGCTATGATGATGTTTCCGACAACAGGCAATAAGTCACAAGTAGTAACAAGCATTAATATTATTATTAGGTATCATCTTTCATTTTTTGGTCGAGAAGTTATCTATCTCGAAGCTATGTATCTTGTTTAAACAGACGTAATGCAAATTTGAGGCTACATATCATAGCATTGTCAGAGTCACAGCGGAACCAAGAACTTTGGCAAACTCTGCTTCTTAGGAGAAATAAATAAATAAATAAAATAAATAACAACAAAAAAAAAATAAAGTGAAACGAAGTAAAAAGGAGTCATGGGCAGTATCGACCGATTCATCTTTCCGAAGTGACTACTCGCGCTGACGTATTGTATCGAGAGAATTTACTATCGAAATCGATTACAACCCAGCCCTAAAGGATGAATCTGTCAGTGCGCATGTGTCTATGTCTATGCCCTCTACTGTCTGTCTGATTGTGCCCATTCAAGACCCACGACTTCTTCTTCTCTGAGATGGAACTTCAATTTCCTGTTTCCGGGGTCCGCCAACGGCTGACTCGCGTCGTTACCTGGTTATATATAGGCTAATGGCTCTGTTGCTTTCTGCCAAAAAAAGAAAAACCAAAAAAAAAAAGCGAAAAAAAAAGGAAAAAAAATTAGAAAAATTTCCCGGGTTCTGTTCCATCCCTACTGATGCTATGAATATCATGGTTAAAAACTTCGTTTACGTTCTTCTTAGTCCAGCATTTTTGTGAAATGAATATCTTGTTATAGGCACTGAGAGCTATCATTTGTCTTGTTTCCATCCTTCCGTTCATTATTAGGAAATTATGTATTTGTAACACTCATACCACATGGAAGAAATATGGCAAAAATGATTTATGTTTCTGTTTTGAAGATGTAACATCCTTTTCCTGCGAACTTTCCTTTCCACAACAAGATTTCTTTGAAAAATTAAAAAAAAATATATATATAACCGTGGATGTCTTTATCTAAGCTGTTTCTCCTCCCAAAAATTAAATAGATTTTGAGCATAATGGACGGATTATGCATACGGCCACAGGATTCCTATGGGAATCAAGGCCTTTTGTATTTTAGGGTGTATAAATAAAACATGAATTTAAAAAAAATATGGTAAGGGCAATATCGGAAATATTTCAGGTTTTGGAAATGAGGACTCGCCCTGAGGACAACAATGGAATAAACACGATTAAAACACAATCCTAGTTTTGAAGTAATGCAACTATTAACATCGGACCTTTAATACCTTCAGATAGGAAAGCCAGGATTAGTACCCCTTTTCTCTCCATTCCTTCATCTTTTCTTCTCTCTCCCCTTCCTCCCTTTTGACAAGCCATTATGGAGCTTGAAAAAAGACCAGAAAGTCAACACTTGAAATAGAATAAGAGTGAACTTGAGATGAGTCTGATAAAGCACATCTTTTCCACAGTACTGTTCTACCTCTGTCACACAACACAGTGCACACCCAACACGCTCATTTTATTGATCGTTGTAGCTAATATTTTTTTAACACATATTTTTTCCAATACTTTATGTGCACGATATTTCCACAATAATCAATCTAAAAGTAACAAATGCTTATTTCGTGGTGATTAAATATAACAATTGTCACTCAAGTCTTTGTATAAAAAAAATCTTTTTGAAGCTTTGAAGCTCCACTCCCCCAACTCCCACATCCCTTCCTCCGCAACAAGACCCCCCNAATCACCAAGCTCTCCATTCATGATGTTACCCAGCATTTTCTGCTCGCCATGACGTGAAATGTAATCTGTCCATTATGCAAATCTTTGATGTCCAATGTACTCTGATAACTTTTTGTTGATCATGCTCGCTTGACTCTGCCACCGACCGAGCTTCGTCTCCAGAGGTGTGAACAGTGGGGGGGGGGGGGGGGGGGGGGGGGGTCACCATCATCCTGGAGTGACGAGTGGGAGGGTGCCTAACGTCGAAAAGCTCCTTGCATCTTTTGGCGTAGCGTGTCCATAACTGTGGCACCCAGACTCTCAGACAAAATAGCGCTCTACAGAGCATACGAAATATCACGTGCTCAAAGGTCTGTGTGTCAGCTAGATGAGAAAGTGGTAGGTGAATGGAAATCGAGTGCATGAGGAACATGTATGCGTCTTTGTAGTGCATTGTATTCAACTTGTTTAACTTGTTGTATTTTTGTTTGTATTGTACTGTGAAATGATTTACTGGCGTATGGTATAGTAAAACCTTTGAATCTAAATTGTGATTATTATTACATCCATGGGATCCAATGAAGTGACGCCCATGACCCATACCTGATAGCAAGCGCAGATCGGTTCCCATGCTGGTACTCATTTGGAACAAGAGAATGTGTTATGATTGATCGCTTTGGTTAATGCCTTTGACAACAAACTCCCCTTGACTAAATACTCCACTCTCATGTTGGACTCTGCAAAGAACAAAGGCATCATCCACCCGTCCCTTCGGGTTCTAGCTAGCATCGATATGACGAACGATCATGGGCGGAGAAAGGGAGGGTTTCGAAAATGAGAAAGGCTGGGTTCTGGGTGGAGGTGGCAGTCATGACTTGTAATAAGTCAAAATTGCTCAGAGGATAAGGCTAAAGGAGGGGGTGGGAAAGGGAGGTGGATGAAGGTGGAAGGTAGAGGATAAAAAGCTGAGCAAAATACAGTAGCTGGAAGTCGGTATAATTATGGCCAATCTCTTAGTCCGTAAAGGAACATGGCTGTTCTCTCGAAGCTGGTCAAGGATTATGGCCGTTCTCGTCAAATTGGTTAAGGATTATGGCCGATGTACCCAAGTTGGTTAAGGATTATAGTAAATCTTTTAAAGCCATCTAAGGATTATATTAGATCTCCCCAAGCTGGTTAGAATTATGGTCAACCCTTTCCAATCGCCCCTTTCCCCTTTCCCTTCCACAAGTTCCAGTTCCTCAATCTTTGAACTGGTCTTCATTAAAACTTAATTTCATGTATTCCAAATCTCTGTGCAAGTTTAATTGCTATCACTATCACCCTCACCACCACCACCACCACCACAACCACTACCATTTTAAAATCTACACCCACGAAGTATCCATAGCTTAAACTCTTTTATGCACTACTATGTCACCCACCACGGCGCCGCCGCTGCTCCCCTCATGGTCACAATACACCTTGCATTATTAAATCAGCGATGTCTGATTGCGACTGTCAACCCTCAAAATGACGCCCACCAACGAAAGAGTCGACCGTCTTATATAGGTTAGAGTCATTACGTCACAGCAGAGATGATGTCATATCTGGTCTTGTTAACCAGCCATTGACGACACATTCACAACCTGTACGGCCAGTAGACGGTACTGCACTGTTGCGCAGCATTGCTGAGTGACTACGGAGTTGGACTGAAGATGAAAAGGGTGTGGTTCGATATTATTCGACCACTCTTATGTTGTAAGTGCCTTGGGAAAGAATTTCATTCACATTTTCTTCAGTCTGTAAAATGGGTACCTGGCTATAGGAAGTGGAAGATAGTGTCAGAATGCTAGTGATAGGCGCCTGTAAGTGGCCACGGCACAATACGCTCCCCAAGGAGTTGAGAATGTCCTAGAGTGATCTGGCAGCTGGGTTAATAATAGTGTGGAGTCGCGTGGACTCGCAAAAGCCTAAGTAAGAGATCTGTGGACCGCATTATTAATCGCTATTATTATAGACCATTCATATTGCCTCCACTCCAATCATACTGCACTGGCCTTAGATCTAGATTACAAATCTTTTGTGATCGGTTAAGCAGTGCATAGTCTATTCTGCTTGATTGCAACTTTTTGAGAGAATGAAAAAAAAAGACAACCATGATAAACCGGAGTTGTGATTATTCAGCGACAGTTATAATGGGAAAATACAATATTCTGTCAGTTGAAAAATGTTGTGATTAGGTGGAATTTGCGATTAAGCATGCTTATAACTTCCATTCCCAGATGTATCGTGTTGATCCCGAGAGCATCATACACCTTTGATTATTGTTAACTATCACAAAACATATTTGAAACAGAGGATCAAAACAAATACAAAAAGACAAAAGAAGATAAGGATAAAAAGAGAGGAAAAGGGGATTAGGTTTGGATTTGGGGGGGGGTGAAATAATGCAAGGAAATAATCATACTGTAGTTTTTAAGTCTTGTATCCAGGCTAAAGCCTACTTACGCCATTTCACATATCATTACCCCAGCAGACCTGATATTAGGACATTTTTTAACCCTATAGTGCCCACTGGTCCATATTTGACAATCCACACAACCCAGTGGTCCAAATATGGCACGGATGTTTTAGTGCCCGGAGGTCCAAATTTGACCCAAACTTTTTCACCTATCAAATATTGATATTGTTCAAAATCAATGTTTTATATGTATTTTGAGTGGCATTTGAAGTGTGTATGTGAATTTTCAGAATTTTCCTACCAGTATTTCTATGCCTGGGCACTAGAGGGTTAAAAACTTAAAACGCCTTGGGGACTGTTGGCACTGATCACCTGCATTCTGACAATATTGTTCACTGCCTGTAACCAGGTACCTAATTTACACACGGATGGGCAGAGGAAAATGTGAATGAAATGCTTTTCTATTGCATTTACAGCATGACCCTGGCTCGATTCGAACCCAGGACCTTTAAATCTTGAGTACAAGGCCGCGCACATTCGGCCATGCTGTGTCACAAGAAATAGCGAAAAAACAAAAGCTTGTTATGTTCTTCTTAGACTGGAACCCACTACGTAGATGTATGGGCTATGTGCATAAGGAAGGAAGGAAGGAAGGAAGGAAGGAAGGAAGGAAGGAAGGAAGGAAGGAATATTTTATTAGGCCATGGGCCAAAAAAACATTACATTGCCAAAAACATCAATAGTCTATCATAATACACACACACACACACACACACACACACACACACACACACACACACACACNCACACACACACACACACACACACACACACACACACCAATTACAACAATTTTTTTTTTTTTAAAAAGGGATCATTACTATACATTGACATATCATTACCATATACATTGACATATTTTACAAAACACTGAAAAAAAAAAAAGGACTAACTGTCTTTCATCTCAACAAGCTATTTGAGTGTGGGCGGTCTGGCTTTACCAAGACATGAGATACTGACAAGGATTTCCACATTCCACGTCAACCAGTCTACCTCAGTTTATTCTCACTAGCAGGTTACCCGTTCTACGAACGGAAAGGAAAGGAGGATAAAAATAAGAGTATTTGAGATAGATTTATGAGGAACACAAAGTACAAATCATAGGAGAACATAATATTATATATTGACATTTGTCCGCACAAATGAACAAAGCTTCACCACACCGCATGACGCACAATCTGAGAATGAAAGTCACGATCACCAAACGTCGTGCGATCTGAGAATGGGAGTTCCGGTCTGAGACGGAAATGACGGACTTGACGGAAGTACATTATCACGTCGTATTCGCAATTATTAATTGATAGATGATAATTATGACTCAATTTCTGAAAAATATATAAGTTTTCGGAAAAAAAATATTTAGACCACGTATATGATAAAGATCATCATACAGATAGTGCCGCTGCTAGTGTCAAAAGCCAGTTTAGGTAAAAGATAATTATTATGGGTCATAAAACTGCAAATAAATTTCCGACCCTTTGCTGTGAACGTCTAGCAGAAGAAAAAAAGAAATCAGAGAGATGAGCGCTATATCTAGAATTTCAAGAATCATAGTCGAATGTAAAGACGTGTCTCACATACAAATCAGTCTGTGATAAATTATGGAACATGCACATATTGGAAATGAATTATCCATGCGATTTCTTTTATTTCACCACTCATACTGAAGGATTATAAATGTAAGTAAAACATTTTTTGTACTAGTCTATAGTCTAAGAAAAGAAATAAGACAAAACTTCGGTTTCAAAATTTAACACCTTTCCCTTTTTAGAAACCGAACAGAACGAATTCTTAAACACTTACTTTGGCGTATTAGTTATGACTAAAACTAAGAGTTCATTAGTCATTATTCTCTTCGTCCTACTGTACCAAAACACTGCTGATGAAACCAAACTGAGGAATTAACAAAAAAAATGTCAGGTGTTCTTGCTTAATAAGCTAGTCGAATAAGACAGCCACAAAATGAAAAAAATAAAAGCTGTCTCCTGATTAAATCACGTACTTTATGTGAAAACATTTATAAACATTTAATTTAGAAAACGCTAGCCATGATTTTTATGAATTAACTGGCCACGAAACTAACATGTCACAGTTTTCTGCAATGCCGTGTTGTGTAGTGGGTCAGTGTTTATATTTTAAAAACTACTAGCCATTCTTTGTGAAACTTTATAAAATCGCAATTTGTATTGAATTTGCTGAAATAAAAGTTGGTTTCCTTTTCTTGGACAGAAGTCACTGGTCAAAGGTCACCTCAGCCTCTGAGGTATGATTGTGCCTGCCCTTAGGTGTGACGTCAGGAGGCCACAGGCTCGTCACAGCATTGCAGGCGCAAGGTGGCGGTGACACAGTTTTTGTCCAAAGAAGATGCCGATTTCGACCTAGAAATGTTGTTTATTTGTTCAAATTACAAAAAAACCCCCAAAAAACCAACATATCAGTGGACTCCCTGTCGATATGATTATTCTATGTTTAGAGGGAGTACCTAGCGCATAGGCTAGACCGGCGAACTTGACACGCGGATCAATTTACCCAACTTTACACACCAATTACTCAATGAGAACTCGGCCTATCTGCATAAATTTAGCATCAGTGAAAAGCTCAATCTATCCTCCGCAATTTCATATTAGTAACATTACATCTCAATGCGTAAAACACCGTCATAGCCCCTGTTAAAGACCAAGGGGTAGGCGTCTTACTGCATGCCTCGCCGTGGCTTTCCTTTCGCACCCGTACGGTGTTACAAATAGTATTGTTTAAATGGCATTTTTCAGCGATAAAACTGCTTTTGTTCTCAGAATCATGTAATTGAGAGAGATGAGTGGACAGATATCATTTGGTAATTTGCCCGAAGTTTCTACGATGTCTCTGAGAAAAATACGGTGTATCAAATGAGCGAGGATGAGTGGTCCAAAATGAAACTAACATTCAACTGATGGAAAGTGACTAGATCATGTATGATCAAAGGAAAAGATTGATATACACTTTTCAAATTACCTGTAAGATTGATCTTCTACAAGACGTCTACTTCTAGACTAGACGAAAGTTTGAGGGAAGGGTATGGGGTGTTGTTGTTGTTGTTGTTGTTGTTGTCGTTGTTGTTGTTGTTTTTTTGGGGGGTTGAGGGNTGTAGGATAAAATGTATGGTCACTTTACTTCGTCAGTAGATTTCAAATTATAAATCGAAGGTATAGTAAAGCCTTTGATAGTAAGACAGATTATACGGAAAGCATTGTAATAATTGCGTATTTTATATCTGTTGCTGTATACCTTTAGGGAACGTTTGGATTCGACTCATTCGAGTTTGCCGAATTTTGAAAGACCAGTATGGAGATATAAATCCAGGTCTGAAAAATTTGTCTGGAATGGGGAGGGGGTGGGGACAGTGATTTCGACTTACTTGTATTCGATGAATTCGTGCTTGACTGTATTATTCACTTCATAGATTTAAAGGCTTTGGAAACTTAAATTCCACCCCTCCCACTCACCCCCCCCCCCCNCCCCCCCCCCGGGCCATAAATGATTTCAAATTCTTCTTAACATCCTTACTTCATTTTTTAATGCATTTAGATCTAGGCACTCCGTGCACTCGGAGAGTCCTGGAATGCAAAATTATTCCTTGTTCCCCATTCATACACTGAATGAGTGAAAATATTTTCCATAAATAGCAGCTGATTAATCTGTGAAGTTTTAAAATTAAAATGAAATATTGCTGCAGTAAAGCACTCATATGGACTAATGCTATCTTTTACTCGATTCCTATCCATATCTTTCTATCTATCTGTGTTTCTCTCTCTCTCTCTCTCTCTCTCTCTCTCTCTCTCTCTCTCTCTCTCTTATGCTATGACACCGGCGGGACCCGTCACTGTTCGTAGCAGCTGACTGAGATTGCACGTTAGTGTTGACATGGTATGTGAAAATAGCGCCATTCGTTTTCATGCTTGAAAAAATGAAACAGGAATTGGGATCATGAGGGGAGAAAGAGGGGTATGGATTCCACAAATTAATAGTGAAATCATATATGTCTACACATAACGGAGTAGACTAGACTTATCTCAAGAAAATATATAGATCAAAGCAACACACACACAACGAATGTTGCACAAATCTTAGTGTCTTCGACTCCGAACCAAAGCAAGCCAGGTATAGCTGTGGCCCTCTGACGTCACCAGAAGAGAGCGAGCGAGGAAAACAAGGGGTATGCAGTCACGGCCGGTCAAGGAATGGGCACGAGATTTGACTCGCGAAAAAGCGATTAGCAAGCGTGTAGGCTGATTAGGGCAGCCTGTGGCGATTGCAGTAAGTAATTGAATAGGTATAGAAGAGACCTGGTTGCACAGATATTGTAGTTTGTCTTATCGTCAGAGAAACAACGAACAGCTTTAACAACGAATAGTGCATTTTTTATATTAACCATGTAACTAAATAAGAAAAGGAATCCCCAGTAAAAGGAATCCCCAGCAGAGCCTCGTAATGAGTGCTTCGGTCTAAACCTCGGCTGGGATCAGCCAATCAAACAAAATCGCTGATGGGGATTCCCCATTTCCTCCTACATGGCTGAATACTGACTATGTTATACAACATCCCGCACATTCACTGAGCCAATTCATATCTTTCATTCATGCCTTCTATCTTAGAAAGGGTAGAATGTTATAAAAATAAAACTGAACTGAACTGAATTGCAGCGTGCTGAATTGAATTGAGTTGAATTAGATTAACCTTAGAAATTTTAAAGTTTTAGTATGATCATTCTCTATCATCTAAAACAAATCAGTATTCAGTGAGTTAATCCTCTTCTATACTCTCGTTGTAAACATTTATATTTTCGCTAACACATCGCTTTATCCCCCGCAGTCGCTGTCACCCGGAAATTGTTTGAAGAGGTGGCCGTTTTTCCAAGTTCGCTGTACTTGTCAAGTGGCCGACACCACTCCATCCAGCAGTCGATGTGTTCAGTTTTTCTGAGCTCCGACTAAATTAAAGTTGGCCGCCAGTCCCACAATTGTCGCCGGAAACAGGAAGTGGGATGAATAGCAAATGCGCATGCTCGCCTAATGGCCCTATTGACGAGGCGGTGACAAGAGTTATTCACGGCAGCTCGCGATTGGACAGAAAAATTGAATTTTCTATGAATGAGTTGGTGGAAGCAGGGGAGGTAAAAAGAAAATGCCGACATTTGGTTGGTTGATTTCTGGCCATACTGCCTCCCTGTGAGATTTAGCTTTGATGACGTCAGTCATGTTACGCGAGGAGTTGCCTCTTCAGTAAGCCCGCCCACACACGAACTGGGGACAGTCCTTTTTAGTTCCATCTGTTTCTGCTCATTGATGTAATGTGACTTCTGAAATGGGCCATCCAACTCCTCTCGTGGACTTCTTTTGTGTCGAAAGCTTGTATTTATAGACTATAACCCAGCCTGATAATACTGTGATAGACCCTGCAGGTGCAGGCAACTTTAAGCAAGCCATCAATTCCAGCTGCTCTTTTTGAACTGATGAACTGAAATAGTTGGTATCGTGACTGTGTGGGACTGCATCCTTGAACGGGCTATTCCCAAGAGGGCGTCAGTCTGTTGATTACAGCTGTTGTTTCGGACTTTGGGTAGAACTTTATGAATACCCATCTAATAACTCGAGACCAACTATTTTAAGTGCACGAAGGTTTAAGATCAATATTGTCCACCTTGACTAAAGAGTCTTCTGATTGTTTGATAATACTCGCCCACCAATTTTTACGAACTGTTTGATTTTCTTTACACCATTCAAGAATCGTTCACACTTGTGAGGATGAATGTAAAGCCAGACTCCACCGAAGCAGCCAAGCGGCGTTTGGCTTTCACGAAAGCTTTCAGCCAAGAGGTAAGGAAATCCTCGAGATAATCTTTATGCAACACTCTCATAAACCATTCTTAGTTTAATGATTCATTTGTTTTTCCCAAATACAGCAATTATAAAGTAAATAAAATTATTGTTAAATCAAAATCATCGTTGTTTTGGTTAATACAGCAGAAACATCATGATCTCGAATTTTAAGTGAACGGTTCAGGAATCGACTTTATGAGGAATTTGAGTTCGTGAGGTAAATTTAGTATAAAAATCTAGACCAAGGGATCGGAGTTCTGTAATTAGACTAGTTGTTAGAAATTTGAGTACGTGAAGTTCTATTTTTTTTCAGTGCATGATCCAGCTAATCATTATATGGAATTATTTTCATTATTTAATTTAATTACAGTGGATCTTGAGGTCCTTTGAAACCTCCACGTTGGCGGTCAGCATTGTGTTTTCTAATCTGTTAAAATTTAGCTCTCTCTGGGTTTATGCCCTATTGAAAATTTTGAAAATATTTCGAAATACAGTACCCAAATCAGTGTGTACACTATTTTCAAAGTTTATGACCAAATCATTTAGAATTCAATTTGTCTACTTTTCACATAATTGTACCCAGGAGTGAAGGTACAGAAAACTTTCGAACTTTATATTTAACAATACTGAAAAAAAATTTTCGTATCAAAGACTTTAATCAAAATTTGCTTTTCTACATATCTGAATATTCACCCGGACTTTCATATTAAAAAGTATGCTTACTTTTGATTTATAGTTTATTGAGGAAAGTAATACAGAAATATGGTTAATTGTTTACCCAGAATAGAAGATTCTTATACCATAAAGACTTAGAAATGCAATAGTTACTTCCTGACCAATGGCCGTATGCATAATCCATAAGTTAGTTAACGCACTGCGATAACCACGGAAAACTCCCAAAACATTAGTAGTGTTCACTGTGATTAACGCAATACATTAACTAATGTATGGATTATGCATGCGGCCACAGATAACTGCAAGTTCGACAAGCTTTTGACATCCTGTGATAGAAAAACTCCTTGCATTTTATCATATGTAAAATGATACATGCCTGTTTGAAAGGCGGGTTTATGACTGAAAAAAAAAATAAGCAATGTTCGACAAACTTTCTGTGTAACGGACTCTAACTAGAGGGATAGATATCCAAATAGAAATGTGTAAATTGTGACTGTTTAAGGTTTTCATTTTTAATAACTGCTGCTCAAATTTCTTTTTAAATTCTAGAACTTTTGCCTTTTCATTCTCAGTGTATTTGTTTTCTGTACCTGAGAAAGGTGCCAGTCCGAAAAATTATGTATAAAATTTGTTAAATTCTTAGTTTCTCTATGTATCTATGTATATCCAGGACGGATTAATATTTTTAAAAGAATTTAGATACACCTTAGTTAGCACTTGTGCACGTTTATAAACTTATCAGGCCAAAATTCTAATCATATATTATGCAAATGAAGGAGTGTTATGAGTTCTTTCGTTACCTGATATTGGAAAATGGGCCCAATTATAGTGATGGTCCCACAGTTACTTTTGCCTGATATGGATCTTATTTGCTGTTCACATAATCCAGAAATCGGTGGATAATTTCCCAGGCCGTTAACAAAATAAGTTTTCAGTAATGTTCATTGAGACCACAGAATTATTACCGATTATTTCCCCTCATGAAAGGTCAAAATAATTACACGCTATAGTAATCATGTTATAGAAAACTATTTTGTTTGTGCATGGGAACGGCAGTGTAGGTTTATGTCTGAACCAATTGTCGCTCAAATCTGTAGCAATCAGTAGGGTGTATTTACAGTGTATATCTATCTTTTAGTTATAAATATTATCCATTTAAAATGTATACCAAATAGATTCCACCCCCTTCCTGCCCCCCCCCCCCCCCCCCCCCCCNCTTATGACCTAATTCATTTCAAGAATTGGCGTTCAACCATGCCATTCAAAGCATTGTGTCTCTACTGACTGTGCAGTCTGCAGAACAGAGTTGCCAGGTTGGCTGAGGCCAAATTTTTAAAATTTGCCCCCTCTTTTTTTTATGTTTGAAACGCTGCTGTCAAGGTAATCGACGGGCATGTTGACTTTTTCCTTGGTTTAAGAATAAATTTCACATTTACTTTCCAATAATATGTCTGAACACAGTCATAATTACAAACAGGAGGTCATTGTAAACATACGTAGATGTTGTTGGACTGTTTCACAAAATAACATACTCCTGCAAATGTTTAGTGGCTTTAGTTAGTTATAGAAAAAAAATTATCTTTCAATATCGTGACCTTTCTGTTCTGTAGTTATTTTTCTGGGTCTTTCGTCGTTTGGTCCCTCTTTCCCCCTCTGTCTGCTTCTCTCTCACAATACTTATCGTTCATCATATCTTTCAGTCTACCCTGCTAACTTGCAATGCCATGGTAAATGTGTGAGCAAAAGAAGTTGTTTGTAGCACTAGCCAGTGACTTTTATAAGGAAAGCAAATCATTCTGTTAATTTACAAATGTCGCGATTAAGCAGGGTTTACGATTAAACAGTTTTAGATATAGTGGAATCGAATGTATCTACCATCAATTTTCTGCGATAAATGACATCCCTTCTTTGTTTTCTGGCGCTAACGTACAGTGAGTCGTTTGAGATTATTATTACTATGACTTCATCAAACCACATAACAAACATCCTAACATTACACATGCCTATTAAAAAATACCTCTTTATTCCAATAAACAATGTTCTCTACAGCTACTCTATAGCCTTCCGACATGGGGCAGAACTTCTTTATTAATTTTCAGTACTCACTGTGCTCAAATAAAATGTGGTTTTAAACATAACTTTAGCAGTGAACTTCTGAGATAATCCAGGCTGAGTGAAAAGGGGCTGAAAAAACTCTGTCCTTGTCGATGGCAACAGGCCCGCACTTATGGTAGACAACAACCCCATTGGAAAAATCCTACAGACTTTGGATAATTTTGGGCAAAATAAAGACTGCATTTCCCACAAATCGCAGGTCAAGGCATTACTCTGCATGCAATTCTAGGCAATCTGTCCAAAGGACATATTTTTTTTGTATAGTACTAACGCATGTAACAATGCAATAATAAGGGCTTAATAGATAAATCCATCACACATTTACCGACCGGTAACAGTCATTACTACCATCCTAGTTATTAAATACTATGAAAACATCTTGCCTTCATAGGTTCAGGGGTTTTATCAGTAGAGAGTAAAGTCAAATAAAAGTTAAAACAATGTAGAAAGGATAGAACCACACTGTTGAGACAAAGATATAAAATGTCCAGTCTTCAGGGTTGCTTTGCAAGATTTAAAATTTAAATTAAATAGAAAGGAAGAGGAGACGTACAGGGTCAGGTCATCTCACCGTCATCATCATCAGCAGCAGCAGCACCACCACCACCAACATCATCATCTTTATCATCATGACCATTTGATACTATGATTAAAAGAAATGAAAAAGTTCGTCACACCAGCCTTTATTTAAAATGAAAATGGCAGTGTGTCATCACCACCATTATTCTTTCAAGTGTTTCATCAACAAACTGAGTCATTATCAAACCTTTCTTCCAGCATGGTGGATGGCGAAAGAAAAGTTTGATCGCTGACGCCAAATTCGAGACCGCCGCCAATAAAGAGTTCAAGAAGCAGGAGCGTCGCCTAAGTAAGACCGATTCCTTTGGGGACGAGGAGGGTTTTGCCCCTGGACTTCTACCAGACGAATTTCCCGACGACTATGCGGCTTTCAACTTGCTGGTGACGCTCAGAGAAGGAACGATTAGCTTGGCAAAAGTCATCAGACTTTTCGAGGTGAGAAACTTTTTTTCTTTTTTTGGGTTGTTGTTGTTCTCATATTTGAAAGATTTTGTACCATTTAGAGTATAATAATAGACCACTCTCAATTAATATGCATGAAAAGTCATTTGGGCATCGCAAGCCACAATTCCTGCAATCAGTACTTTTGCTCTCAATTTTTCCTTTGTCAAAGGAATTTTTGGTTGATATGGCATGGTAAATTGGCTTTTATTGACTGATGCATCTTTTGCTATCAGAGACAAGATTTGATATCGCAATCGCAGTATTAAACTTGCTTAAACCGGAAGTGAGTGTCATTGGAGTTAACCTATCAAGAAGAGCCTATACTGCGACAAGTATCTTGTTTTTGATGTTGTTTTTGCTGCTGGTGTTGTGTGTGTGTGTGTGTGTGTGTGTGTGTGTGTGTGTGTGTGTGTGTGTGTGTGAGAGAGAGAGAGAGAGAGAGAAAGAGAGAAAGAGAGAGAGAGACCCCGCTGAACGAAGAGAGAGCAAATTGTAGTTATAGCGAGAACGAGTTCTTCTTGCTATGAATCAGACCGTCATATATAACAAGCGTCCTGCTCTCCCAGTCTCTCCAACCCGCCTCACGTCCCCGATGTTTACCGAACTGTAACGTAAAGACATGGCAAATGCAGTGGAGTGGCACATGTCAATATACCCAGCCATAGAGATTATCAATGTTAGTTCACCAACATTCCATCAGCATCAATATATTCCTTTGTTCGTCCGTTCATCCCTTCTTCCGTCGGCCTATCCATTCTACCATCCATCCATCCATCCATCCATCCATCCATCCATCCATCCATCCATCCATCAGCTTCTTCGGCATGTTATGGCATTTCTCTGGCCGTCATTTTGTTTTCTTTTACAAAGTTCGCAGTAAACAGGCGTGAAGTTGTATCGTGAGAAGGGATAGGGTTTTGTATTTCAATTGTCTATGAAAATGTACTATCTGATCTGTCGTGTCTGTCCCGCCATTTGTCAAGCACGGTCTGGGCATGAATAATAAAACTTGTTAAACTTGTTCAAACTAGGGCTTTCGCAGTAGGTGCAGTTTATAATGGGCATATGCAGCTAATAGAATGGTAATATACTACTAATAATAATAATGATGTTTATAAGTCACATAGTCAGGCTAATGCCTGGTCACCTGACTTAATATTACTATTACCCCAGCAAACTGATCATTCTAGAATTTTCCCAACTCTCTAGGGAGCAAGCTGTGCCGATGCCATTTACAGGTGCTAATCACTAGCATGCCGATAATATCTTCCACTGCCTAAGGCCAGATATCCATTTTATAGACGGCGTGGAAATGCTTTGTAGAGGCATTTACACATGGTCGTGATTGGGAATCGATCCCACGACCTGTAGATCGAAAGTCCAATGCCGTAATCATTCAGCTACCCTGTTTTTTAATATCTTCTAAAACAATGCGCGTTTGTACAGCGTCCCTAAATTTAAGTTTAATAAGCAAATATATATGGTGATGACACCTGTCATTTTGCTGCAATCACACTGAAACGGGCATACTTCGTACCTTATCAATTGTCGCAAAATGGCTTAAAATATTATCGATAGCCGTAGATAGAAGAAAAAGATGCACAATTTAAATCTATATTATAGCTATATTCCGCGTTATGAAAGTAACTTCATTGCGCAAAATGTCAAATGCAAAAAGAAAAAAAAATGACGCAGACTGTGTGGCGCTGAACGTGTTTTGTGACGTCACACACAGTGTAATAGAGACACTGATCATATTTTTTATTAATCTATGGGTAGCATAAAGCAATCAATCATTTCATTATGCACAATGGAACTGGGGTACAATTAATAACCAATCTCCTGGCCTTCATTCCCACTATTCGCTCACTTATAAGGTCAGCCATAGTATCGTCTACTAACGGGTGGCCATGTTTCACTACCCGTAAACAGCAGTGAATAGGGACCCATGATGGCGACATTATTCTGTGCCCTTTGGATATGAAAGAACTCCGGAACCCACACACAAATCGATGACGTAATAATCATTGAGCAGAGACAAGGGACGTCATGTCGCTGTTTATCTTTGCCGAGAGAAGGAGACTGGCTTTGAGTGAATTGTGAAACGATGCCACATTTTGGAATCGATACCACCACAGATCGTATGTTCTATATAACGAGACGAAAAAGTGGTACAGACATTGCGTATTTAGGTCAAGCGCAATGGCTGCGGTAAAGAAAGGAAACTATGGCAACTGTTACATGTCGTCCTTGTAGACCTATGAAGTCGCATTTCAAATCAAGAAAGTTCAAAAAAAATACAACGGAATTGTATACAATGATTTTAGTTGCATGAAAAGGCCTATTTCCCATATTTCCTTAGAAAATTGGTATGTTCTTATGTTTTTGAGCCGATACACGGACATTGACCAGAACCAACATTCAGCACAAAAGGATACCGAACTTTCCGCCAGTCTGACGATATACAATACAGTGGAACTCTGCTAACACAAACACAGCTTAACACGATCCCCAGTTTAGCATGCTCCCATTCAGCAAGCCAGTTGCTTTATAGCTTTTAAAGACTATTTTGGGTAACACAAATCTTGTATTAGCAAGCCCTCCGTAGCTTGTATCGAAAGGTGGGTATGTGATTAGAGTTCCTCTGTACTTCACATGAAGTGGTTGCGTCATTCAGTTCATATTGTAAAAGCATATTTTTTAAAATCGTGTTTGCCTCCACGTTTAGCTCGACCGTCGGTGAAAACTTTGTTGACAAGGTGACGTTCCCCTCTCGTAAGAAGAACTGTAGGCCTAATATAGAAGAGTTCGGGCATTATCGATGGGATCTCTTACCATCGTAAGACTTACATTAAATCTGCTTGTTGCACATTATTAAGGGTGCCTTCAGCACCGACGCCCTCAAGTAATAAAGGATCCCATCGTTAATGCGCAAGTTCTTAATAATAAAAGACCAGTATAGATATTTACAGTAACTACACCCCGATTCCTTATTTTTATGTTCGTCGATACCCAGCCCTTGCACAACACAGAGTCTCCCGGTGCTAAAAAGAACCGATTCCGTCAGGCAAATAAATCAAACGAGCCCCGGTGAAATGAACCGCGACGAATCCATTCTTCTGTTCAATCAAACCCACAAAGAGCGCGCACAGGACCGTGCAGGATTAATTGCCTGTGGTAATTTCATCTAAGTCAATAGCCTGGTGGTTCTCTACCTCGGACATCTTTGCTTTCTTTTTCTTTTTTTTTCTTTTCCATATTTGTTTTGCTTTAATTCCTTTTTTCGCCGTTTGCTCACAGCCAGTATTGCACTGATCTAATGCAGTGATTAATATTACAGTAGATACCCGGTAATCGCAAATCGCTTTATTTGCAGTTTGTTTTAAAAAGCATTTTATGCCTAATTGCAACATTTCTCCGAAAATAATTGTAAAAAGGTCACAAACATACAGCTTTTCGATTAATCGCATCTTTCGCTTAATTGCAGCTTCATCCATATTCATGTGATTAATGCAAGCAATTAAGCTGATCTCAGTGTTCTGTACAATGTCCTTATCACAAAGCGTTTGATGTCTAGTGGAATGCTGTGCACATTTATTCATGTGAAATCGTTTCTGAATGCAACAAATTATAAAGAACATGAAGAAAGGAGTTTTGTTTATCCCGAAGGGAAATTATTTTACTTGGCCATACAGTGTTATACATCTCATTCATTGAATATAAACTAGTATAGTATAGGCCCTACTAACCACCTATTAAACAAGGAGAGGTGTTGATCCTCTGTATAATGGCAATGGTCAGATGAGCAACTTTTTTATACCCATTTCTCCGAGACAGTGTACAAACTTTAGTTCATTTCAGGCTGGTGTTCGGAAGCCCAGGTGATTATGTGACGTTTGCCCCAGGAGTTGAGGGTTTAAAAGATAATAATGGAGCAGCTTGGCCTATTGGTTACGGCGTTGGACTCAAAATCTAAAGGTCCTAAGTTCGATTCCCAACCACGGTCATGTTGTAAGTGCCTTGGGAAAGCATTTCATTCACATTTTCCTCAGTCCACCCGTCTGTAAAATGGGTACCTGGCTATAGGCAGTGGAAGATATTGTCAAAATGCAAGATCAGCGCCTATAAATGGCAGTGGCATTGTATGCTCCCCAGGGAGTCGAGAGTTATAAAGTGATCAGGCCTGCTGGGGTAATAATAGTGTGAAGTTGCATGAGCGGGCATTAGCCTGGATATGAGACTTATAAACCGCATTATTATTATTATTATTATTATTATTCTTATATATATCCCCAGCATCTACCTCTCATATATACAGACCACTTTAGACACCTGAGTTTCGCCATTTCGAGCTGAGCTGTTGTGCAGGATGAGAACCTAAAGTGAAATTTACTGTGTAATCGACTCAATAATACTGGAAAGTCCGTAGTGCTCTAGAGAGATGGTCATCGATCCCCGAACTATATTTTATGGCGGTCATCAGACTGGGACTTGATTTGCCGGAACGGAGTGTCAATAGAATAAGGGGACCGCGCAAAGTCAATATCCTTACGCGGCGTATGATTTGTTGATTGGCGACTTCCGGGTTCTGAGATGGTCGAATACATATGGCTTCGAGGGGAGTGGGGGTCCACTCCCTCTCACAGATTACGCACATACACATACACATACACACTTATTCACACACTCACATCTAATCACAAACTCAAGTAGGCATAGTTATGTATATGATAGCTGAGAAACTGAAGATTAATAATTTATAGAAATACAATTCAGATATAGAATTAATAACTACAGTCTAGTTACATTGGGATGCGCTTGAACTGTTTGAGAGTAAAAAAAACCGACGACGTATGTCTAATCTAAAACTACATTCTACACATCAAACAAGAGTGGTGGATGAGTTATGCCTAGAGCTAAAGATACTACATACAATTTTAAAAAAAAAATTCGCCAACACCTTGCCATATGAGGTATTGTATTCTGAATCCAATTTCACATTTACAAACTACGCAAGCTTAGTGGAATTTGAATGCTGTAATATCCTGATCACGTTCACTGAAATCTACCGTGGGAAACAAACAAATCTGGAGCAAGAACTATGAGCAAGAGAACAAAACATTCATTTGGAGCAAAGCAGTTCAATACCACATCAATGTGCAAAGCTTTTGGTCTTGTCCATAACAATAATATGCTATAATAGCGTTGTCTTATACATTCGATCTATCGATTATATTCTGGCAATTACAAAGCCTGTCATCAGACCAGAAAAGCCATCAAGAATTTACAAAGAATGTTTATGAAAGGAAAAGATCACAATTTAAAAACTTTTAGCACTTTATCATAGTGAGGATTTTAGGGAGGGATTTTACCAAAAAAAAACAAACTTTTAATTAATTTCCCATTTGCTTGGTTCCACTTGATTACACCACATTATGGCCTATGGAAACGAGTGGTATTAACAACCTGAAGAGGTGCAGCTAAAAACAGCAGCAGCAGCAGCAGCAGCAGCAGCAGCAGCAGCAGCAGCAGCAACAACAACAGCAACGAAATAACCAAACAACCCAGCTGCACATATAGGGGGGAGTTTACGAATCCAAATGACTAGAGACCACCCTATCAATCTGAGTCCTCTGGGTATTTGAGTTAGTGGATAAGTCTTAATGTAGGGCAAGGAATTCGATACATGTATCAGAGTATAAACTAGAGAATGCGTGGTTTTCGAGAAGGAGACGTTTCACTGTAATTACAATCCAGCTTTTTGATACCTTTCACTGAGCACTGGTAACTGAGAGCTTGAGCAGAGATGATGGGATCTCTTATCATCGTAAGAATTACAATGGTGCATCGGTGCTGAATACACCCTCAGTGTAGTACGACATGCTGAGTTTATATATTTTCTCATGATGGTAAGAGATCCCATTGTTAATGCGCAAGCTCTCAAATGATCGACCATTGAGACTCGTCCTGCAGACACCAGTCTAATCCACTATTACTTTTACATTGTTTACCAACAAAAGTATAGTCTAGTTCAAACAAGTCCCCACAAAAGGACAATAATAAATGGAGAGAAAATGGTCCTGCACACCAGGAGTTTTATTAGAATGCTCAATATGCGCCATCGATCAATAGTCTCCAAATGAAATTTGTTGGCATTTAATTTGGGTATTGTTTGCTTTGCGCTTCTAAATGTCATGACTGTGCGGCTTGTTTTCTTTTTCTCTTCATGCTTGTCTCTGAGTACTTTCTTTTTTGTGTTTGCTTTATAAAGAGCGAAACTAGGATTAGCCGGTCGGCCATAAATGTTCATTATTCTCTTCTCTTTCCACCACGCATTTCTCCTTACCTTAACATCACCTACTCCATCATCCACTGAATCCTAAACATGGAGATAAAAATAACGCTGGAGACTGTGCTGTATGACTTTCCGTGCGTTAACTTTACCGCCATTTTTAGTAGGGGAGAAAAGAAGAGAAAAACAGCTGTCAACCTAGCGAAAGCAAAGTTAGGGCGAAAAAAAGGCAGCGCTTTGATTATCTAGTCTAGGCAACAAAAAGTTTATTGTCCTAGATTTCTCGTGGTAATTGTGTTCACGAGTGATTCTCTTCTCTCTGTTTTACTCTTCCTTGCCCTACAAAAGATGGCATTCTGGGGAGCATGGCTTGCCCTTTGAGCCAGCAATGAAGCCTGGACCCCAGTGTGACCATTGCCTCTATAGTTCTCAATATTTATGCTACCACATCTTTACTATCTTTTTCATGTTCTGCTCAAAATACGACCAAAACCAGATACAAGATATAAGTTCTACTTATACAGTTTATAATAGTGGAGATTATACTGAAAAACAAGCTTAGAGTGGCACTGTCGAATCACCCCAAACACTTGACTCGTTCGTATGCGGAAGTGAACGAGCCCGGAGCCACATTGCTTTCCTGTTTACAACGCTGTGCTCATGGAAGGTCTGAGGACAGATTTCCCTCAATCTTAACGTCTATTGGCTACAATAAAATCATTCATTTACCAGGGACGTAAAATCTATTCCTCGATCAACGGACTGGACTCCGTCGATGGTTAGATCCGTAATCTTTTGCTATAAGCATACGGACCAAGATTAACAAGTACAAAATACCTGCAGTATGTTTGTGGGCTAAAGGCTTGCCGAGGCATGGGATATTGTTATAGACTGCTAGAACTAGTAGGGCCTTATCTTCTCCCTGCTACCAATATAAATTAGAAAATAAAATATCTGCACCTACCAGCAATTAAAAGCAAAATGACATGACAAAAGGCGCTATTAACCTATTAGGATAGCACAGTGATCAAAGACTGGACAGCAAGCCGAGAGCAGCACTGGCTCAACCACTTGAAACAATAATTCTTGCAAATATTGAGGAATGTAGGATTCCCATTTCAAACCATAAAAATATTGCACATAATCAAATTAATCTGTGCTGTCACCACATGCTAACAAACGCATTACATTGCCTATTGTTATTGAGATGGAATAAAAAAAACATAATGGAATATTTGCCAAATGATTTCTCCATGTTGCAATCACTCATTCTCTCACATGCTTTGAACATGGTTTCAAGCATGATGGTTTCTGGTTTATTGTGGTCTTTCGTGTGGCAAACCATCACCGACGGCTTGTTTGAACACACAACGAAAGAATGATATTATATGATTGAAATGCTGTGGACATTGTCACATTGTGTGTGGCAAATATTTGCTCACAGTGTGACAATTATATTGCTCACGCCCTCACAGTATGATTCAACCATTTGCGGTGCACACAGGGTGATTTTATAGCAATAGATGTTGCATATGGGATCCAAAGCTGGGCCCTTAGAAAGGTGGTCACTATAAAGAGGGTTCTTCTTACACAGGTTTTTCTTTTTTTTGGGGGGGGGGAGGAGAGGCATTTTGCGGTGAGGCTCTACATTTTCCCAGAAGCTGTAACGCATGCAACATGGTGCCCAACTCCCCACCATAAGTGCATTAGAGATTCTATGCAAAATTGCACACAAAAGTGCTGAATGGTGCAGTTTTCTCCTTTAAGAATGATATATCTTAGGACATTTGCGATAGCACCATTTGTCGCTGTCTTCTTTTATGCGCATAAGTATTGGCGGTTTCAGGCACTCATCTGGTTGGGTGTAAGTGCTAGATAATCTCCCCCCNACACACACACACACACACACACAAACCCCTCTCGTTTCGCCCCTCTTTGACACTGATTTGTTCCCATCCTCACCTTCCGGTAAACACCAATTTCTTCGTAAGCACCGTTGTCATATGCGCATTTCGTCCACTTTCTCTTCCTGAGTCGGGCTGTAAGTCATAACACACCTCTTGATAAAGCCCATTATCTC
>JAWQUT010000461.1:438587-456392 GCA_033807755.1 Ellobium chinense
CCCCCACCGCACTGTTATCCGTCTTTGATGTTATGAAAGGGAAGGGAAACGCCCCTAACGAAATGACTGGCTCTAGAGCTGCGGGGACTAGGGTGCTGCACCGTTGGCGACCAGCAATGACTTTGTTATGTATTTTATTTGTAATATGATGTACATGTATGATATGTATTGTTCTAGTGTTTTTATTAAGCAATGATGTATAATAATGTATGACGTTGTAAATCAATTTTCCTATGGGGTATATAAAAGTCGTATTTGCTGTTTTATTTTTTTCAATGTTTATAGCGTACCCTTGTTTCTTCCCTGGAAAGGCTTTTGCTGTTTGACCTCTTCTATTTAACTTTCCAACCCTAAGTCGACGATCTGTCTCCAACCCTCCCTTNCCCTTCTCTGAACCTTAACCTACGCCCATGACGTAATGTAAATAAATGTGTGTGAATCTCAACTGTATTTTATTCCTTTAGCCCAAATCCAGCTAAATTGCTTTTATTTTGATTTTCTTTTGGGGGATAAGGTGGGAGAGACTGGTGAACTTTACTCAAATGGTGCGTGGTTAGGGTATGAAATACTTAGGGGAAAGAAATACTTTTATGAACTGAGTGACCCAGAAAAATCGAACCGTCTAGAAATCATGCGTAAGAAACGTGCAGACATGTGATCATAGCGTCTGTCCGTACCACTATAAAACCCCATTCCCGCGCTTCAGTCAACCTCTTTCCACCGCACGCTTAGACCGAGTGAACTGTGAACATCAGACGCCTGTCTTAGAAGATTAGCCCAAGGCAAGGCACATGGTGAGCCCTGGGCGGATAGACCTACAGGTGAGAAAATGTCTTTGAAACTGATGAAACGTCCTCNTGCTTTTTTTTTTTTTCATGTTTATAGCGTACCCTTGTTTCTTCCCTGGAAAGTCTTTCGCTTTTTGACCTCTTCTATTTAACTTTCCAACCCTGAGTCGACGATCTGTCTCCAACCCTCCCTTCTTTGAACCGTAACCTACGCCCATGACGTAATGTAAAATGTGTGTGAATCTCAACTGTATTTTATTCCTCTAGCCAAATCCAGCTAAATTGCTTTTATTTTGATTTTCTTTTGGGGGATAAGGTGGGAGAGACTGGTGAACTTTACTCAGATGGTACGTGGTTAGGGTATGAACTACTTAGGGGAAAGAAATACTTTTATGAACTGATTGACCCAGAAAAATCGAACCATCTAGAAATCATGCGTAAGAAACGTGCAGACATGTGATCATAGCGTCTGTCCGTACCACTATAAAACCCCATTCCCGCGCTTCAGCCAGCCTCTTTCCACCGCACGCTTAGACCGAGTGAACATCAGACGCCTGTCTTAGAAGATTAACCCAAGGCAAGGCACGTGGTGAGCCCTGAGCAGATAGACTAGACCTACAGGTGAGAAAATGTCTCTGAAACTGATGAAACGTCCTCAGTCGTCCTATACTTCTCCATTTATTCAGTAGTTGTGGACAAAATCGAGAAAGCTGTGGATGAAGTAACGCGATTTGTCACTCTAAAGTAATTTGAGAGCGGCCAGTATTTTGTTGAAATCATCCGATATTATTTCATGACTTCGACGGCCCGATTCGGGCTTTGTGTACATTTTGAAATATTGTAGATGGACATACAGACATTACTAATCCTCATGGTGGTTTTATAAGTAGATGGTGTCTGTACACATCTAAGGTCCTATCGTAGTAATCCAATAGAAAATCCAATGGAAAATCATTTACTTATATTTCTGAAGGCCTTTCGATGGAACCTGCGCATCATCGTCAGCCGACGATGATGCGCAGGTTGCATCGAAAGGCCTTCAGAAATATTAGTGATTTTTCATCCGATATTTCATTTAAAGAATACAAGTAGTCTAGTGTGCCTGTTGGTGCATTGTAAATGTAATGTAAAATAAGTAGAAAAAGGCTAGGATGGTGGCGTATGGAGACGTTAATTAGCAGCGGAAGGAGGATTTCCATATGTGTGCATTCAATATGCAGCGAAAAACATTTTAAGATTTGTAAAAAACGACACTTTTCTTTCTTTGTGTGTCCCCTCAAACAAAAAATCCTTCTTTTATACCAATCCGATTAAAACTATCCCTCTTTAGTCTCTTTAGTCAGGAGCATGTTGTAGGATGGCACACATATGGAAATCCTTCCGCAGCAGACATGATAGCACCCTTTGAGTCATAATTTTCATGCAAAATCTGCTCAATCCAGTGTTAGCTAAATCTGTTCGTAGGACTGTCTTACTACAACAGGTCAGCTAAGATACAAGGCCTAATCGAAATGAAATTTGGACTAATTACAAGTAAAATTAGTTTGGGAGTTAAATTCGCATGTTTAACAAACGGGAGGATTTCCATAATAATGAGGTAACTGGCGATAAGGAGTTCCGCTCGCTTCGACTGATGCTCCTGTCTTGATGGGCAGTAGTGTTAGGGTTAAGGGTAGGGTTAGGGTTATGGGGGTAGGGTTAGGGTTAGGGTTGTATTAGTACGTTGTTCGGAATTAAGGTACTGACCGTAGTTGTAGAAGTTGCCACACATGGAAATCCTTCCTTAACAAACCGTCAGATCCAAGGAGAGGGAGGAATTCCGAATGAGACTCAAGCCTGTTGCTCCTGGGACATTAGGGTTAGGGTTAAGCTTAGGGCTGGGTTAGGGTTTATTTTTCGGCTGTATTGGTAAGCATAAGTTCTGGTTAGGGGTATTTATCTCATTTGGAACCCTTCCCCGGGTTCCATCTCCATTCAGTCACCATAACGATTTTTTTTTTGTTGTGTTGGCTATGAGGCGCGTTCGGAAATTTTTCAACATTTTTTATATTTCATGATTTCACAGGCGATGCACACGTCCTTTCCGATGTTGACAACACTGTACAAGACCAGGCTGCGTGCCGTGGAGAGGAATAATATGTAGTAGAAGGTACGTGCTTGCTTGATTTTGATGCTGAATGTCAACTTTGAAAGGATTTCCATATAGAATACAGGCCATCTTAAAATACGTTTTTGAACAGTACCAATCAACACTAAAGAGGTTATTTTGATGTGGCTGGTATAAACAAGAGGGGCTTGGTTTATTGGGCGGGACACAAAGAAAAATGGTCCTTTTCAAATCTTGCAATCTCGTGTATATGTTGTATAATGGTCCACATTTTTGAAATCCTATTTCTCTTATTGGGAGGAATTCCATATGTGTGCCAGAAAGATTTCCGCATGGAGCACATCGAACCAACAACATACCCTTATCCTAATCCTAACCCTACTCTAACCCTAACCCTGACCCTGACCCTGGGTTGGGGTTATGGTTAGGGTTAGAATATGTTGTTGGTTCGGTGTGTTGCTTGAGGAACTCTTTCTGGCACACATATGGAATTCCTCCCCTCTTATTTCAAATTCACAATTTTCTGTTGCGAATAGAGAGGTCTGAAAACGCTCATGAATTCTGTGATTAACCTATATTCTATTCAGTGTCCGCGCACTTGCTGTGAATGTACCTTGGTGTAAAAAACAACTGTAGACTGCCTAATGTAAGTGGGGGGAAAGTATGGGCTGCAAGGAAGATTGGACTGTAAGCAATTTTATGCAGCTCGCTTGAGGTATGGGGCTCATGTAGACTAGATCTTGATCATAACTCCTCTTCTTGGAAGAGGACGAGTGGCATTATCTAGCCTGCATCGTGTATGCTATTTCATTCGTGTTGACATATAAAGTAGGTACAAAATGTACAAAATGCGTGTATGCTCAAAATTTCAGCCCAAAGTTACAATTTTGGGGAGAAGATTCAAACACCCTCATACCATATAAAGTTTTTACTGTGACAGTTTACATCCTTTTCTAAGAATTGCAATGACCAAAAAGTGTCAACTCAATCTATTCCGAAAAACTAAGTTATCTAACGGTAAGACTGAAAAGGCCAATTAGTTTCATCCATTTCTTCTATAGTATCAACTAAAAACATAAATACAGCCCTAAGAACAGTGGCATGGTTATCTTATGGCAGCTCTTGTATTTATAGTTCACTTGGTCATAGAATTTCACCCCTAAATCTCTACAGTACAGTGATCAATTTTATTCATTATGAAAGTCGTGACTAAAATGTATCCGTGCTGGCTCAAAGGTTTCCGCGAGGGATTAACACACGAGGAACTGGATTCAATCTCCTCTTTCACATTAGACTTTATGTGTTAGCCGGAAATAATTATATAGACTAGACTATATGTTGAGTATTCCAGCCGTATCAGTAACATAATTTCATGTCTCTTTCCACAGCCGATGCACACAGCCTTTCTCCTTGATAAACAATCCAGTTGAATTATCAAGTGCAGATCAAGGTGGGTGCTTGTACTTGATGACATATGAAGCTTAATGGCACCTTAACTACCAAATGAAATTTACCGCCTTGTCTTAAAATCTAACATATCTTGTCAGAATTGACAAAGCTGTATTCTACTCAATAGATCATAATGAAATGCAACTTCTCCTACCTTCTAGAGTTGTTCAGAACACCAGGCGGGTTCTGATGACCACTTCGGAACTTCCGCACAAGGATATCAACTTAAAGTAAAGAACCTACACTATTCATGAGGAATGTTATTCCTCTTTATGCTGCTTAAATCGTTTCATACAATTTCTGTAGTCCTCCAGACTTCGTTTATAATGTCAGGGACTATTTCAATAGGCTCAAATGCAAATATTTCTCGACTTTTCAGCAGCCGAAGGACGTACGCCTGATGCCAGTAGAGATCGGTCAAAAGCACCGAGCTTAGAGGGACCGGACGTCAAGTCGAGACCAAAGGACAGGCCAGTCGAACTACAACAGCCCGAGTTGACAGCAATCTGAACAGCCATGACAGAATGCCGAGGCCCACCCTCCTACAGGTCATTGACTGTGTTGTTATTCAGTGTTGTGAGATCCAGTAGGCTACATTGCTGTTGCATACGCTGAATTTAAGTCCCTAATCGTATAAGATCAGTGGTGGTCATTCTTCCACAGGCTTGAGTGAATATTTAGTTTCACGAATTCACGTGAGCCATTCATCCTATCCCACCCCCAATTCCCCGCCGTGTCTACACATTAACGACCCCAAAATAATCTGTTCGAATGTTCCTCTTTAATGTTCTCTCAGATTTCTCATCTGCCTCAGCATTTTTTTTTTTTGCATAAAACTTATCACATCCAAACTTGTCACCTCCAAAATAGGTTGCCTTCAAAATTGGTATCATCTGCAAGACATCTTGTATGTTCAGTAGCCGAGTCGTTAACTGACGCACACTATGATTTATGAATTCAATGAAACTGTAGTCTCACAAAACAAAATAAAACTTATATACTTATTCTGCGAGTAAAAGACCAAAGCAACTTGAACTAAACGGCGTGAAGAAAACTAGACCTAGCAGCTTAATATTATGTGCAACTGTTAAAGCCTTAATTGCATCTGGAGTTCTTGGCTTTCCCGAGCATTTTTTGTCAGACCTATTTTGACAGTTACATCCAGTCTTTTTTCATCGTACGCGGTTGACTGTTCTGGGAGTTCTAAACGTCTAATGCTGAAGATATGACACTTGGCTGCAACAGCCAATTAAAATAACAGGAATCATTTAGTTGCATACAGTCTATACTTAATTTTGCCAGCCTAACTAGGTCGAGGTAAAACCCATTAAAATATTTATTCCTTCTCATGTGCTGTCATATCCTTCTTATAACAGCATGTAATGAACATGCTATGATCCCTTTTGCTTCCCAAGACCACCCTCTCTGGTCTCCTTCTGTAACATTCTATAGTTTTGCGAAAATTCGCGGTGGTGACATTATTTCAGTGTCCATTGTAATGCCTGGTTTGTCCTTGCTAGTTCTTGTTCCGGACATAGCGTTTGGCCCTTCTCTAAATCTCTATGGTTATCTTGGTGTGTCCATTTGTAGATATGCACGTTTTCATTTGCAATCTCTTCTAGCTTTGGCAGACGCGATTTTGTACAGCTGTGTTTGACAACCAAATTTAACCGATATCATGGGGAAATCGTTAGCAAGACAAGTTGATTAAACTGATTCTGATAAGCTCTATAAACTTGTGGGATAACATAGATTTACATACAGTATTTTGCATAGAGATGAAACTTGTCTTTTAAGTCAACCTCAAGGCAAATAACATGCAGTTTTGCTTCTGTTTAAAGCCCACATCTCGGTATTTTTGCTCAAGATATAAGGTATTTCAAACCAGACTAGTTAAGAGATAAATGCGAACAGTTTGTGATCTCATTAAGCTACTAGATTTTCGTAATCTTTTTACCAAACATGTTCCAATTATTCTGAGAAATGTCTAAATCCATATTTGTAACAATATTGTTGAAAACATACTGATAACATGGATTTCCATGTCTAAAGATTGGCTTCGACACTTTAACAAAAACTGATGCATATTTTAGTGCTATTAGAATTTCAAGGATCGCATCCACAGCCATTAATTTTGGCAAGCCATATTTTAAAAAAATATCAGTAACGCTTTCATATTAATTTCAAAGCTCTAAAGGAGACTTTGTGTGAGGGGACAACCCTGAACTTTTTACTATGGCATTCTTTAGAATGATTAATGCCACAGCGATAGGTATGCACTGTGTAAAGGGATTTTACATTGAAACGCTAGCACAATGCCAGTTACGACCAATTATCTCTGTAGACATGGTTACAGTGCGTGGTTCTCATACAGCATCACAGACACAAATCCAGTACTAACGCATGCAAAGAAATCGGATGCAGTCTTGTCTTATTGGGCCAAATGGGAAATATCTTGGCCTGGGAGGGGAAGGGAAGGGAAGTGGGATGAGGGGAAGGAGGAAGGCGGCATAAACTCGTCAGATTTGCACTACTGTTGTCATAAATTTAAGAAACGAAAGTATACTTGGGCTACTTATCGACAGCTACTTAATGAAAGTTCTTAATCTGTAACCGATTTCTTTCTGCCATCTTTGCATGTTGGTTTTTTGTTTTGTTTTTGAACTGAGCTCAGGCATGCATCTGCACCATTACTAATACTGTTTAAACGCCGGCCGGCAAGTTTGTATTTGTGATGCTGCGCAGAAACACCGCACTTGTAAACGTTTTAGTGGTTTGGGAGGGAGTGAGATGGGCGACCAACGTAAATGTGTATCTGCCTTTTTAAAAAAAAAATTAAAACTGTTATGCATACCTGTTGCTGTATTTTCATTAGTGCTTCCGAATGAACTGTGTCTGCTCAATTGTTACAAAACGATTATTGCATTTTATGCAAAGATGACGCTGACCAGCCAGGGAAAAAATCGGAGCACGTAATCCTTGAATTATTTCTTTCTCCACGTTTTTGTTTTTCGCAGATTAGGTTATTTTGCCGAGTCATATAACGTTTTAAGGGCGTGCTTTTAACAAAGTTAGTGGCTTAAATGATCTTCCATTGACTCCATTTAGAGAAAAAAAAAGTTCCGTCATTTAAGTCGCTTGTTCACAATCTATTACGGCTTCAACGGCAACATTCAACACTCGAGGTGCCTGATCTCGAGTTCGGTTAAATGCAAATACGACATCGCGGAATCACTCTATTTTGCATCCATTTGGTGATCAAACTTTTTGTGTAAAGAAATTTCGAACATAACATGAAAAAGTTCACGCCAATATGGTGTTTTGTAAAAGTATTTCATGACTTTTTGTAAAACTTGTATCTGCACCTCATTCTCTGTTCTCTAAGGGCCACTTTTAAACAATGTGCATATTTGAATCACATCCTGAGGTATGACTTGGGCAGTAATACTAAGGCTGAGAAGGTTACAGGGTGAAATATACGACTATACACACTGAACTTAAGCTTTGAGTAGGCAGCTTAATTATTTCTGAGAACGCTTCGAACTCTTGTCAAGAATCTGAATCTGACTTCGTGGCAAACTCCCATCAGGGCTTAAAAATTTTGGACAGTGCAGGTATAGATTATCTGAAAATGCTAACGAATCCAAGAAACTGATCAATGTCAGTTTAGTGAGGATCCACGCTATGTCCAGAACAACGACCAACAAGGTTCAGCCAAGTACCACAGTAAACAATGAAATGGTGCCATCCGCGCGAGCTCCGGGAATACAGTGAAAGGATATAGAGAGAAGCCAGAGAGAGTAGCCTTAAGTAGCAGAAGGGGATAATAGCAAATTCATTCCATTCTCTTGCAAGTATGGTACTGACGGTTGATGAAAGGGAATAAACATTTTCACGGGCATTTTTTTCCCGCCAGCTTCGGCGTGAACTTATAGGAATCTTAACCAATCTCTGGAGAAGATGAATCTTGTCATTTCAAGTTGCCATTGAAGCTCTTTTGGCTAAGAGCGGCTTCTGGATTGGAAATTTTAAACTGAATGCAAGAAAGTGTATAAACTAGGACTCCTATACATTGTCAAAATTCAAGTTACAGAGTTCTGTTAATACAAAGCCTGAACGAAATTCACGATTTACTCCCAAAGATACAGCTTATTTTCATCCTGATTGTAAGGAAAGCGGTTGATTTTCAGCATGGCATGAACCACTATCAACTATCATGCATGCATGGTAATCCGAGCATCGCAAGCTACACCTAGAGCAGTCATTACTTAGCGTTTCACTTTTCCACTGTAAAAGAATATAATTTTCTGATACGGTCTGCCACATTTATCTTATCAATCAAACCATTTTGCTTTTTACCAGAAAGTGAGCTTCATAAGACTAGGATATGTGTATTCCGGTCGGTTTATATCATAAATCTAGTGAATATGACATGCTCTCACCAAACCCGTATCTCCTTTCTAATCTGCTCAGAACAATCTGGAAAATGTATACAAATTTTGTACCCAGAAATTTAAAAAAAATATATAATAATAGTGGGTAGAGCCAAGAACTCCTGTCTTATTCATCAAATTTCATCACAATGATTGGACAACTTTTCATCAGAAAAATGTCATGTTAAATAAACTTCCCCTTTCCCCTGGCTGTTTACATAAAATTTACATAAAATTACATAAAATACCTCAGCGTCATTTGTCAAGATATTGAACTTCTCCCATATATTCTGAGTTTCCTTTTAACTTTCACCAAAGAAATGCTAGTATGACAGGTTTTTCTCTATTCAGATTTCTATTTTGCTCTGTTTCAGCTGGCATAGGCGATCAGGGATCAGTACTTTATCCACCTCAACATTTCTCTTGTGCCTTGTGTCTCTCCCCAACTTGCCACCCGAGCTACAATCTTTTTCCACTGCTTCATTTATCATTGTTTTCCAGCTGATACCTACGCACTTCTCATTAGATGCCATTGTCATTTTCACTGCTGTAATTGGCTTTCATGACCTTGATTCTTTCAAGACCTGTGCATTTTTATTTTCTGTTTATATTTTGGAGCATTTTTCTGAGGACCCACATTTGTGTGGCTTCGAGCAATCTGCTGTTTAGGTGCATTAAAGAGGAACATTCCATGAATATGAAAGTGCCTAAAACGAGACAGTCTAATTTCTGTGTTTATTCCCAAATCCCAACACATCCCACAAGCTTAAACACATGGAAGTGTCCTTTATTAGAACTATATTTTACGATGACTTATTGTCTGTTCGCACATGAGATGTCTTTTACAGGGACATATTCAACATATGGGCATAGGCTTTAGATCATCTATAATCCAGCTTGGACCATCTCCCATCAGGACCAGATATCTTCGTAATCGTAATCATAATGCAAATTAACATCTTCATTTGCATCAGCTCATCCATAACTAGAAACTTGAATGCCAGGCTGTAGGCAATAAAAGATGTGGTCAGATGTTTGGTGATCGCGCCTTTAAATGGCAGCGGCACTGTGTACACCCTAAAGTTAAAAACATCCTTAAGTAATCTGGTCCTCCAGGTAATAATGTAAAACACATAATTGGGCATTGACTGGTTCTGGAGCTGCAGACCAGCAAGCCCGGACAGTATCTGTACTTTCATACCAGACGCAGAAAACAATGCATTTAATGTGCTTAAAATGAAAAAGAGGGTAAGGAGTATTTCCTTAAGGCAGAACTGAAATGCCACTTTATGGGACATTAAGATAAGTGATGCATTTTTAATTATTTTATTTTTTTAGATTGTTTTGGTTAGATTTCATAGACAACAACAGTTTAGTACGCTCTGAGAGACCAGGACAACTTGTCTCTGTAAAAAGCCTTAAATATTCGGAAATTAATAGGTTGTGTGGCCTTTCATATATCATTGTGTATCTTTCAGCCATTTGATGTTCTGATTTTATTTATTTTTTTTACACAAATCGGGAACCATCGGTCCTAAAGCTTTAGTAGATCTATGAAGTGTGCAAAATTCCTGACTGTCCCATCTAGCACCAAGGAAAGTATTGTCCATTTCGGAATGTGGAATCTTTTCAAATATTTAGGAACGGTTTAGGCGTGGTAGTTCCTTCATGTTTGGGCAAACCTAGTTTTAAGCCATCCTGAACCTCCTATTCATTTCATCCGTCACCATTACTCGACATGTTCTCCTTCTCGAACACACTTAAAAAGTAGAAAGATAAAAAAACAATTGATGGGCAACAGCATTCACCTGCTGTCTTGTGTCATCCTTTCTCCCGATCGCCCTTATAAAATCACCAGCATTTTCCTAAGCATCTCTTTGCAATTTTACCATTTAATCCCTTCCCGTTTGAGCTTTCAAATATCCATGGTTTACTGGTAACCAATTCAAAGAGCACCATAGTATCACAAAGCTATACAAAAGACGCTGTGTGGAAATAAAAATCGTTTGATTCCATTAAAAAAAAATTATAACAAGAATACATTTATAATCCTTCCATTTGCCAACTATATGCGAAACAAATGCTGCCTGTTCACCGCAGGAAAGTGGAAGCAGAATTTTGGAAAAAAACCTCTTTATATTCGCCATGACATCTTTGAGTTGACCGAAAAGATAATGTAAGATCTTTGCTGTTTTACTCTACTAAGAACTTAGCTCCATTCATGGTGTTTCTAAAATTGAAAGTTTTTTTTTTTTGCAAGGCATCCTCCAGTAAGGTTATTGTTTGTTGGCAGTTTTTGTCGCCGATTTGGCTTTGTCTCCCAGGTCAAGGCAGCCCAATTCTGAGTGCTAACGGTGTTGTAGATTTGACTGTTTTGGCTAGTTCTTCTCTCGAACTTTACGCAGTCGCCTTCAGATTTTCAGCTGCATGGTAGTCCAGGTTTCATGCTCGCCTTCTTACATCTTGTTCCTTGCAGGGCAGTATTTGAGGAACCCACGTAGTCCAGTAGTTGATGTAAACAATCCTACCGGAAACCGACAAAACGCACGATGCCAGAAACTACCCTCTCCGCCCATTCTCCCCCTCCTAGCCCCGTCTCCCCCTCCTAGCGCCGTCTCCCCCCTCCTTTCGCCTGTGTTTCAGCTGACAATAACATGATCTTAGGAATTAGGTATTTTCAGCTCCATCACGTGACCTAGGAAATCTTGCTCAATCGTTGGTTTGTTTACATGCTCTGCTTATGTATGATTACTCGTCATTTATCAAAATATCCTAGCAATCCCTAGATCACGTGGTGTAACTGACCCGTCTGAAAATACCTTATTCTATGAGCGTTGAGCTCTATTCGCATCCTCCTTACGTTGGTTAGGCTGTGGCATTTCTGAGGCACTTAATGAAATGACGTTCTTGGCACATGGCGAACACTGCAGCTGAGCGTTGAGAATGGAGGTGTAGCTCAGTGAAAGTGAACCTGCATTATATGGTTAAATATAAATATTCAGTTACTCTCTCATTGCCAAGCGATGTCCGTGGCATCAGCTTTATGTATTGAAGGTTCTTAGCATCTATTAGAGGGGCAAATGACTCATTTTGTTTGTACAACCCAATTAATCCGCTTATATATAAAACACCCCTTTTTGGGGGGCCCTGTCAGCCAGTGTTAGGGTGTAGAAATACGAAAAATGATCGGTGATTTATAGGCATCCAATTTTAAAAGTGTCAGGTACGATTTGAGCCTTGACGATAAAATAAAAAATAAAATAATGTGTAGGCCTCTGTATTAGCACGCGGTCAAAACCAGCCTAATGAGAAATTGGGGAGCAAATAAGAATTTGAGGTGACCTTTTTCCAAAGAGATTTATGAAAAATTGTGGCGTTTGACCATATTTCTTCCCGTTAAAAGATCGGGCAAAAGAAGTACCTTGACCTCCATGGGAGAAATTTCCCGAAATCACAGCGGTATTTGTAGACTTAACACAAAATGTTAATAGGGCCAAAATAAGAAGAAAAAAACAATAGGTTCCAAGAACATAATGTTTTGTGCCAAGCCTCACACAAGCAGATCCATGAAATGCAACCATCAATGTTACTTATTTTAGGGGGTGGGGTGGGTAGAGGAAGTGGAAAGATATGTATTGTATAATATTAAACAGTAACTTGCTCATAAACTATGCCGAGGACAAAATAGGTGTTTTGCTTGAATCTTGTTTCAAATTTATACCGAGGATAGAATTTCTCTACTAAAAGCGCGCTGTAGAATAGACCGCTAAACTTTTCTGTCNTGGAGAAGATGAATCTTGTCATTTCAAGTTGCCATTGAAGCTCTTTTGGCTAAGAGCGGCTTCTGGATTGGAAATTTTAAACTGAATGCAGAAAAGTGTATAAACTAGGGCTCCTAGACATTGTCAAAATTCAAGTTACAGAGTTCTGTTAATACAAAGCCTGAAAGAAATTCACGATTTACTCTCAAAGATACAGCTTATTTTCATCCTGATTGCAAGGAAAGCGGTTGATTTTCAGCATGGCATGAACCACTACCAACTATCATGCATGCATGGTAAGCCGAGCATCGCAAGCTAAACCTCGAGCAGTCATTACTTCGCGTTTCACTTTTCCACTGTAAAAGAATATAACTGGCTGATACGGTCTGCCACATTTATCTTCGGAAGCTAGATTTGCTGACTCTATCACACAAACCATTTTGCTTTTTACCAGGAAGTGAGCTTCATAAAACTAAGATATATGTATTCCGTTCGGTTTATATCATAAATCTGGTGAATATGACATGCTCTCACCATACTCATATCTCCTTTCTAATTTGCTCAGAACAATCTGGAAAATGTATACAAATTTTGTACTTAAATTAAAAAAAAAAAGAGTGGGTAGAGCCAAGAACTCCTGTCTTATTCATCAAATTTCATCACAATGATTGGGCAATTTTTCGTCAAAAAAAAAGTCATGTTAAATGAACTCCCCCCTTTCCCCTGGCTGTTTACATAAAATAGGTACATCAGCATCATTTGTCAAGATTTTGAACTTCTCCCATACATTCTGACGGTTTCCTGTAACTTTCACCAAAGGAATGCTAGTATGACAGGTTTTCTCTATTCAGATTTCTATTTTGCTCGTTTCAGCTGGCATAGGCGATCAGGGATCTGTACTTAAGTCTCTCCATCTCAACATTTCTCTTGTGCCTTGTGTCCCTCTCCAACTTGCCACCCCAGCTACAATCTTTTTTCCAATGCTTCATTTATCATTGTTTTCCAGCTGATACCTACGCACTTCTCATTAGATGTCATTGTCATTTCACTCCTGTAATTGGCTTTCATGACCTGATTCTTTCAAGACCTGTGCATTTTTATTTTGTCTATATTTGGAGCATTTTTCTCTCAGGAACCACATTTGTGTGGCTTCGAGCAATCTGCTGTTTAGGTGCATTAAAGAGGAACATTCAATGAATATGAAAGTGCCTAAAACGAGAAAGTCTAATTTCTGTTTATTCCCAAATCCCAACACACCCCACAAGCTTAAAAACATGGAAGCGTCCTTTATTAAAACTATATTTTACGATGACTTTGTCTGTTCGCACATGAGATGTCTTTTACAGGGACGTATTCAACATATGGGCATAATCTTTAGATCATCCATATTCCAGCTTGAATCATCTCCCATCAGGACCAGATATCTTCGTAATCGTAATCGTAATGCAAATTAACATATCTTCATTTGCCCCAGTTCATCCATAACTGGCAATTTGAATGCCCGGCTGTAGGCAATAAAAGATGTTGTCAGATGTTGGTGATCGGCGCCTTTAAATGGCAGCGGCACTCTGTACACCCTTTAGTTAAAAACATCCTTAAGTAATCTAGTCCCCGAGGTAATAATATAAAACACATAATTGGGCATTGACTGGTTCTGGAGCTGCAGACCAGCAAGCCCGGACAATATCTGTACTTTCATACCAGAAGCAGACAATAAAATACATTTAATGTTAATGCATTGACAGAACATGCTAGTATTTCCGTACTTAAAATGGAAAAGAGGTTAAGGAGTATTTCCTTAAGGCAGAACTGAAATGTCACTTTAGGGGACATTAAGATAAGTGATGCATTTTTAATTTTTTTTTTTATTTTTGTTTTAGATGTTTTGGTTAGATTTCATAGACAGCAACAGTTTAGTACGCTCTGATAGACCAGGACAACTTGTCTCTGTAAAAAGGCTTAAATATTCCAAAATTAATAGGTTGTGGCCTTTCATATATCACTAATGTGTATCTTTCAGCCATTTGTTCTTATTTTTTTTTTTTTTACACAAATCGGGAACCATCGGTCCTAAAGTTTTAGTAGATCCATGAAGTGTACAAAATTTTTGACTGTCCCATCTAGCACCAAGGAAAGTATTGTCCATTTCGGAATGTGGAATCTTTTCAAATATTTAGGAATGGTTTAGGCGTGGTAGTTCCTTCATGTTTGGGCAAATCTAGTTTTAAGCCACCCTGAACCTCCTGTTCATGTCATCCGTCACCATTGCTCCACATGTTCTCCTTCTCGAACACACTTAAAAAGTAAAAAGATAAAAAAAAAATAGATGGGCAACAGCATTCACCTGCTGTCTTATGTCATCCTTTCTCCCGATCGCCCTTATAAAATCACCAGCATTTCTGTGAGCATCTCTTTGCAATTTTACAATTTAATCCCTTCCCGTTTGAGCTTTCAAATATCCATGGTTTACTGGTAACCAATTCAAAGAGCACCATAGCATCACAAAGCTATACAAAAAACGATGTGTGGAAATAAAAATCGTTTGATTCCATTTAAAAAAAAAATGTTACAAGAATACATTTATAATCCTTCCATTTGCCAACTATCTGCGAAACAGATGCTGCCTGTTCACCGCAGGAAAGTGGAAGCAGAATTTTGTAAAAAACTCTTTATATTCGCCATGATATCTTGAGTTGGCCGAAAAGATAATGTAAGATCTTCGCTGTTTTGCTCTACTAAGAACTTCGCTCCATTCAAGGTGTTTCTAAAATTGGAAGTTTATTTTTGCAAGACATCCTCCAGTAAGGTTATTGTTTGTTGGCAGTTTTTGTCGTCGATTTGGCTTTGTCTCCCAGGTCAAGGCAGCCCAATTCTGAGTGCTAACGGTGTCGTAGCTTTGACTATTTTGGCTAGTTTCTTCTCTCGAACTTTACGCAGTTCAACTCCATCACATGACCTAGGAAATCTTGCTCACACGTTGGTTTGTTTACATGCTCTGCTTATGTATGATTACTCGTCATTTATCAAAATATCCTAGCAATCCCTAGATCACGTGGTGTAACTGACCCGTCTAAAAATACCTTATTTTATCAGCGTTGAGCTCTATTCGCAGCCTCCTTACGTTGGTTAGGTTGTGGCATTTCTGAGGCACTTAATGAAATGACGTCCTTGGCACATGGCGAACACTCAGCTGAGCGTTGAGAATGGAGGTGTAGCTCAGTGAAAGTGAACCTGCATTATATGGTTAAATATAAATATTCAGTTACTCGCTCATTGCCAAGCGATGTCAGTGGCATCAACTTTATGTATTGAAGGTTCTTGGCATCTATTAGAGGGGCAAATGACTCACTTTGTTTGTACAACCCAATTAATCCGCTTATATATAAAACACCCCTTTTTGGGGGGGCCCTGTCAGCCAGTGTCAGGGTGTAGAAATACGAAAAATGATCGGTGATTTATAGGCATCCAATTTTAAAAGTGTCAGGTACGATTTGAGCCTTGACGATAAAATAAAAAATAAAATAATGTGTAGGCCTCTGTATTAGCACGCGGTCAAAACCAGCCTAATGAGAAATTGGGGAGCAAATAAGAATTTGAGGTGACCTTTTTCCAAAGAGATTTATGAAAAATTGTGGCGTTTGATCATATTTCTTCCCGTTAAAAGATCGGGCAAAAGAAGTACCTTGACCTCCATGGGAGAAATTTCCCGAAATCACAGCGGTATTTGTAGACTTAACACAAAATGTTAATAGGGCCAAAATAAGAAGAAAAAAACAATAGGTTCCAAGAACATAATGTTTTGTGCCAAGCCTCACACAAGCAGATCCATGAAATGCAACCATCAATGTTACTTATTTTAGGGGGTTGGGTGGGTAGAGGAAGTGGAAAGATATGTATTGTATAATATTGAACAGTAACTTGCTCATAAACTATGCCGAGGACAAAATAGGTGTTTTGCTTGAATCTTGTTTCAAATTTATACCGAGGATAGAATTTCTCTACTAAAAGCGCGCTGTAGAATAGACCGCTAAACTTTTCTGTCTCATTTATCTTAGATGAGAATCCGGCAACCGTAAAAAGGCAGTTGTCAAATACGGTCCTCAGAGGAAAGTTTACTACTTAAGTGATCTGGTCTGTTGGGTAATGCAAAACAGAGTGAGCGGGAAACGCCTGGATAGGAAATCGTCAGCTAACTTAACTCGTCCTAAATAAGAACATACTTGTTTTTGAGATCTTTCAGATTACGGCACATTGTTGTGTAGGCAAGATATGATTTTATACAGAGTTAGTTGCAGTTTTGCGCAGCACTCATTCCAGATGGCGATATATCATCCTCACGTTACAGAATCAAACTTCATATCATGATGTATTTCATTGTTCCGTTATATTTCGTGACGATAATGTCAGTAAAATTAATAATTTTATCAACCTGCATTGTCAAGAAACAGGAAATCAGCGGTTTTTTTGTTTTTTTTTCATTTTTAATTTTCTCGCACCGAGATGGACTTTTACAGCTTTTTTTTTTTTTGCAAAATCTAGTTAATATGGAAATGCTAGCGTTACTCTTTCAATGAAGAAAGTTTTGGGGTTGTTTTTTTTTTTCCGTCATTTCTCTTGGCACATCTTTTTTTAAAGGAAGTTACGATTTTTTTTCTGCTCCCATGGAACATTTTATCAAAATACATTTTATTGAAATCGATAAAATTTGCACGTATAGCTCGGAAATTTGTATAGCTCGGAAATTTTGATAGCAATCTTTTGAGTCTTTATTTGTAATTATTATTGCAGCGACAGATATGCGAATTATGATAAAAAGAATGAACTTGCATATAGCCAGCACATTTACACTGGTAAAAAATAATAATTATATCCATCTTCAAAGACAGTGAAGTGCGTGGTTCCGGTACAGCATCACAAACACAAATACCGTACTAACCAATTTAAAGAAATCGGATGCGGCCTTCTCATTAACGCCAGTTTTGTTCTTAATCTACTATATCTGCCCCATCTTACTATGGAAAAATATTACGCGAAACTTAATGTTAGTTGAAAATACGTTTCCAAAATATCATGGCTTAGAACATTCTAAGGGATTATGCAAAGTTTGCTTAATGTGTAATATGGTAGAGCCATCCCCAGTTCGTAATAAGCGTGCCTTAATGTCTTAACTTGCGTTGGACTTTCTGAAAATCAGTATCATAGCAATTATTATGTACTGAGACTAGGAAACCCATTTTTTCTTCTTTCCGGTGAGTGGGGGACGGGTA
>JAWQUT010000461.1:515867-525950 GCA_033807755.1 Ellobium chinense
TATATATATATATATATATATATAGATATGACCTTTTCATCAGTTCTTCATTACATCTACAAGTAAGATCGCCAAGTCTTTTGCAGACCCTAGGTACAAAGAACAGCCTGCATACTCCTTGTAGTAACCCGATCCTATGTTCAGCCTGGACACATATAAATACACTCATCCACATTCACATCCAAGTACAAACATACCATGATACAACAATTGTAATAAGATGCCTCTGATAATAAGCTGATTTTAAAGCAACTCAGTGCACGAAAATATAATATTTATCTCGATCTAGTTAAGTTGAGGTATCGCTTTTGCGTTCTCAGAAAGACCACACCTGTGATGCAAACTGTCTATCCTTTAACTCATCAGGTTAGTGCGAAAAGGATGCATATATCAGAGTCAGAATTCATTATGGTCTAATGTGCTTAATATTCAACCCAGGAATCAGTGATGTTATTGTAATGTATATTAATGTTTTAAAAAGAATTTGCAAATGTCGAAAGTTTATAGGGCATAATGAGAGGAGTCCCCCAATGTATGTTTGGAATAGAGTTAAAGACAGAATGAGGGTTGGGAGGAAAGGTAGGTAAGCGAGAGGATCCTTAGTTCAGACACTTCCTCAAGGTCTTTGGAACCATTTTTTTTTCTTTTGGCCCTATTAACATTATCTGTTATTCTACAAATTCGGCTGTGGTTTAGGGAAGTTTTTTCCATGGTGTACTTCTTTTGCCCGATCTTTTTATGGGAAGAAGAAGGGGGGTCAACGCCCAAAATTTTTCACTAATCTCTTTCAAACAAGGTCACCTCAAATTCTGATTAGGTCCCAAATTTTTCATTAGGCTGGTTTTGACTGCGTGCAAATACATAGGCCTACACATTTTTCTTTTTAATCTAGAAGGCTTAAACTGCACCTGAAACTTTAAAAATTGAATGCTTTATATAGATCACGGGTCATTTTACATATTTCTACACCCTGACACTGGCTGGAAGGGGGATATTTTATATTAGCGGATTAATTGGGTTGTACGCAATGAGTGATTTGCCCTTCTAATAGATGCCAAGAACCTTACGGGTATTCGTCTATTCTCTAACCCTACTTCTAATTCTAATCCAGGTACAGGTTGGGAGAGTCTATGGATTATACCAAATGGACATACAATACAATATTTTTAAACTGGACTATCTGAGGCGAGGATCTGCCGCACCGGATTTGAATCTCTGCCAGCTTCAAAACTTAACGCCATGATGATAAAAATGTGCTTAATTATGTTGCTGATGGTCGTGACCACTGACTAATGTTACTGGTTGCTCATCTCTAGCAGTGACAAAGCATTTCGTGATCTCAGCATAGCAGATGTTGTTCTGACAAGAGTCGAATATTTTAATGTCTGAGGCTCAGGACGATTCAAAACTGTTGGAGTGATATAATTATGAAAGTTGTAGAGGCTGTGCTGTGTGCAAGGTAATGTACGTGCATACATGTATGCTCGTATGTGCTCGCATATGCTCACGAACTCACATCTTTGGAAACCTTTCTGTAATGTGGAATATGTGTTATGTTTAGATTAGTGAACATATTTCAATATTAGAATACACTAATTTAGGAACATTTCGTCAGATATAGTGCAGTTTTCATTGACATGAATGTAAGTAATGTGATGTTATATACAAGTAATCAAACTGAAGTGTGCCAAGAGTTGACTTTCAAAATTATATTTATTTTGGATTTATAGTGTTATTCGAGACTAAACGGTGCATACATTTACAACCATTTATCTTCCTATTCTCATTTCTGAATAGGTATTATATATACTATTCAGTATGTTGATGGCCGTGGCCTGTTCTTTATTTCGTGAAATCATTTTTTGGCATTTTGGAAGTCTCCAAAGGGCAACCGCTTCCGGGCACTATAAATATCACTACCAACTAACTAACAGCCAGCATGCAGGATATGTTTTTGTGAGAGCCAACATTCATTAGGGTTGGAATTTAATGGTCGCTTTAGGATTTAGACTATTGTAATATTTCAGTAAGCGGCCTTTTAATAAAAACCAGGACGTAGGACCCCTGTTTGGTGTTATCGGAAATAAAAAAAAAGTCTCTTGACGTATAGGTGTGGTTTAAATGCAAAAAAAACCCCTGTAAAATGTTGATAAAGTGATCTCGCTTTGGACCGAGCTCGTTGCTAGATCAAACAACCAATCAACCAACTAACCAACCAACCAACCAACTAATTATCCAACACCCAACCACTCAACAAACCAACCAATCAATCAACAAAGCAGTTAAACCAACCAACCAACCAGCCAACCAGCCAGCCAGCCAGCCAACCATTCAGCCAAATAAGCATCCAGCTAACATAGACGACATGTGAACGCCAACATCCAACATATGGTGTGGACAGCGTCAACAACACTCTCAACCAAGACATGGACGATGACGGGACCCAAGCAATGGATTCAGAACAACCAAGTGGCCGTCTTAACACCGATGGTGGTGGTGGTGGTGGTGGTAGTGGTAGTTTTGGAAGGGTGTGGTTGCAGTTTTGAAGAAGTAAGGCATGATCAAAAATAGATCTAATCTAACAGCTGAAATAAAAACTTTCACACCTTCATTGGGTGACGCAAAATCTCTTATCTGACTAGACTGCTTTACACAGGTCTTGGAGTTTGAAATACTGTGGCCATTCAGGTCTTCATAGGATACAATATTGGAGCCCCTTTGTCTTTGCACACTGACTTCATTTTCCAACAAAATAACATTACGATTTTTATAACGTCGACTGCCGCGAAATATCTAATCTACAAAATTCATTTTTTATCAGCCAGACCTATCCCGTTTTTTTTTTCTTTTTGTGATAATCGAAATCGTACCTTTTGATACGGTCAATGAGAAGGGTTACGAGTGAACAAGTGGATTTTTTATTCTTTTACTGAAGGATTCCGTTGAACACAGTTACTAATTTTACAGTAGAATCCCACAACTCGCCTCGTTTACTCGACAAATTCTACATATTAGTTGCAATGGTGTGGTAAAAAAATCCCATGAACTCTCAATTGAATTTTACTCACCAACTCTAAAACCTCATACATCATAGATCTAAATGGATAAATGGCAGCATGGCCGAGTGGTTACGGCGTTGATGAGTATGTGTGTGTCTGTGTGTATGTGTGTGTATGTGTGTGTGTGTGTGTGTGTGTGTGTGTGTGTGTGTGTGTGGTTGTTTGTGTTTGTGTGTGTGTGCTTGCGGGGTTGTTTATGTTTGTGTGTGTGTGCTTGCGGGGTTGTTTGTGTTTGTGTGTTTGTGTGTGTGTTTTTGTATGTGTGTGTGTGTGTCTCTCTGTGTGTGTGTGTGTGTGTGTGTTTGTGTGTGTGTGTGTGTGTTAGTGTGCGAATCATCAATTCAATTCCTGACCACACGTGGTAGTGTGGTAAGTGCCTTGGAGAAGCACTTCATTCACATTTTCCTCAGTCCACCCTTCTGGAAATGGCTAACTGATGATAAGCAGTGAAAGATAATGTCAGAATACTAATGATCAGCCCCTGTAAGCGGCTTTGAATACTCTTCAGGGAGCGGAGCAAAAACTCATCATCAAACATCTTCTCGCCTAACACAAGTACGATATTTGGTGGTAGGCTTTCGGCCTCTGTTCAGCGCCTGTTTGAAACATTGGTGATTGCTGTTGTAGTCCTTTAAAAAATCTATTCATAAATAGGTGATACTCTTTAGACAACATATATGTTATGTCACCTAGTTGATTGATTGATAGGTCAGTGAAGAACAAAGAAGGTATGTTCTCTCATTCATTCAAGGGCCCGCTATCGTGTGAGGATGTAGATTCTTTGTCAGAAAGCTACGTGGAGTGTTCTCTCCCAGTAATTAGACACTTTTTTTTTTTTCATTTTTCTTCAGGGGACTGCAAGAATTTTTTAAAAACAAATATAATCAAGTACTAAATGTAAACTACAAATAAGATCACCATAGACAGTAACTAGTCTTATAAAAATAATAATTATTCGAAATATTTTCCACCCCACCAATCTTCTGCCTTTTGATCATTCACAGAAAATTTGGACAGTTATTTGAAGTAAAGCAAATCAGCGTATTTCATTCCACACTTTTTCAGTCTATTTAGAAGAAAACAACATGTAAATAATGTTTATAAAGCTTTTTTTTGGTGTGTGTGAAAAGAGTAAAGGGTGTTGTTCAAGTGACTACAACGTACGTACAATCAACTAAAATATTCTAAATTCAGTTTTTTTCTTTCTACCTAGCTATAACCAAAGCAATACATATATCCATTCTTTGACTTCTTACATGTAGGTACGGGTTAAAAAGGAAAGTCTTTTATCTGCTAGAGGAGATGCAAACGGACTATATTATGCGCCAACATAGCTGCCATGAGTGAAATTGTATTTAAGAAGTGGACTTCACAAAATATTTTCCAATCAAACATAAAAGATTTAGATTCGTGAATGTAGAATCAACATCACGTCACTCCAGACAAGTCCACTGCTATTCCTTCATTCTCGTCATATGGTCAGGGCTTTCTCTACTTGCAATGGCTTCCAGCATTTAATTACGGTGGGCTCTGTTCGACTCAGCTACCATCTCCTACGCTGCAGCTCCTCGGCCAACTCCAGGGGCTCGCAAACTCTCCTTTTCGGTCAGAAATTCTCTTAAGTCTGATATCTCTGATTCTCCCATCCACAAAGCTCCTCGTATCTCAGTATTTCCAACCAGCCTGTCAGCTCTCCTGTTGCCTAAAACTCTGACATGACCAGAAATAAATATTCAGCGGAGTGTCTTCTTTTTACTCATGTAAAGATGCAACTATGGCAGTGGCCATTTTGAATCTGCCCTACATTTAACATACTTCCAATTCTCAGAGTTTGGCAGACTGTTTGTTGCTGAAAAAAATCCAAGAGGGCCATAAACTACTAAGACATCTTTTGTTAGAATTTTGTTTGGATTTGATCGTAATCTACCTGACTATGTACCATCATAAAGTAATTATGGATCTTACATTCCAGCCACCATGCTCAGAATACTTGTCGTTTTCTCATCACTGTTTGTGGTGATGAATGCCTTGATGATCTACCAAAACCGTATCCCCAACGGAAAGAACGTTCCAGATCCCTGCAACCCTGGCGGTACATGGGCTGGTGTCGGCCATTGGAATTCCATGGGCGGAGGAGATAGAAATCCTTTTGGAGAGGTGAGCAAACATCCAATTGGTTGAATGGACTGGGCGATACTTTGCATTTTTATGTAATCGTGATTAGCGATTACTTCAGGCAATAGTAATATAGTAATAATCGAGTACTCGTGGCAGTGCTAGGTGTGTTTAGCCCCATTGGAGACATCGGGACGTATTTGAAGTTTCCTGTTGTTTTTTTTTAATAGNNNNGGGGGGGGGTGACATTGAAATAACTTTCTTTAGTCTCTTTTCTTGCTCTGCTTTCGATTTCTTTTGTAGTCTGTGTGAAGTTTACTTTGTCTCCTGTAAGTGTAAGAAAAATAAAGTAATTAAAGAAACAATGCATTTTCATATTAACACCGTGGAGAGTCGCCTCTAGGCAGAAGGACATACATGTACTAAGATACAAATAGACCAACTAACCGTCTTAACAGGAGAGAAAGAAATGCTTAGGAAGTTTTTAGGAAGGGGATGCGGAATGATAGGTTTTAAAACTTTGCTTTGCAGTCCCTCAACTTTATTGTCCGTGTTTATAGTATTCGCGCAAGTAACCATACATAATAACAGTTACAGGTGAATGCGTTATTTGCAGCGGTAACTAAAATTATCGGTTACTATTACTCAGTTACACCCAGTATTATTGGATGATATTTATAATATAGATGCTCTCATGGAGATTCGATTTTTTGACACTCAGATTTTTTTTTATTTTTAAAGTGAAGCTTAATGGAAAGCAGATCCTTGGGCCCGTAACGCATAGTCTGTCCATATATACGTAGTCGCCCTAATGGAAATCTATGCTAATTCGAAATACCAATCAAGTTACCAGGTGTGGTTTCTTAACATACATCAATATTCGATTACGTTTTCACCAACCTCAGACTTACGTCCATCTTTAAAGATGCATGATGTCACTTTCAATGTGATGTACCACACCCAAATTTTTGCCGATTTTGTGTTTTGGCCACTGCTCCTACTAGGCCCAAAACCTCAAAAGTATCCCCCCTTAAAGCTGCGACGAACTGGCAACGGGACAGCAAGTTACAGCAAATATACTGTATACCATGATAATGTACGTACATATAATTTGACCGCATGCTCAAAAAAGTCTACACATTTGACAATTCATTCACACACACACTCTTATTCATACACATCATCATCAAGCCACTGGGGGCAGCGTGGCCGTGTGTAGTTAGTAAGCTGTACTCAGAAACTGGAGACTGTCAAGTCTAAGGTTTGTGTGTCTGAGGCCAGGCGGTTTACATTGACATGTTATTTGAAAAATACTTCACTTCCCTTTCCCTACTTTAGAGCTGGGGGATCTGGACCTGCTCCTCGGACGACCAGCAATGACTTTGTTATGTTTCATATGTAATATTTTGTATCTACATGAAAGATGTGTACTCTGCTATGTGATAGTGTTATGAACGAGATATATATAACATTGTAGGATGGCATTGTACACTAATTTTTTTACGGGGTAAACAACAGTAATATTTTCATTTTTTTTCCCCTAAATTTTCAACACAACATTCANGGCAGGCCGGGGTAACCTGTCTGCGTCTTGCACACGCATTGAATAGAACAATGCTATATACGAGTACAAAGAAATATTGAGTAAATCTGTATCTCTTACGCATAGACTAAATAATTTAGCACCGATTTATTCTCCCTCTTAGGCTTTCGCTCTGGCTGGTCACATGTGGACAGACGCTCTTTGCAATGCAGATTCCGACGGAGACGGGTTGACGAATGGTCAAGAACTGGGAGATCAACATTGTCACTGGACACCTACCAACGCCGCTCACCTTGATCCCCCGATAGGTCATCCTGGTACGACATCACCTTTTTTTGAACTTTTACATTTCATTCAGTACATTGTGATCTATCTATCTATCTATCTATCTATCTATCTATCTATCTATCTATCTATCTATCTATCTATCTATCTATCTATCTACAGTCTAGTTACCTTCCTACCTACCTGCCTATCTACAAACCTGTCAGTCTGCCAGCCTGCCTGTCTGATTATCTATTTGTTATATATTTTAAAATTTATCATATTCATTACTTCTGAAAAAAAACTTAATTAATTTGAATTTTTGTCCATCCATTATTCTAATCCCGTGTCATTTAAATGAGCATAAATCAACCAATGACTGGCTTGTTTACGTACACGGTGTGCACTTAAGGCCAGATTAAGCTAGCGTGGGCCCAGTAGCATCCGGGTTGATCAGGAACGGATTTACAGTCGAAGAAAGGTGCAAGGTCCCCTACATTACAGTCGAAAAAGAGAGTGAGAGGGCGAGGGCGAGCGAACGAGAAAGAGACAGAGAGCGAGAGAGAGAGAGAGAGAGAGAGAGAGAGAGAGAGGAGAGAGAGAGAGAGAGAGAGAGAGAGAGAGAGAGAGAGAGAGAGAGAGAATAGCAATAATTTTCTTTGTTGTAGTCACAAATCTCGCGAAGGAAATGTGGGTAAGCAAGAATTCTAACCTAGGCTTTAGTAACGGGCCCTCGAAAATGAGTGACCTGTAGCATATATTACTGTTGCTACTAAATCAGTCTATTACTATAATAATATGCCCAAAAATCACGTCGACTGTATCTTAATAGCTCATGTACCAATGGTTCGTATATCTTTGCAGGTATTCGCGAGCCTGTTGCTGTTGATTTCTGTAGTACGACGGGTTGAACAACAACTTGATAACCACTGCAGAGGCCTCCAAAGTATTTGATATTCCATATTAAGCAGAAGAACTGATAAGAAGATATGCAGAGGCCATCCTGAACAGATTTCACTGAGTTTTCTAGATGCATCAATCAGATCAGTTAACCCTCTAGTGCCCAGGCATAGGAAATACTGGTAGGAAAGTCACATACACACCTCAAATGCCACTCAAAATACATATGAAAAATTGATTTTGAACAATTTCAATCTTTAAGAGGTGAAAAATTTTGGGTCAGGTTTGGACCTCTGGGCACTGAATTATCAGTTCATCATCAGTTCTGCTCCATCCTGGATCCTTGAAGTTAGGTTGCCAATTATGGACCAGTGGGCACTAGAGGGTTAAGCAGTTCAGTACTTTATATGGACTGTTCCCAGTAGCGTAGACAGTTATGAGAAAGCCAAGCGTTGGGAGTGAATAAACACAGAATTGGCCAAATTTTTCTCTTTTTTTTTGTTGCCAAAGCTTTGTACTTCATAGTTTGTTCCATAGTAAGTTTTTTGTGTGTGCACATTTCTTTTGTAAACCAGTTCAAAGGAGAGTGTTTGTATGCGTGTAAATGTGGCTATTATTCGGTTCAAAAGATGGAGTTATTTGCTGCAGATGGCCTCAAGCAAGGAGACCAGAAAGTCTTGAGGTTTTAACTCGAGTTTGGCACTAAGAGTGTCAATGCAATTTGATGGAATTTTTTTAGTCAAGAATCGAAAATTTAAATCCTGAGGCTCAAGAAGATTCAAAGTTTTTGGAGTGATATAACTGATATATAGAGGCAGTGCTGTGTGCAAGGTAATACAATGGCAATGTATATACTTTAAAATCTCGCCAACTCGAATTCCCGGAAACCTTTCAATTATTTGGAGTCTGTGATATGTGAAGGTTTGTAAGCAAATTTTGATATTTGGAAACAAAGAACTTAGAACCAGTTCTTTAAAAGTATGTGAACTGTTCGAGGACATGAAAATCAATAATGTGCTAGTCATTTACTATATAATATACATAGAAGTCATAGAACTTTCATAGTTATGTTCATTTTAGTGTTATCACAGACTAAGCGCTGCATAAGTTTCTTATTACTTATTGTGTATTTTATATATGTTTATACTCACCTTATAATCATTACTTAATAGGGTATATTAATTAACTACTAATTTTGTTGCTGGCATAGCCAGTTCTTCAGCTGAAAATTTACATATGAACTTTTAAAAGGGTATCCCATATTAAGCACTATAGATAACACCACTAACCAATCAATCAAGTAACCAACGGTTAGCATGGAGGATATGACTTGTAGAAACCACTATCCTTAAGGGTTGGAGGTCAGTACTTCAGGAGAATCTGTACTAGCAGAGTTTTTCCTATAAGTGGCCTCTCAACTAAAACCAGGGCGTAGGATTCCTGCTTGCTATTATCGCAAGCCTGTGGAGGACAAAACTCTTTGTCTCATGGGTGTGGTTAAAAGACAAAGCAGTAAAACACTGATAACGCGATCACGCTTCGGACCGAGCTCGCAAGCTAGCATGCAAGCAAGCAAGCAAGCAAGCAAGCAAGCAAACAAGCATGCAAGCAAGCAAGTAAAGAGTCAGCTTGTCAGCCAATCAGCCAGTCTGTCAACCAAACGAGTATCCAACTAACATAGACGACATGTTTCGTGAAAGCTAACATCCAATCTCTGGTTTGGACAATGTCAACTGCTCTCTCGAAAAAGACAGCCAATGGTGGAATTTTAAGAACTGATTCAGAAAAACCAAATAGCCGTCTCAACCGGTGGAGGAGGGGTACGAAGCGGGGGGTGGGGGGAGGGGACGGTTAGAAGGATGTCACTTGAGTTTTGAAAAATTAAGACACGACCAGGTATATATCAAACTTGTGTCCTGAAATGAAATTTCTCACACATGAATTGGGTGGGGAGGCTTGGGCGCAATCTCTTATCTGATGTCATTCCTTTACTCTAGGCTAGGTGTTTGAAATAATATGACCGTTCTGATCATAACAGGTTATAAACTTGGAAAACTGAAGTCTTTGCACGCTGTCTTCATTTGTCAAAACTTTTACGTGCCGACTCTTTTAATGTAGACTGCTGCAAGTAATTTATCTACAGATTTAATGTCGTGTGTGTGTGTGGGTGTGTGTGTGTGGGGGGGGGGGGCTGTGTGTGAG
>JAWQUT010000461.1:532859-551034 GCA_033807755.1 Ellobium chinense
ATATATATATATATATATATATATATATATATATATATATTATAGTGCGATAGGCACAGGCGTTTCGCGTAATCCACATAATGGTTTAAAAACAAAGTGAAAATGTGCGAATGCGTGAGTATACTTGTGAGGTGGGAGATTTTGCATTCGAAGACATATCTTGAAACTGCAGATTTAAACGCATTATCGAATACGATGCACATTTACATTACAGTTTACGACACACGCTAATTCTAAAAAAAAAATATCTTGGGTGTCTCTTTGGCCCAGAAGCAATTAAAAAATTGTTCTATCAAAGACGGGACGGTCACACCAGATATGTATGCCAGTCGTTGCGGAGTTGTGGAGTTTTAATGGAGATTCCAGTAAGTATGAGGTCGCCCCTGTTTTCTTGCCTAGTTCCAGGTTGGTATCAAAATCCAGTTCAAATAAATTCTTAGTCATAAAACTGCAAACTCATTGGTGAGGTGATGTTATGAATATTTAGACTCGCTCATTCCACATTTATCTTGGCCAGTTTTTTTTTTTTTTTTTGGTTTCTTTTTTGGGTTGAGTTGTTTATATTACTGTGTCTTGTATTTATCTTATTTTTTTGTATTAAAATAAATGTAGAGTTAGCCGTCAGACCAGGATATCAAGGCTTGATTTTAATTGGGTGTTAACTGTCGTCACGCTCCTCTGTTGAACAGAAAGAAAGGGCGTTTTAGCGTTGTAATAATAGAACACTTCGTGAATAAATTGTCAGTAATAAAATTAATAATTATAGACCTCCCAATATGCAAACCAACACTCCCCTCTCCCGCTACATGTCAGTTAGCGTATCTTTTTCTCTCTACGACGCGCGCACGCGCGCGCGCACACACACACACACACACACACACACACACACACACACACACAGACATACACACACATACACACACAGACATACATACACACACACACACACACACACACACACACTCTCTCTCTCTCTCCCTCTCTGTCTCTCTCTCCCTCTCTCTCTCTCTCCCTCCCTCTCTTTCTCTCTCCCTTCCTCTCCCTCCCTCTCTCTCCTGGCTTTCCTATCTGATTTCACCTCTACCTGGCTCTGCCTTTCTCTGTCTCCTCTCTCACTTTCTCGTTTCTCTCACACATGTTTTCTTTGAATCACATACAGAATTTGTGATGTGTACCTGAGACAAAAGAACAGAAGCTGATGAATTTTTTCCCACTCCCCTCCCATTTCCTCCTTACTCCTGCCCGAACCCATCCTTAACATCATGCTCTAGTATCACTACCGTCGTTTCTCCAATATTAATTAATAAGTACCCTATGTCTTCTCCCCTTTTAAATCTGTCTATTTTCTCAGTGTGTCTGTACCTCCCAATACATTTGGTCCGACCGGCCACTTCCACAAGATAAATTTATGACAAGAGGGAATCTGATGTGTTCCATTTTTCCAGCACCCCTCCCTCCCACCTTTAATCTCATACATCCACCCTCTCCATTAGAGAATAACTCCTGCTGTCACTGTTATCATATTATGATGGAGGCTTTTTAAGGCTCCTGCAATATCAGGATTTGAATGTGCAGATTTAGTTCAAGCTAACATTCTCTCGGTCCCTCCAGCCAGGGCGAAAAAATCATAAAAATATATATTCATAGCCTGACACAGTTGAAGAGTTGATCATCTTTAGATCCTGTTGACGAACTTGTTATCAACCATGCATATCCAGGCCAACGACGGTCAAGCTGACCTGACTGAAACAAAAAAAAAAAAACGCCTTTATCCGTCGGAGATCAATGACTGTACGCATAATCCACACGTTAAGAACGCACTGCGTTAACCAAAGTGAACACAACTAATTGTTTTGGGAGTTTCCAGTAGTTTACCGCAATGCGTTAACGATCACAGAACCCTCAAAGTATTCCATGGCAAATAAGAGATTATATTGTCTGGTGTCACAAATAATTAACAATGGTACCATGTTGACGTTTTCAATGTGCCACGTCTACACAGTGGGACGCACTCATGGACGCTGATTCTGATTTTGTGTTTAGACCCTCCTCCATTAAATGTGAGATTTCAGACCCCAGATTCAAGTCCCAGAAGTTCCTTTTCCGTGACATTAAGTGAAAATATACCCCACGTATGAAAAAAAAAAAAACAGTTTTCATCTCCTTTTGTCACGTTGGCTTTTTGCTATGGGTTATGATTGACGTGTATACTTACTTTTGATCGTGAGTATATAATCCCGACACTGTCACTCGTAATTGAGAATCTGCAATACAACAAACATAAAACTGAAAACAATTTTTTAAAATTTCTATTTTTAACTCTTATTTGCTAAGAGTGACATAAGTTTGTGATGTAGCGACAAACGTCTACCTCCGAAGATGTTATGCATAATGCTGTAAATTTGACACAGGATGTCCTTAAACCATGAAGAAGACTTGGGGCTGAGATATTTATTACTAAGGAATGGAGTATATTGTTTCTCACTGTTTCTCTGCCTGCCTGCCTGCCTGCCTGCCTGCCTGTCTGTCTGTCTGTCTGTCTGTCTGTCTGTCTGTCTGTCCATCTCAATTAGCCAGAAAAAAAAGTTAGTTTATCATATTCATTACCCCAGAAAAATTTTAATTAATTTAAATCCATTCCAACCATTACTCCAAATCCCTTGTCATTCAAATAAGCATAAATGAACAAATGACTGGCTTGTATACGTACACAGTGTGCACTCAAGGCCAGATTAAGCTAGCGTGGGACCAGTATAATCAAATAATCAGGAACGGATTTAAAAGAAAGATGCAAGGTCCCTCCATTACAGTCAAGGAAGAGAGTGAGAGAGCGAAAGCGAGCCAGCGAACGAGCGAGAGAGAGAGAGGGAGAGAGAGAGAGAGAGAGAGAAAGAAAGGGAGAGAGAGAGAGAGACAGAGAGAGAGCAATAATTTTCCCACCAAAAAATGTGCGTCACACCAATCACACCATCATTGATATTGTCTTGATATTCCTTTATTCCGGTAAAGGGTGGGGTGGAGTAAAATTAAACGTCGCGGACGCTCGCCTTCTGTGTTGCAGTCACAAATCTCGCGAAGGAAATGTCGGTAAGCAAAAGTTCTAGCCTAGGGTTTAGTATTAGACCCTCGAAAATATGTGGCCCGTAGAATATACTACTGTTGCTACTAAGTCAATCTAGCACTATATGCCCAAAAACCACGTCGACTATCTCTTAATAGCTGACATCACGAATTTACTAGACGAACCTTAACATAACGCAGCCAACCTTTTGCAATCACCTTCCACACGTACCTCCCCAGCCCACAAACCTCACACCTCCCAATAGCCTCTCATCCTATCATGTACCAATGGTTCGCATATCTTTGCAGGTATACGCGTTGATTTCTGCACTAGACAGGTTAGCCATCTGAGCAACAACTCGACAACCACTGCGTCCACACCTCTTACCGGCATAACATTTGATATTATCCCTTAGTATCTATAAGAACTGATAAGATCAGCATCATGCAGAGGCCACCGTGAACAGATTTAATTGAGTTTTCTAGATGCATCAATCAGATCAGTTCAGCACTTTATAAGGACTGTTCCCAGCAGCTTTAAAAGTTATGAGAAAGCCAAGCATTGGGAGTCAATAAACACAGAACTGGCCAAATTTTTCTTCTTTGCCAACGCTTTGTACTTCACATTTTGTTCCATGGTATGTTTCTGTGTGTGCACATTTTCTGTTGTTAACCAGTTTAAAAGAGACTAAAGAGAGTTTGTGTATGCGTGTAAATGTAGTTATAATTAGGTTCAAGGGATGGCGTTATTTGTCGCAGATGACTCCAGTCAAAAGACCTGAAAGTCTTGAGATTGTAACTCGAGTTTAGCACTAATATTGTCAATGCAATTCAGTGGGATTATTTTAGTGAGGAGTAGAATATTTTAATCATGAGGCTAAGGAAGATTGAGAGAGATTTTAGAGTTGTATATTGTAAAAGATATAGAGGTAGTGCTGTGTGCAAGGTAGAGTCACCACACCCCTTACCGGCACCCTAAGCTTGTGTGTACTGGCTTTGGAAATAAGGCTCAAGTGCTGCCACAAATAATACAAAATCCGTTTGCCAAGGTCGTAAAATAAACAGTACTTCGTGCCGGTAAGGAAAATTGCGTTTAGCATTCCCACTCAAAAGATTTACTTCTGTTTTAGACTATTTAATTTTGCCTGTGTTTTTTGCCTTACCAGCACATTATTCCTTACCGGCACTCCTCATTTCCCTACCAGCACCAGTTTCAAATGATCATAGTAGTTGGCAACAAGTGGAACTCCCACCAAAGTCACCCATAGTAATTAATAAAGCATTGTTTTTGCCTTGTAATTAATTATTTGACACAAAAATACAGTTTTCACAAACAAAATAAAGAAACATAAAAAAAATAAACAGAAGAAGACCAGTTAAGGTACGTGGCATAGTTGGTTTCGTCGGGTTGTGGAACCGTCGGCGTTGGACCACCTGCCAGAAATCTGACACAGTCCACCCTGTAGTGGACTACAGCATCATTTACAATAATAAATACAGCTGCACAAGAACTAAATATATTAGTCTATGTCCATTAGCCTTTCCACTTGTGCCGGTGAGGAAATTATTACACAAATTATAATTTCCTTACCGGCACCCATATAAGGTACCTATTATGGCGAAATGAGGGAATAACAATGGGTGCATGACCTCTAGGAATACACTACAAGGCATCGGAACCACTGCCAACATAAGTTTAACGGAAGTAGGAAGAGCTTCCGGGTTATCAGTTATGGATGTGAAAACTAAGCAAGTCGGAAGAAAGACATACCTCACCTCGATTCGAGGTAATCGGTACCCTCTGAGTGAGCCCGTGGCACCCGAAAACGAAATCGAAGCTGTGTGACGGCTAAAACATCTAGTTCTCCTTCCGGCTAGGCCAATCAGCATTATTACGCGTGCGGAGAAGATAAAAAAAACTTGTCACAATGTTGGTGAGGTGGTGAAAGTGCCGGTAGGGGAAAGTGCCGGTAAGGGGTGTGGTGACTCTAATACATGTTTATACTTTAAAATCTCACCAACTCAAATTCCCGGAAACCTTTCAATTATTTTAAGTCTGTGATATGTTAAGGTTCGTAAGCAAATTTTGATATTTGGAATCGGAAACAAAGAACTTAGAACCATTTCTTTAGAAGTATGTGAAATTTTCGAGGACATGAAAATCTAGAATGTGATAGTCATCTTTATTATAAGACTGATTCGGGGGCGTGGCACGCTCCCTTCCTAACGCACAACCTTCAAGACCGCTCTTTGTAAAATTCGGCTGAAAACGTCAACATGTACAATATCCGATACAGAATGCTTAGCATCACTGTCTGCTCATGGAAATTGCAAGATTTGATTAATCAATTTATAAAGTTTGTGCCGCAGTTTTATCTTTGTCTTTGTTTCCGGCATTCATTCTGCCATTTCGTCGACTCCAAATAAAATATTAAAATTTCGTACCGGAAAGACATTGCGTTTCGTTTGTCACTGGAAATTTGAACGCACACGCCGACACCAGTTCGAAGATCCAAATCGATTCAAAACTCACAATTCACAACGTGTTTTAAAGCTGTGAGTATGTGAACTTTCTATTATCTATATTACAAGACCGGATCGGGGGCGTGGCACGCTAACTTCGAACGCGATAAACTCATAACCTGCAACAAGTAACATTCGGGTCCAAAATCGGTAACCTGTATGAAATTCGACAAAAGAGATATTATAGCGTCAGTGTGTGCTCACAAAGGGTACAAGATTCCATTAGTTATGTACGGGCTTCGCTCAGTTTCATCGTATTTAAAGGATGAGGTTGAAATTTCGAAATCTGCTTTCGATTCATTGATGACGCTTTGCTCTGTGAAGTCGTCCAGTACCATATCAGCTTAGCCATCCAGTAGTGCCACGTTTACTATATTGCTACTTCTACATCATAGTAATAAAGCAAGGCTCTCCATGTAGCAGAAAATCCTATTTTTGCCATCCAACGTCCCATTCATAGAATGGGTGTCTATGCTAGTTTACTATGAACATAGAAGTCATAGAACTCTTATAGGTAAGTTCATTTCAGTGTTATCACAGACTAAGCACGGCATAACTTTTCTATTAGTTATTGTTTATTTTATATATGCTATACTCACCTTATATTCATTACTTAATAGGGTATATAATTAATTTCTAACTTTGTTGCTCGCAGAGCCTGTTCTTTATCTGAGAAATTTACATTGGACTTTTAAAACAGTATCCCATATTAAGCACTATAGATAACACCACTAACCAATCAATCAAGTAACCAACGGTTAGCATGGAGGACATGACTTGTTGAAACCAATATCCATAAGGGTTGGAGGTCAGTGATTGCTTTAGAATATGTACTATTAGAGTTTTTGATATAAGTGGCCTCTCAGCTAAACCCAGGGCGTAGGATTCCTGCCTGATATTATCGCAAGCCTGTGAAGGACAAAAATCTTGTCCCATGGGTGTGGTTAAAAGACAAAGCAGTAAAACACTGATAAAGCGATCACGCTTCAGAACTAGCTCGCAAGCAAGCAAGCAAGTGAGCAAGCAAGCAAGCAAGCAAGCAAGCAAGCAAGCAAGCAAGCAAGCAAGCAAGCAAGAATGCAATTAGCCAGTTTGCCAGCCAGCCAGTCAACCAGACAAGCATCCAACTAACATAGACGATATAACTCGTAAAAGCCAACATCCAACTTGCTGTTTGGACAGTGTCAACTGCTGTCTCGAAAAAGACAAAGCCAATAACGGAACTCGGAGTACTGACTCGGAAAAACTAAGAAGTCATCTTGACCAGTAGAGTGGGGGCGCGAAGCAGGGGAATTAGAAGGGTGTGACTTGAGTTTTGAAAAACTGAGACACGACCAGGTATATATCTAATCTAATATGTGCTGAAATGAAATTTCTCACACCTGAATTAGGTGGGGAAGTTTTCGCGCAATCTCTTATCTGATGCCATTCCTTTACTCTGGGCTAGGTGTTTGAAATAATGATTATGACCGCATGATCTTAACAAGTTATAAACTTGGAAAACTGAGGTCTTTGCACGCTGTCCTCATTTGTCAAAACGTTTTCGTGCCGATTTCATATATGTGTGTGTGTGTGTGTGTGTGTGTGTGTGTGTGTGTGTGTGTGTGTGTGTGTGTGTGTGTGTGTGTTTGTGTGTGTGAAAGTGTGTGTTTGTTTGTTAGTGTTAATGAGTATTTGTGTGTATGGGTATGTGTATAAATATGTGTGCATGTGTGTGTATTTGTATACATGTATGTGTGTGTATGAGTGATTGACGGATGAGTGTGTGTGCGTGTGTGTGTGTGTGTGTGTGTGTGTGTGTGTGTGTGTGTGTGTGTGTGTGTGCGTGCATATGTGTGTGTATGTGTGTATGTGTTTTCATGTGAGCGTGTGTTTGTCAGCGTGTGTGTGTGCGTGTGTGTCTAAGAGGGAAGGGTTCATTGCCTGCAATGAGGGCTGGTGGGGATGGGTCAGAAGGAGTGGCAGATGCCTGCCTTATGCCTGTCCCTTTGCTTGTCTCTTTTTGAGTGAGAGACGGGGGAGGAGGGGGTGCGGATACTTGGAAGTGAAATCAGATGTCATTAAATTAAATATCTTTATATCCTTTTCATTCCCTCACGATACACAAGCAAACTCTGTTGATAGGCATCCGGCCAACTTTCGGCGCCGGTTTGAAACACTCATAATTACATGTGTAATTTTTTTTTCACAATTCAAAAAAAGAAAAGAAAAGAATCGTTAGAAATGTAACGTGTTATGTCACCTGGCTGATTGACGGATGAGTCACTGAAGAGCACACAAGGTAAGTCCACTTATTCAATCAAGGGCTACCATATTGCAAAGGTGTAGATCTCTTGCCAGTAACCTACGTGGAAGGGTTTCTTACAGTAAGTTATGGACTTTTTCCTTTTTTTTAAAGCGTGTTTCGATCATTTCCTCAACAAATCTGTACGAGTTTCTGTACGCAAGTGCTAAAAGTAAACTGCTAACACGTATAGAGAGTGCATAGTGTTATGTGGCAATGATTTTTCCAAATATTTTGCATTAACACTCTTCTGATTACGACACGGATGATTCTGATGATGAACGAACGTAACCAGGCGATTAGAGTTGCTGTTTGAACTAATGAAATAGGTTTATTTGATTGCACACATCACCGGTGTATTAAAACATGTAGATAATAATGTTTGCAAAACATTGTAGTGCAAATCAGTATGAAGGGTTATGCTCAAGTGACGATATTTTACATAGAGTCAACTAATTCATGAGAGTTTGCTCCTTAACGATGGAATCTCTAACCATCGTAAGAATTACATAACGTCTGCACATTAAAAGCTACTAAGAATGCCTTTAGCACCAACGCACTAATGTTATTCTCATGATAATAATATATCCCATCGTTAATGCGCAAGCTCGCAAAAGTTTAACTGCAAGCTTTCGTTTTCCTACCCAGCTGTGATCATATCAATGTATTGTATTCTCTGACTTCATAAATGTAGGTTAAGGTGAAGAAAAGTTTCTTGTAACTGCTAATGAAACTGCATGAGTTATACATATTTATGCTCCAACATGGAGGCCATCGTAAATCTCAAGGTGCAGCCACGGGCGTAATATGAAAAAAAATTAAATTATCTCAGTACTGATGTTTAGTGTCTGTAGAGGCCAAAAAAATCTTGGTCTCAAAAATACAGCCAAAGAAGACAAACATGCAAAGGTATATAAATCCATACACTGCGTAATAATATCCTACATAGGGAAATAATGAGCGCATGTACAAAAGTAGGGCATGAATTTAAAGGAAAATGCTCACTTAGTAAATAGACCAGTGTAAAAAGAGAGAAGGCAAGAGTGAATGAATGGAGGTCGGATAAGACATGAGTAATGGTCACACGGATTTGTAAGAACGTTAATTTGATTCTGATCAGACTCCAAGACTCTACATTGAACAAAGACATAAGCTGTTCATTCCCCACAACCTTATGTCATCTTGTAAGCAATCAGCTGAGAAATAAGGCTGGGCAGCTCGACTCAAAAAATTGAGCCAAGCTAATCTTGTTCCCAGGGATTGATTATTCGACTTGAGTTTTGAAATCGAGCTCAGTCTTTTAAATCGTCATGAGTCAATGTTGAGTTCTTGCATCACACAATACCAGACAAAAATTAATTTTTTTGTCTGTCTGTAGATCGGTAAGTTCTAACTCAACAAACTGAATTCAGTTAAAAAATATTCCTATTTGTTTGTTGATTATGGATTCAGTGTTATAGCAGTGCGAGCAGGTCTATTCCTGCTCCGTCACCCGTGTCATGTGGCCAGAGTTCTCCTGCTTAGGTGCATTTGATTACTGTGGGTTCTGTTCTGTCCGCCTGCCGCCTCCTATTCCGCAGCTCCTCAGCTGACCCTAAATGCCTGCAAAATCTTCATGATACCACTCTCCTCCTCAATCGACTCTCTCTTGACGTTATTAAGATATCTTTTTATCCCATCTGCTATGCCCCTCGCATCCCAGGGTTTCTAGTCAGCTCCCTCGTTACCGGCAACTCTAGCTGGACTGGAAAACCACCTGAAAGCTATGAGTTTGCTGTTGTGAAGGTTTTTACTATCACAAAGTAATTATGGTTAGAGAGACAGGGGTTATATATTTGCCTAGCAGCTTGAAGAATTAGACTATTCTTTCAAACATGTTAAATCACATACATACATTTTCTTTTCGCCGAACAATTTCCGAGAAAACAGAGTTGGAAAGTCAGGATTTTCACCTTGCGTACGCAGGACGTCATGAAGCGTGAAAAATAGCAAACAAGTGGTGCAGAGCATGCACAAACCGTGTAGCCCAATCGTCTGCTAGCCTATCTCGCTTTTTGACGTCACGCAGTAACGGCGCGGGGTGAAAATCCTGACATTTAAACAGTAATTTATTAGAAATTGTCAGGCAAAAAGAAAATATGCACAGTTTAAATTTAATGGAACAAAATAATGTGGACTGTGGAAATAATAATGTCCTTTTAATGATGGATTTTACATTTCAGCCACGATGCTGAGAATACTTGTTGCTTCATCTCTGTTTGCGGTGATCAGTGCCTTCATGATCTACCGAGGTCAAATCCCCAACGGAGACATTGTTCCAGATCCCTGCAACCCTGGTAGTATCTGGGCTGGTGTCGGCCATTGGAATTCCTCAGGTGGAGGAGACAGAAATCCTTTTGGAGAGGTGAGCAAACATGAATGTGTTGGGCGATACATTGATTTCTTGTAATCACGAGTACTGGTTACTTCAGGCATTAGTAATCTAGTAATACGAAGATTACACAAAGTCACAGCTAGGCGTGCCTTTCCTCATTTGAGACACTGTGAGATTTTTTGAGTTACTTTTGTTTTTTAATTTACAGATGAAGTGGGGGAGAAATACTCTCTTCTCTTCTCTTTTTTTTCCCATCCTTTTCGACTTCTTTTGTAATTTAATGCGTAAAGATTACCTTGTCTCCTATAAGAATAAAGAAGTAATTAAAACAACAATGTATTTTCATATTAATATCGTGGAATGTCAGCTCTGGACAATAGGACATAGTATACACTCCGTCACTGAGACACAAATGAACTACATAATTATGGAGTCTGTAAAGGAAGAAAGGAAGTGCTCTCTGGGAAAAATGATGTGGAAGGAGAGTTTTTAAAACCTTTTTTTTTTTTTGCAGCCAACAAGTTTAACAAGTTTTACAAGTTTATTTGTAAATAAGCCCAGACCATTTCTGGTATACAGGCATACACCTGTTTTTAACAAATGACGGGACAGATGACAAAGTAAATGTTAAGAGGCACACTAATAAAACATATATAATGTCCACTTAGTATCCTCATTTATAAAATATCTATCTAGTATTTTGTTAGAGTATATGACCAGTGAATTAATACATTGTACTGACTGATTATTGAAGAGTAATTTAGTTGTTAGGGGTTGTGATAATTTTTTGTAGACGTACTTCTCCTTTCTAGATTAAAATCTGGACATTTGAATATGGCGTGAAATTCATCTCCAATAGCAGAGTTATTATTACAAAGAGTGCATTTACGCTCGTATATAGGTACATTCCATGTTCCTGTCTCTACTGGCATTTTGTGATTAGCTGTTCTAAATCTACAAGGGAGTGTCTTAGTAGGTAGGTTATCTAAATAGTTTTCGATTGTTAATTCCGACTTGATGCATCTATAAAATTATCTGTTTGTCCACGTTTCTCGTTACCGGGCAAATTCATCACCGACTACGCTAAAAGTGACAGATTACTGTGTCATTTTCAGCTTTAACCAAAGTGATCGGTTACTAGTACTCGATCACGCCCAACATCGGTTAACGCCATCTAGATGCTCTGATGGAGTGTCGATTTTTTTTTAGCAAAAGACTTTCTGTTTGGTGAAAACTTGAGAGCGTAGTTTGAGAGAGTGAGTGATTATAGCAGTAATGTCATGATTTGTGTGTCAGTTTAACTCTCGAAAGTCTGGGTGTCAGCTAGTCTAGATGAGAAAGTAGTAGATGAGTGGCAATAGTGTGCATGAGGAACACGGTTTATGTCTTGCCAGTGGATTATACTCATGTAATATTGCATTGTGATGCATTATGTTGGCCTGTGGCCTAATAAAACCTTTGAAACCTTGAAACCTTTATAAAAGTGATCCCTGAAATAAAATACATAATTAATACATTAGGCAGCGTGGCCTTGGGGCTTTGTGAATGATGCCGAGAAACCGATGACTGGCAAGTCCAAGGTTTGTGAGCTTGACTCTTTAGCCGGGCTGTTTGCATTGTGATGTCCTTGAGAAAGACACTTTACTCTTCTTTCCACCCCCAAGTGTAAATAAGTACTTTGCTTTAGAGCTGGGCAGTGCACCATGAGCGATCAGCCATGGCTTTGTTATGTGTTTTGTTTGTAATATTATGTAGTGACATGAATGATGTGTACTGTTGTGTGTGTTTGTATTATGAATGAGATATATAACATTGTATGGCACAAGTGCACCAATTTCCTTGGGTATATAAAAGTTATATTTTCAATTTTTCAACAACTTTGTGCAGGCTCATATGCCTATTTACTTCAGCACCATTTATTCTCCCTCCAAGGCTTTCGCTTTAGCGGGTCACAGGTGGACAGACGAGCTGTGCAATGCAGATTCTGATGGAGACGGCTGGACGAATGGTCAAGAACTGGGGGATGAACACTGTCACTGGACACCTACAAACGCCGCTCACCTTACCGACCCGATAGGTCATCCTGGTACGACATCACTCTTTTCGCGCTTCTGCTTTTCACTCTATATTTTGCATCAGTACATTCTGTCATGAATTTTGCTTTTCATTCACTCTATATATAGTAATAGCACCAGTTCTTCGAAAGAGCTTGCCATCACCCATTCTTCGAAAGAGCTTGCAGTGCCTAAAAAGCAAATTTTTGATATTAGACAAAGGCTACTGACGACAGACAAGAAAACGGGGCGCGACGTTTGACCTATGAACTCTGACTGGGGGAAAGGAAAGCAGCTTTTGAAAATATTTTTTTCAGCAAATTCAAAATAACCTGGGGCGATTACAGGAAGCTCTCTAAGGAAAATAAAATAGTTTAAAAATATAAAACCTCTAGAAATATAAAAAAAGAGTTGTCTGGCCCTGTTGGGTGATCTTATATTTGATAAGCGATCATTAACCTGGATCTGAATCTTTTTTAACACATTATACTTATTGTTTCGTTCGCTTATCTTTGTATATTTTTTTTTTTCATTTGCTAATTTACTGCGTCAAAAGTACAGTATATGCGTTTCCCTTTAATGGATATGACGCCCAAAATACAGGAGCAAAACTCTTCTTCCAATATATATTGCTTAAGTTAAAGAAAAAATAAGGGTGTAATTAATGTTGTGATTTATCATCTTCATTTGACCAAGGGTTTTGTGACAACATATATTGTAGCAGGTTGATTTTGGTGGAATTTTAGAAGTCACGATTCCCTCAGAAGATTTCCAGCCGCAGGTGTTTTTCATGTTTTGTATATTGCATAATATTCTTTCTATTCAGTAAGGATTTAACGGAGGGTTTTGTGACAACATGTAGTGTACTTAGAACAGTGTACATGCACATCAAAAATAAAAAAACAAAGAAAAGGTCAATTTTGGTGAAAATGTGGAATTCACAATTTCACTAGCCAGCCGATGATATTTTATGTTACTTTTGCTTACTAGCTTAATCTTGAATTGTGAATGACAAATTCACGTCAACTGTGTTTTAATAGCCTGTTATATTAGTGATATTTATATCTTTGCAGGTATTCGCGAGCCTACAGTTGTTGGTTTCTGCTAGTCGAGGGGTTAGCTTTCTGAACAACAACTATGTGACCGCTGGAAAAGCCTTCAACATTTTAGATATTTCATAATTTTGCAGAGGAACTGATCGTTTCAGCATCATACAGAGGCCATCGTGAACAGATTTCAGTGATTTTACTAGATGCATGAATCAGAAAAGTTTCAGCATTTTGTACGGACATGATCCCAGTGGCTTTGAACGTTATTAAAAAGCCTTAAGGAAGTCATTAAACACTGAATTGGCCAAAATTGTCTTCTTTTTCCGAATCTTTGTACTTCACAGTTTGTTTATTGTTTGTTTCGTTTGTTTACACTTCTGCTGTGAACCAATTCAAAAGTTAGTGTTTGTAAACCTAGCTATGCTTTTTTCAAGAGATGGCTTTTTTTTTCTTTTTGTGGCGAAATGTCCCAAGGCATGGAAACCACAAATTCCTGAAGTTTCAACTCAATTTAAGCAGCAAGAGTGTCAATACCCTTTGATATGCATCCCAGTACTCTAAAACATTAGGAACACAACCAGAGTTTATCGATAACAATAATATATGCTCAAGGCCTGAGACAGTGTCGAGTATTTCTGTGAGGACCACTCACGAACCAAGAGCACACCCTCAGTTTCTCTTCCTTCCACAACAACCATAGTCTTATTGTCATCGACATCGTATGAAAAATTACTGTCTGAAGATAGTCACAAACCAGCAGGCAGAGTTAGCCAATATGATCATGAGCTAAGCTCGTGGTACAAAGGCATAAAAACACTACAGTATAATCTGTTAAGGTTTAACGATGTAGAACTGATAGCATAAGCAATAACAGCTGCATTGTTTGGAAATAAGCTATCGTGAGAATCTACTATTGTGCAAGAGGTGTCTGTGCAAAATCAGCCTGAGTTGCTTGGTCAGCAATTAGTCATAATATGTATTTTATATAAGCATAATATATATTATTATAGTGCGATAGCCACAGGCGTTTCTTGTAATCCACAAAATGGTTCAAACAAAGTGAAAATGTGCGAATGCGTGAGTATACTCGTGAGGTGGGAGATTTTGCATTCGAATACATATCTTGACACTGCAGATTTAAACGCATTCACTTCTCGAATACGAAGCACGTTTACATTACAGTTTACGACACACGCTAATTCTAAAAAAAATATGTTGGGTGTTACTTTTGGCCCAGAAGCAGTTAAAAAATCTTTGTAACGGTCAAACCAAAAATGTATGCCAATCGAGGGCGGAGTTGATGAGTTTTAATAGAGATTCAAAATAGCTCAGTACGTGAGTGATCGCTCCTGTTTTATTGCCTAGTTCCACAGTTGGTGTCAAAATCCAGTTTAAATAAGAGATAATAATTCTAGGTCACAAAACTGCAAACTCATTGGTGGGGTCGTGTTATGAATATTTGAAGGGCTCCATGCCAAAACGCACTAAACATCATTGAGGGGGGGGGGGGNGGGGGGGGTGGCAAAACAGTGCAATACAAAGCATTTTTGTTTTGTTTTGTGAAAGGCGAAGTTAAAGTCTGAATTAATGTAGACCAAATTTCGTTCCATGGAATGGAAATATGCATGTCTACGTAATACTCCTACTGTTACTTGAAGCTTGCAAAATAAGCTCAAAATTCAAACTGGTGGATAACGCGTTTTGTCATGCAATCCTTCATTTCGTCACGCCCATTCCACATTTGCCTTAGTCAGCATTTTCATGATGTGAGTTGTTTCTATTTCTGTGATCAGAAGATCATATCAGATTTATCTTCCAATTCCTTTTAAAACAATACAGAGTTTTAACTTGGTACTATATATATCCTAATTTTACAAACTAGATCATAACTCTCTCATTGTTTTGCATTGTGTAACAGGTTGATAGCGCTCAATCTCTCAAAACCTCAAATAATGACTTCGGCACCCGTGGAAAGAGTGTCACGATTTGGTAAAGTTTTTATAAATTACAAAATATACTTCTCTCTCTCTTTCTGTCTCTGCCTCTTTGTCTCTTTCTCTCTCTCTCTCTCTCTCTCTCTCTCTCTCTCTCTCTCTCTTTCTCTCTCTCNCTCTCTCTCTCTCTCTCTCTCTCTCTCTCTCTCTCTCTCTCTCTCTCTCTCTTTTAATATCGGCCTGCTTTCATTGAGTAATGCTATTATTGCTATTGTGTTTTGATTAATTTCCTATAGATCAATTACATTTAGGATGCTCATAAGTTGTTTTAACTTGAGCCGAATAACCTTGACTTCTTAAGTTATTCATAAGCATCATTTTGCCCTGTTGGGTCACACCTTTTTGAGCAGTCGTCCCTCTTTCATCGCTCACTTCCAATCACGTGTTAGATCTTACATCCTTCACGTGCCGTCAAACATGACACATGGGACCCACACTGTGCCACATGACGACATCTGTCTTTGACCTGTGTAATTCTCTGGACTTTTGAGAAGCTGTCGAAACTAGTCTCTCAGCAGTGTTTTTCTATCATTACTGAAGAGATTTCAGTGGGCGGTCTCTTCTTCTTTAACCCAGCATTTTCCATTTAAGGACCTGTTTTGCAAGTCTTGCGTCATCCTTAGTTCTTAGTTTCCAGCTCTCGACATTGTATGTCATGGTAGGTACAACATTTGAGTTAAGGCTTGTTAGTTTTGTTTTTCTACCGTAGATCTTTGATTAATCACTAGATCCCGTGTAAGGTTCTAAAAATAGTTCCTGCCTTATCCAGTCATGTTCTCAGTTCTTTTTTGATGTATTCCCCCGTATTCTCTTCAGACTGCTAGGCTGGGTAAGTCCAATAGCATGACGTACATAGTCTTTTCTCTTCAGTTCTGTTTAACCGATGATGGCGCAAGCTGGGCTTCAATGCTTTAGACCTCTTTTTCTTGGCTGACTTAGAGTCTCACTTTTCTTTGCCACTATGTTAGTATCACACACACTGACAGCTGTACAGAAAGTGCGCCAAACCTATGACTGACACGAACCATTCAGATTTTTTTAAAAAATCGTAAATAAGTACAACCGACCCCTTCCAGTGAAAAAGAGACAAAAAGAATGAACTGGGATCAGAGATCAGAGATAAATGAGAATTCTGCTGGTAACCTCGCCAGGGAGAAATTCACTTTATATAACTACCAACATGTCCTTCTGCTCTATGACCGGGGCACTGATTGACTACATTACGGATTTACCTATTGATATGGTACTAACAGTTTTACCCTGCATAGAATCATCAAAAGAGGACTACGGAATTCAAAATTTCAACATCAGTCTCGGAAAGGTCGGGAGGTGAAAACCGGCACAAACTTATCCATACTTTAATATTGGAATCTTACACGTTCTGCAAGTACACGATTGAGAGCTTGTGCATTAACAATGGGATCTCCTGCCATCATAAGAATTGCATTAACTCTCCATTTTGAACGCTCCTTAGGGTGCATTCAATACTAGTGCACGGATGTATTTCTTACAAAGGGAAGAGATTCCATCGTTAATGCGCTCTCAGTAACCTTTAAATCACCTCCTGTTTATTTGGTTAAGGTTGGGTGGACTGGCACACTTTTGCAGATGACGCTTTGGGCATTTATCGCCATAGAAAACAGCGTGCCACGCCGTCGGTCTATTCTCATAATAGTCATAATATAGGTGTAATATCCTTTATCCTACTTGACTCCCACCACATGACTTTCTTTCCTTCTTTCATTTTCTTTCTCCATTTGTCTTCTTGAGCGCTTCCCCCTTTATCCTACTTGACTCCAGTCATAATATAGATAGTGCCCTTGCTATTGTCAAAAGCCAGTTTAGGCAAAAGATAATTATTATGGGTCATAAAACTGCAAATTCATTCTTCCGACCCTTTGCTGTGAACGTCTAGCAGAAGAAAAAAAAATCAGAGACATGAGCGCTATATCTATAATTTCAAGAATCATAGTCGAATGTATAGACGTGTCACACATACACATCAGTCTGTGATAAATTATGGAATATGCACATATTGTAAATGAATTGTCCATGTGATTTCTTTTATTTCTCCACTCATATTGAAGGATTATAAATGTAAGTGAAACATTTCTTGTACTATAGTCTAAGAAAGAAATAAGACAAAACTTCGATTTCAAAATTTAACACCTTTCCCTTTCTAGAAATCGAACAGAACGAATTCTTAAACGAACTGCAAAGGAAGCGATTAAATTATTTTCCTCTTGTTTCTGAACATATTTTGCTGAATTTATTCCACAAAAAACTTAGACGGGAATATATCCTGTTCACCTGTAAGTTTGGCCATTCTGTGACCGATGGTAAGTAAAGAGTAGAGAAATACAGGCTCCCTTTTCCATCTTCATATACATGTTCAATATATAGAAGATGAAATTGCATGTTTCAGCATAATTCATGACCTTAATAATATAAATCTCCTTCTAGTTTGTAGTTAGTTTGTGGGTCATATTTTATACCTTTGGCGAGTCTACAATTGAAAACTGCTGAGCTAAGAGAAAAAACAAACCACACTGCTTCAAAGAGAGATAAGGTATGGGGTCAGTCTTTAGTCGACTGCAGCAAATTCTATCATAATCACACCATGATAGAGCTATGGGCACGTTTTCGTTCATATGAACCAAGGAAAACGAGTAAGCTGCAAAAAAAAAAACCAACCTGTTTTTATACTCTATAAGAAAATAATGTGCCAAGGAAAAAAGTAACTTCATATCAATACAATGTATTTGTGACTCCCTATACTGTAGCTAACGCGTGGCCAAGAATTTCATTCTCTCTGAGTATCAAGAAAAAGGGTTGGT
>JAWQUT010000461.1:551131-573911 GCA_033807755.1 Ellobium chinense
AAGTGAATATTTGAGAGGCCATTACATCTTCTAATTCGGTCTTGAGGAACACAATGTATTCTATTTTGTTTTCACCCCTTGTGATACCACGGTAGAACCAGTTCTTGTCTTCACTCCACTACGCTGGGTGACAGTAGAACATGCCAGCGCCAAACCTTGTGATGCGGTGGTCGAATTTTGCAGCCCGGTGTCAGTTGATTAGCCGACAGAAAACACGTGCGTCAGTGGTCATGCACCCAGCGGGAGGCTGGACCCGAGGCGCATCGCGCTACTACAGTTAAATGCGTTATAATAATTCTTTCTTTCTTGTTTTTTTTTTCAGCGACAGCAGCAAACAATGATGTTGTCTTTGCGAGCCCTCATTTAGTAATGCAAGTGTTTGTTGACAAAATAGAATGAATAGACGAGACACAAAGTCTGAAAGAACATTCACATGTCTCCCACACACACGCATACCTTTTCCTGATACTGGAAAAAAAATGGAATTCTTGACCATACTTTCAGCTTTTTGCAGTCGCAAACGCATTGCATTGATATGAGATTATTCTTTCCGTCCTAGTAAACAGCAATGTCTCTGATGGTAGGAATAAAATTAATGTTACTTTTTTCCCAGGTAACTTCTTTTCTTAGGAAAAAAAGGAATATTATTTTTTTTCCGAACGCCATTCAGGTAATGACTGAACATTCATAACAAGGCAATGAGAGCTTGACATTATAAGAATTGCACTCACTCTTGCATGTTGAAAGCTACTTAGAGTGCATTCAACACCAATGCACTTTTCATTTCAATATTGAATTCTGATATGCCACCCTTTTCCTTGATGCTGAGTTGTGTGGCCGTCCTAGTTTGTTTTTTTTTTTCTATCTGGTCTACTTAAGAATGTCTTATACCTGTTTTATTAACTTAATTATTTGTTGTTAACGTTTGTGTAACTGAACTGATCAAACTAAAAGTTGCTTCCCTGGTTCATAGTTGAAAAGTCGCATGCAGCTTTGTTGTCTGTCTGTCGCCTATATGCCCTGTAAGTGTTCAGGCATGGCAATATCACTGGAAGAATGGGGTTTGTTGGTAGTTTTTACAAACGACCATCATTTTGGTGTTCTCGAGCATCCATTTCGGTACAGGACAATGATGTTGATTAAAATTAGATTGACAGATCACGAACTGTTTTGATACTGTAAACACTTACATTGGCGTATTAGTTATGACTAAAACTAAGAGTACATTAGTCATTATTATCTGCGTCCAACTGTACCAAAACACAGATGATGAAATCAAACTGAGGAATTTTTAAAAAAAAATGTTGTCAGATGTTCTTGCTTAAGCTAGTCAAGTAAGACAACCACAAATTTAAACAAATAAACAAAAAAGCTGTCTGCTGATTAAATCCAGTACTTGGTGTCAAATCGTTTTATGAAAGTTTGTTTTAGAAAATGTATGACCACGGAACTGCAAGCCGTGGTTTTTATGAGTCAACTGGTGTGGGCTATATTTTGTTAACTCTAAACATGCTGAAGAAAACATGGGTTTTAAAATGGCTAACTTGGCCATCGTTATTTAAGAGGGTCTGCATAACCTCAGTGTCACCATCTCGCCATGATAGCTCACCTATCCCGCACAAGATGTCTCGAAGTATCGCACCTGGCCTTCTGGGCACTATATCCTGAACATCTTTATCACTCCCTATCATATCCCCTTCCACACATACAAGTAGGCCTTGAAGAAATTATCCGTCCGCGCCCTTTACCTTAGTACACCTGTAACAGAATAATCATATTACAAAAGAGCTAATGGAGTGAGTTTATGTAACGCCTATGCATTTCATGACAAAGCCATTTTATATATAATGCACATCCACGACACTAACATGTCACATTTTTCTGCAACGCCGGGTTGTGTCGTGGGCTTAGGTTTTTACTTAGAGAGGTTTCATATTTTAGAAACTACTAACCATTCTTCGTAAAACTTTATATAATAGACTAGCCATTTTTATTTAAAGTGCTGGACAGAATTCACAGGTCAAAGGTCGCGCCACACTGGGTTACCAGTAAGCCTATGCCCCTTATCAGAAATTCTTTGCTCAGTCAAATAAAGCCCATTTGGAGATTGGAAAGTTCATTTAAAATATAGAGGTTGTCGCTAGTTAGAATGAAGTTCTGGTTAAAATAGAAAACTGTGTTCTGCATCGTTTTTCCCAGTAAACAAAGCGTTGATTTATTTGCTGTTTCACGATGGTCTTTTTATTTCCGCAAATTGGATTAAATATTTTGCATGTACAAACAACACCATCGTCTTGATCATTACGTAAGCTGCACAACAATTAGGTTCAACATGGCATTTTTAAACTTATAAATTTTAATGCATGGGGTGTAGAGTCTTTCGCGACAAATTAACATTCGTAATATTATGTACACGATTTCTGAGTTATTTGCACGAAGCCATTGTACTGGTTTTTTTGTGCCTACAAGAACTCTGCAATGCAAAGCGTTGCCTGCTAAAAGCACATTACAAAACCAGAATGGGCAAGGAGAAATTACGAACCTTGAGCTTGTGAGGCTTTATACGAACTCTGAACCAGAACTGCCAAGAATTAACAATATGTTCTTCTTCCTGAAGCAATTTGTAAACTAACCTATATTTTTTTCATAAAACAGTGTGTAAACAGTTTCTTTCAGCCATCATGTTGAGAGTCCTACTCATAGCTGTGTCATTGTCTCTGGCGTGTGGTTATTACAACTATCAAGTGTTGATCCCTAATGGAGATAAAGTTCCACACCCTTGCACAGCCGGCGTCATCTGGAACGGAGTGGGTCATTACGACCCCCTTGGCGGAGGGCCTAGAAACCCCTTTGGACTGGTAAGTTCCGGGCTGAAAGATATCAGAATGTTTTTGTTTTGGCCATGGTATTGGCTGTGGAACGACTGTACTTACAGCGAGAGAGTCCGTAAAATTAGGATTAATTTAAGCAAAACGTCAAATGCGCATGTCTACATGCATTTTTGTGAACTTTGGAGACAGGCATACACTGAAGCTTTTCGATGGGGTGAGGGTTTAAAGGGAGGAAGGATGAGAAGGAAGGAGAGGAGAAAGAAGGACAAAGAGGGAAGAGGGAGGAGGATGAAATGGAAGGAGCGTTAAACTATCAAGGAAAACAAGAACTGCTTTCATTGTGTTTGTAAGTATGATCAATTCTTGTCCAGGACTTTGCTGCGGAAGGGCATGTATGGTCATCTGTTCTCTGCCAGAAAGATTCAGATGGCGATGGAAAGTCCAATGGTGAAGAACTTGGAGATCCTCAGTGCAATTTCGTGCCAAATGAGAATGCTGCTCTCACTGCTCCAACAAGCCACCCAGGTACCATATTGTGAATTCAAAAATTAGAAGCTTGCCCATTAAAGATGGGATTTCTTACCATCGAAAGAATAGTATTGATGCGTTGGTGCTGAATGCACCCTATCAGCCAATCAGCGTTCAACACGCAGAGTTAGTGTAATTCTAACGATGGTAAAAGATCTCATCATTAATGCGCAAGCTCAGTATTCAAATCCTTTCCTCTGAATGTCCCAGTCTTCGATATGGACATTCTTCTCGTTCTTCAGTAGGATGCTCTTTGCAGAGTATAGCTATCCTAATAGCCCCTTGGAAAGCTTCTGTATTTGTCGCGCCACCTCCATGTTCAAAATGTCCCCGATGTCTTTCCTGCACTGCCTTCTGGTCACAAACTCACAAATCTGTTTGCTATATAATTACTAGATATTGTCGATTATTGTCACTGAAGCCTTACTTTCCATTGGCCATTCTCACTGACCAGTACTGGAGATAAGCATCTGAGCTAAAAAAAAACAAAACAAAATGAATTTCGTTTATTAGCCCATGTCAAGTAAAGTTGAACTTATGTCTCTTTCCAGGAATATGTGAGCCCCTTGATGACCCTATCTGCGCTAACCAGAATTTTACCTGTGTCGATGTGACCTCCTGAGACTAACAAGACACTAATAGTGATGACTATGTCAGTTACCTTGGAATAAGATTTTTTTTTCACGCATGTAGATATGATAAATATCAACTTCTTACCCGTGCTAGTTATGATGAATAGATTTGTAAGGATGAGGATTGACTTAATTAATGGTTGATTAAAGTCAGTGATTCGGAAACGTGTGCTTCTGTTTCAGTGCTTTTGCAAAGAAATGTTCAATTTGTTCTTGGTTCTAGGAAATTTTCACCTCGCCCTGGCTTTACTGTTAACATTCATTCACAATCAAAGCCGATTCAACCATACCCTCCTGCTGACGTATACAGCTTATTCTACATGCCTTAAAGAGACGTTTACAAGCCTGTATGTCATTACAGACATGTGGTTGCACATGCAGTCATAATTATTCCAGTCCATAAATTTGTGTAAAATATTTCGATGGCGTGCCATGCCGGGTTAATCTGAAAATATTGCTGTCGTATTAAAGAAATAAAATGAATACTTTAAAAAAAAATGTACTTAACTGATCCCTATGTCACTGACATGGCATCATCTCCAAAGTTCACAAATAACTTTAAAACTATACTCGTATGGTATTTTAATAGTTTTTTTTTAATACAAGCAAAGTGAATTATATATACCCTATGAGGATCTCGCAAGTGAAACAGAGAGAGTTTTTGGTAAAAAACAATTGTGGGAGTGCTTCCCTCAGAGAAACAGGTGAATATTCCTCCTTTCAAATTACTCCAACAGTCAAATTACTTTAGTAATCCCGAATCGACAAAAAATAAAATTCGAAGTCATCAAGTTGTTTTTTTTTTCTGGCTCTACATGGCTCAGTAAACTGTTACCTATTAGTTACCCAAGGGGAAATACTCGTGACCATTAACGACCATCTCCTTGGTGAGGAACCGCAGCTTGATGAACAAAGAACAAACAAGTTCAAATCCTGGAAAGTGGAAAAAGAATCAGTTGGGCGAGACAACAGGGAAAAAAAATGGAGGGTGTGGAATGAAAACGTGATTGGAACAGTTAGCTTTCACATGCCAGGGAGGGCGATGTATAAATTATGGGGTTGCCCAACGTGCCATGTTGTTGATCTTGAAATCAAACAAACCAAGTCATTCTGAATACACCCCCCTCCCTCCCTCCCTCCTCTTTTTTTTGAGGGAAAACTAAAAATAAAAAGTGTGGATGCAGCTAAACAGCAAACAGGCTAGTATTGAAAATAATAATAACAACAACAACAACAAAAAGACACTTAACGCTACTTTTTTGGGTGGGTCTGAAGTAGAGCTTGCAAGTTTAAAATTAACGCCCAAAAGTCATGCCTTTTGGCATTAGTATTCAATATTATGTATTTTGGGGGTTAAAAACCGACATCATATAGGCGACAGTAATTTATAGAGTTCAAATAATTATAGCACCAGAACAGCATCCGCCCTAGAAAGACCTTTTTATGACATCTGTTTATAATTAGCCTATGAGTTGGGAAAATTCGCACTGGTTGATCTTATCTTTCTGAACGTCGGTCTGCTCTTTATTTCTCTCCGAGATAAAAAGAGAAAACCAAAAGAGTCTGACTCGTAGATTATGCATAGATCCACATCAATGTCGTTTACATCAAGAACGTTTTCTAAACTCTGTGCACCGATTCGAATCGGAATCACCTCGCAACAGCGCTAATTTATCATACCTGGCAGCACGATCTCGCCGCGACATAGCAGCCTGAGACTTGACTGTCCTCCTCCACCAGAACAGAGATCCAGGTAACACTGTCACTGGAACAAAACCATTCTCCCGAACAACTGCTCTGAAAATGCTCCCCTTAGCTTTGTAATTCTTGCATTTTTGTTTTTGTTTGTTGTTCTATGTGCAGCTTTAAGCTCATATCCCTATTTAAAGTCACTATGTCTAGGAACTTTTTTTTTTTATTAGGTTAGTACATTTTAATGCTACGAAGCATATTTTTATCGATGACTGCTCAAAGCCGTTAAACGCAGATGGACGTATTCCTAGATGTATTAAAGCTGAGTAACGCTCCCCCGCTAAGTCCTTCACAGAATCACCAAGACATTAGATTTCTCCGTTAAGTGGCAAAACTCCCAAGTAGATCTATCTAACGTTCACCACAACAATACCACAAAATACAAAGGCTCTGATGCGCGATCCTGTCCCTGGACTTAGGCGAAACTATAGGCTGCATTTGAATTGATTGGTTTCTGTGGCGTCACGAAAGTGCAAGCCACACCCCTTCTTCTTTATCCAAGGAGGTATCAGTCTCTAAACAGGCCAAGATGGCTGCAACTAATGCGGAAGTACGAGAAATAATGCACCGACTTGCGAGTGGTGTATTTTAAACGTTTATCTTTGCCTCATTCTGTAACATACGTCTTGTCATTGAATCTTGTTACATCCTCTTCAGACAGAAAGCCATTGATAAGGCATTCCACTGGCAAATTTGAAACCGCAGATGGTTGCCGTCATGTTGCCAAGCTTTCTCTTCCAGTGATGGCAAAAGACGTCACATTTCTAACAAACCTCTAGTATGTGTGCATCCTTCTTCACTGCTTTGCGCGCACCAGCCAAAGACGTACCCCTGATTCCTCCTTTGCTAAGGACTGCCCACAAGGACGGCCCCTTTTGCGACGCCTAAAGGACCAAAGAGACAGAGCCTTGAACTGCCACGAGTAGCTTTTGTTGAATTGGAACAAAAGATACACGAGTGGCACTGAGGCATGGTGCAAATCAGCTTCGCTTCAAGGTGTGATTGCCTTTATCTTCATATCTAACTTCAGACCCCTGAAACTCAGGTTCAAAATGTGCTATCGTTACAAATAAAAAGCTCATTGTCTACATCCGCTGCAACTTTTCAAGGAATACAAGCTGAACAGCAGGAATGTCTATAGCATCTACAAACAGAACTGTAGGCCACGGCGTTGCTTGTGGACGCCCACACTTGACCTTGGCACACTGTTCGATCACTCCAGTGTCGTCATTGTATCTCGCTTTCTTATTACCTCACTGGGCGTTGTCTTCATTCCTATCACTGTTTTCTTCTCGTCTTCTTTGTCCTGTATATTATACTTACGAACACGTAAAAGGCATGTCTCCCAGCATTTGGCCTTCTTCTATGGTCTACTTATAACAGCTGTACAGTCGACGTCCGTATAAAACGAGACATAAGTAACTGCCAGAGGTCACAAAACCACTAGCTCTAGCATCTGTACCTGTGTCATCGATCAGTGAAAGTGTAAGTCATTAGGTGAGGACTGAAAAATGGACATTGGCATTAATTCGTCTCTCGGATGCAGTACCCCGATAAAAACCACCTTGGCAGGTTTTGACTTCTTTGTACTGTCAATAATATGGAGCATGTTGCGTTAAAACTTCAGATCTCTGACTTGAAGAGACTGAAAACTGCGAAATATTTCTTATTGTAATTCACCAATAGGAGCTCATGTAGGAATATTGCTCTCACTTGCTCAGAAATTTCATAGATGTCATTTAACTCTTTCCCGACCTGAACCCATGTCGAACTTTTGTACCATATTATGTCAGCGACAAAAACCGTTGAAATTCTTATTTTTGTTGCTTTCAATGTAGCTAAGTAAGTATCTCTCTCTCTCTCTCTCTCTCTCTCTCTCTCTCTCTCTGCCCCTCTCTCTCTCTCTCTCTCTCTCTCTCGATAAACTGAATTGTATTAATGAACTTGTATATTACATCGCATTCAGTAGAGCTTCCTTTCAAAGAATGGTTTTGCTCAGTGCAAATTTACAAAGATGAGACCGTTTTTTCCGCTTCTATTGTAGAGTTTGGAGATTGGCCAACATCGGGGTATTGCACTCAAGAGGCGATTCTTAAGTTTTGACATAGTGACAAGTCCAAGGTGGTACACCTGGCTGAATTCGTTCCTTTTGGTTATATTTGGAGATTCGATCACTAGGCCTAATAATTTTGTTTTGTTTTGTTGTATGTTTGGGTTTTTTTTTTGTTGGTACCATCTGAACTTGCTAAGTTACAGTTATTTTGCAAACTACCACCAGTAACACTAGAGTAGCCAAGTGATTAAGAGCCATTATTTTGTGCTTTGCACTGAACCTACAGGAGAGCTTCAAAAAAACCGGGCTGACATCAAAATGCCTTTGGATGTTCACGCATTGGGCAGCTCAGTTTAAGATCTGGATTGAATAGTTTTTCTGAAAGCCTTTGCACTTTTTTTTCCCTGGATAAGAGCAAGGCAATATCCTGGACTCTAAGAGGGAGTGATAGGAATAGGGTTAGTAGGGACTAGCGGGAACCAGTCCTTTAGGGACTAAAGGAACAGGGGTAGTTATTTGTTTCATAGCAATACAAGTCTATATTATATTTTTATAATTTTTAACATATTTTCCTTCCGCCTGACAATTTTTGAGAAACACTGCAGGAATGTCGGGATTTCACCCTGCACTCACCACCATTACTCGCGTTGCTTGAAGTCCAAAAGTGAGATGGGCTAGTTATCGACTGGTCCAGACAGTTTGCGCATGCGTTTGCACGAATCGTGCTTTTTTTCGCTTTATGATGTCACATAGCTCGAATAATGGCGGCGCACAAAGGATGAAAATCCCGAAATTCCAGCAGTTACTTCTTAGAAATAGTCCGACAGAAGGAAAATGTAAGCGGTTTAACGTTTCTGAATAAATATTGTGGATTTGTTAGGCTGTGAAGCAAATACCTACCCCTGTCCCTTTAGGGAAGGAAACGTTTAATTTCAATTTCAATTAATTCAGTCGAACCCACGTTACATAGTAACATATAAGTGGTTAAACACCAATAACGCATGGCAACTGCATAGACAAAACAACATAACTGTTATATACTAAATATAGGAAAAACGTAACGATATCATCCTGCGGGGGATTTTCTTCCTTCATCCTGATGTTACCCCTTACCAAAGAAGACATTAGGAGAGTCCCAAGGTTTTGCCAAAACAAGTATATTCCTCTAAACTTAACGCCATCCATTATGTCACTGTGATGAGCTCTAAACTATTCTGTTCCTAGGATAATATAACCTGGTACGGATATGAAGGGAACGTCTTGCCTTCCTTAGGGATCTTTATAGTAATAATATCCTTAATGCAATGGTCTTGAAAACCGCTGCACATATAACAAGGAAATTTCGCAGATAGAAGCTCTTTCCGGGTTTCATAGATTAAATAATAGAGTATGTTCTTAAAAAAAACAAAAAACAAACAACAGAGTGTTTTGATTGGAACGGGATTCGTGAAATGGTCTCGCCCTTTCCCTGCCATGAAAAGTGTACTCCATACCGGCACATTTGGGATTCGCTTTCAAGGGTGTGGTAAATGTTTCGCGGCGCAAAAAATAACGTAATCATTTTGTTGTTTTACAGTGCTCAGTAGATGTAATACTACTTCAAAATGCATGCATTTATTTGTGACCTGACAAGTATATTAAAGTCATCCTGTGTCAACCATTGAGAGCAGATAACTTTCTACTGTTAGAAACGGAGAGATACACACATCGTTTTAGTCATAAGCATTGAGCCTATTTCGTGAGAGTAAAGTTTGCAGAAAAGGGAAAAAAAGTGTATTTCACAACGCAAGAAAATTAGGCCATTCTCAAGCTGTGGTGACGCTTTTTAACCAATGATTTTGTGACTAACTTTCTCTGTCACGGTTTATGGATGTTTTTAGAATAAGCTGTAGCAAGCACAAAAAAATAGCTTAGTTTGCAAATTGTCTATCTCTAAGATAGACAGTCTGCCTATGACTATGACGAAATTTTTATTGCAGTCAGCTTCCACGTTCCTTGCTATCTCTTCGATTGAAGCCCGCAGATGGATTCTCTTCGAACCGGTTTCGACTGGCCTAGGTCAAGCCAGATTGAGGATACATAGTGGGTCAAAACTCGTAATAACAATAGTGGATTTTCTGTTGAGATACTGTTTCTCAAGCATTTCCTAAACTGTTTAGAGCATAGAGAGTGTGCAGTTCAAATGTTTAAATGGGTTTCATCGAGTCGTCGCCATTTTGACCATACACCGATGTATCGGTGTTTTTAAGTGGCCTTATAAATTGTTTCGTATTCGCGTCATTCCGAAACTTTAATAATTTATAATGGTTGAACCAAAAACTAGGAACTTCAAAATGATATATAACATCATACCCTTTTGTCATCTTTGGGCCTTGCATTCACTCTTGAAATGGCCTAGTGTACATTTTTTCCCTATAGACCAAGTATTATAGTGGTCCTTACCCCATATGGCATGTGGTATAGAAAGAGTTAAAGAAAATAACAATACAATGCACAAGAGATACCATGACTTCAGATTAGAACATAGCTCTTGGTGCTCTAAGATGAGGATTTCGAATCCTAAGCACTCGCCCCAACTGACACAACAACAACAGCAACAAAAACATCTACGAAACATTTCCAAAATTATCTTTGAAGACCATGGATGAAATACCTAATAATTTGTGATTATTTCCTTTTATCTCTTAAGGAGGCCAAGCAAAAGCTAAGAAATGTTCAAATGTCAGTTGAAGGCACATTCACCTACACTTTCACTTACCAGTTTCAGACTGCCTTTCTGAAATACTATATTATTCTATTGTATCACTAGATATGTAGACTTTATTATGTGTGGATCTTTTGCACCATAACATGTCTGTATTTGCGATGTGAAGGGCTTAGAATGTACAACTCTGGGTGGCCTTGGCGCTACATGGAGCTAAATGTTATTTATTACTATTATAACTGTCATCGATTTTTGAACCTTGCTACATAGTCCTAATTGTTATTTATTGCTATAATAATTGTAATCTATTGTTTTTGCCTCCCTACATAGTCCTAATTGTTAAATATTGCTATTTTAATAGTTATCGATTTTTCATTCTTGCTACAAAGATCAAAATGTCATTTATGTCTGTTATAATTGTTATCAATCTTTGTTCTGGCTATATATAGTCCTAATTGTTATCTGTTACTATAATATTTGTTATCAATTGTTCATTCTCACTACATAGACATAATTGTTACTTACTACTATTTTACGCTGCTTCCGATTTTGTATTCTCCCTACATAGATATTGCTATTTATTACTGTTATATTGTTATCGATTATTCATTCTCGCTACATAGACTTAATTATTTTTTAATACTATTAAAATTGTTATTGATTTCTTTTTGTTCTCGCTACATATACCTAACTGTCATTTTTATTATGATTCTTATCGATTTTCACGTTTCAGTCATCATGTTGCGAATCTTGTCCATAGTCCTATCAGTATTCAGTGTGGCTCTGGCCCACTTCGCATACCAGGCTCTCATCCCTAACGGAGACAAAGTGCCAGACCCTTGCAACGCTGGCGGCATCTGGGCGGGTGTCGGGCATTTGAACTCTTCCGGTGGCGGAATGAGAAACCCATTTGGAGATGTGAGCTCATTTTAGAGTAATTTAAAGAAGAAGTAAAAGAAAATAGAATTCCACTCTTTATAGATGATACTTTTGCTACAAATAGTAGTGGTTGACTTTTTTGGGGGTTGGGATGGGAGGGGGGGAGGGTGTGTGTGTGTGTGTGNTGTGTGTGTGTGTGTGTGTGTGTGTGTGTGTGTGTGTGTGTGTTGGGGAGGGGGAGGGGTTACAAAATGGGTGGGGACATTACATTACTTTCACTCCTATTGTTACTGTCATGACATCTACTGACTACTACAAGTGCTTTTACTACTACTATTACTTCTCCACTACTACTACTACTTTTACTACTAAAACTACGTCTACTTTTACTTCTCTGCTGCTACTACGATCACTACTACTACTACTACTAATACGACTACTACTACTGCTGCTACGACTACTGCTAGTGCTACTTCTACTACTACTACTACCACTTTTACTACTTTCACTACTTATTACTAGCACATCACCGTTTCCACCGTCTTTACTACTACCACCACCATCATCTTCAGTACTATTCTACCACCACCACCACTACTACCACTCCTACTGCCAATGTCACTACTTCCACTGTTTTTAACCCTCTAGTGCCCAGGCATAGAAATACTGGTAGGAAAATTCTGAATATTTACATACACACTTCACATGTCACCCAAAATACATATAAAACATTGATTTTGAACAATGTCAATATTTAATAGGTGAAAAATTTTGGGTTAAATTTGGACCTCCATGCACTGAAACATCCTTGCCATATTTGGACCACTCCATACTGGACCCTTGAAGTTGGGTTGCCAAATATGGACCAGTGGGCACTAGAGGGTTAACTACTGTTACCACCATTACTGAGCAGTTACTGTTTATTACACTATTCAGGAACGGTTGTTCCCACGGTATTTGGAAGATTTCAGAAATGGAATATTATATATAATTAAAGAAAAAATGCCCAGTTTTGAGGACAGCAGCAGAACAGATTTTAGTGCAACGAAAATAATTTCTACAAAATGCCCGCCAAAGAAAACTTATCTCAATTATCAATCTTATAATATGTGTCTAGTCTATTTCTATATTATATTATATTATATTATATTATATTATATTATATTATATTATATTATATATTATATTATATTATATTATATTATATTATATTATATTATATTATATTATATTATTATGTCGTCAACATGCTTTTTGCTTAAAATAAAAGTATCCTTTTCTCTTGAAGAAAGAAAATCAAATCCATTCCACCATTTTTGGAGTGAATGAATCTTTCAAAAAAAAAAAAGAGGAGAAAAAAAACAACAGCCCTAGTAACCATCTTGATTATACTTTGTCTCAGGACTTTGTTGCGGAGGGTCATCTGTGGAGTGCCAATCTCTGCGGCATGGATTCCGATGGGGACGGAAAGACAAACGGTGAAGAGCTGGGGGATTCTATGTGCCGCTACACACCTTCAAACATGGCTCAGTTGGACGCACCCACCGGCCATCCAGGTATGACGCAAATGGCTGCACCGCGTCACAGCGCCACTCTTCTTTCTTTTGTTCCAAAACATCAAAGGGTGCCCAGAGGCAGTTTTGAGTTTTGGCTTAGTAGACATGGAGGACACGATGAAGTGGTGCCATTGCACAATGCTCCCGATGTTAAGGGTGCCTTAGGATGACGTCACTTAGCAGTGCTGCCAGTTACAAATACTGGAGATAATTTGAGACTTTCACACACAGCCACAATCACAGGAAAGTAATGCCTCAAACGGTTTTAAGTTCTTGGCCTCTAACCGCTTGTAGTTGCCACTCAAAGTCTCACTGCTTGTCGCGATACTAGGAGCTGCATTGTAGGTTTATACGTAGTCACAGTCATGCCACTAGTTCAGCAGCACGTCCATGGCAAGATGATCTTTCTCAACATATAAAAATTTTTTTTAAAAAGTATCTTTTCTGTATACTTGGCCATACACACAACAGAGTACAGATCTACACTTTATATTCATCTTACAAAATTAGGGATAGATAAACAGTAAGATGTGAAAATCTTTGCAAAATGTAGCCCACTATACACAAACTGTCATAATTAGGATCTATCTCTTAAAGAGTTCTGACGACTATCTATATGATCTAGCAGATAACAGACTCCACCTTCCCCCTTTCCACTTTTTTCTACCTATGCTTAGTGCGATCCTTGATGTTTTGAAAGAGTCCAAGATATCAAGAAACCATGCTACGCCAAAGTTAATAGCAAAAATGTTTATTTTGTTTGGTTTTTAGCTCACTTACGGACGGATTTTAGTCAGTGATGCAATCATACATACAATCATACCATCCAAAGAAATTTCGCAGACTGGGCTGTCCCGATGTAGCAAGATCTAACCGGTAAATGTTTCTTCTTTAATATTATTATCATTGTTAATATTATTATTATTATTACTGTCCATCCAGGTATCTGTGAGCCTGTAGGTGACCCAGCTTGTGCAGGCTCAACTTTCATGTGTTCGTGAAATGACAGAGGGATAACACCTGGGTGATGATATATCTCTTAATGCAAACCATACCTCGGCAAGCTCTCGCTCTGGAAGTGATGTTAACAACTGTAACAAGAAATCAAACTGACACTGTCCACGGCGAAAAAAAAATATTGTGATTAATGAGAGACTAGATCTAGATCTATGATATGTTTTATGAGTAAGTTTACCTGTGAAAGATAACAGTCGTGATGCGCATTAATAGCAGATATGTTTATCCCAGTGTAAAGGTTATTAGCATAATTATTATATTTATGAGAATAAATTTGATGATATACAAAAATAAGTGGTTACTTACATTATTGTGTTATCCATATTGAAGTCGACCCCAATTAATATCACACTGCTTGGTGACATTCATCCTTACATTCAGACATGGTGGTTTGCTCAGAGAAAAAAAGAATCAGAAAACACCAGTGCCTGCCTATATATGGTTATATCCAGCTACAAAAAGCCGCTGTTTTATGGGATAGAGAATGGGGGCAGTAGAATCACAGTTTTACAGGAAACAAAGACAAAAAAAAAACAAAACCCACAAAACTTTACATAACTTTTTACTTTGTCCATTAATGGCACTGGCAGTTGGTTTTCTCATTCACACAAGTGTGAGAAGTAATTCCTTAGCCGATGCCAAGATTGTTTACGCTACCTGAATGGGATTTGCTCTTCCGAATATCTACTAAACGTCACGGTCTCGTCATATGGCAATTACACTACGTCATGTCTAGACAGTTACGTCATCAAAAGGCACTACATTCAGATTTCCAAGGGAGATTACCCATACTCAAGTTGTTATAATGCATATGCGGACCAACGGGCAATTGTTCGTAACTGCTTGCCACGGTAAAGTATATAGTCACTGGGAATGCCCGATTTTCATATATTCAATAATGATGCATTAAGGAGCTAAATATGCACACTACACTAACAGACTCACCTGGCACCATTATATTCGTGGCAGCAAAGTTGACTGACAGTGTCAAAACATGTGAGGGGATGAGAAAATCTAAATCTGTCTTACTAAACAGTGTTTTCCTTATAATTATATTATAAATGAGAAATGGAATCCTCATCAGTGTTTCTTATTGATGGGTTGATTCCAGCCTCGGTAGAGACCGAAGCACTTATTTCTCGGCGGAGCCTCGCAAGGAGTGATTCGGTCGAAACCTCAGCTGGGATCAGCCAATCAAACATCAAAAACTCTGATATGGCTTCTCCATGTCTCGGAAACTTAAAAGCTACCAAATAACACTGCAGATGGAAAAATGGAGGGAGAACATCAAGCCACAAGATAAATTTACCCTTCTTTGACGCGTATGATCCTCTTTCCATAAAATGGCAGATAAAAGCTTTCAGATTCCTAGCTCACCATTTTTGAAATTTAGAGTGGGTTGTCTTCATATCCCCGACGACTATGACTTTCAATAATGAATCATTGTTTTTTTAACGGTACTAAGGGAAATAATATGGATACGTTTATCTAAGGGGATTCTACTGCAGGAGTTCTGTCCCTGGGAACAATTAAGTAGGGCTAGTGCTGTATGCCAGATTATTAATATGGCTGGAGCCTGCTAAGCTACAATGATTTCCACTGATAAAATCTTAAGTGAGCAAAACGCCGATACTAACAAGAAATATGCAGGTTTTGCTGCTGCTTTTGTTGTCTTCGTTCTTGTTGTTGTTGTTGTCGTTGTTGTTGTTGTTGTTGTTGTTGTTGTTATTGTTGTTGTTGTTGTTGTTGCTTTTTTAAAACATGTGGTCGAAAGGCTTGTGAACTCCTGTTACAGTATAATTATGCCATTATCCCATCCCACCTCAAGTCAGCTATAAAACAATTTCAATGTCAATAAATTTATTTAAACCCAGGTCACATGGTAACATATCTATATTAATAAAACGCTTCAGCCAAATTTGTGTCACAGATTTCTTGAGAACTACATAACGTAAAAACATGCGGTTTTCACCTAAATTCGTAGAAAAATACACGAAAAGTAACTATACACATCAGTTCTCTTTATTTTTTTTTTACCCTTTTTTAAAATAAAGAACGTGTATAGCAACGAAATACAATCTCCGATAGATCTTTTCAATCCGCCCGATTCGCCAATCGTCCAACTTTTTCACGGAGTCTAATGCATTGGTCTATGATGCCTTTTGGTGCACTAGGTATTCTTTCGCCGCTGGTGCGTTGCCTGCCTGCCCATTTGTAAAATGGGGTGTTAGTCTTGTTATGGATAATCAAACATCATTACGAATGACAAATACATTGATAGGCAAAACATCATAACTGCCTAGACATTAAATACAGGAAAAGAAAAATAAGAAACACAGCTTAGCACAGCAATATTTTCCAGTTTGTGCGGTGATAACATTGGATTTGATAGTCATTTTTTTAAAAGATATGACACAATATTATGTTCGAAAACTCAAGAACTTAAGACGATGTTCTCGTACAAAGGCTGGCAAATTTTGAGAGGATGTATTTGTTTTTGACTGGTAAAGAGGTCGTGAAAGTAGTTCTCAGCCTCGGGCTAGCCCTACACGGGTCGGTTGAATCTGTTCATCACGTGAATGAGAGTATCCACATCAGACTTCAAACTGCTGGCCACCTCGGAGAGGGCTGATGTAGAGTCGAGAACCTTGACAGACTGCGTATATGGGTCGTATCGTAGGTCGAACGGTCGCTCGATGGTCGCTGCATATTGTCTGTGCAAGACAAAAAGAAACCAAACCTATGAAGGATGAGGATGATACTATTTTTTGTCATGAGCATGTCTGCTACTGATTGTCGTTTTGTACAACAGAGCAGTGGCGCCATACTGTGACCTAGTCTAGACTATGTCTTACTTGCCTAGTACTGTTGCGGTACGGATGGTCCAGTGTTGCCACTTGAATAGATTTTTTCGCTACGTTTAAGTGAAATCGCTTTTCGTAAGTTACTGGGAAGTATCGACAAATGTTGTGTAAAGTGGGTAAAATGTCTACTTTTTTCCTTATTCAACAAAAAAAGTATAATACTTAAATATGTTTGAACATCGTGCTTAGGAAAATGAAGGAAGAAAAATCACTCTCGCTGTCTGGGGAAAGAACACAGCCGGGATGGCAGCACCGGGATGGTCTCAAGAGAAAGAAAGGTGTAGCGGGTAAAAATCTGGGTACGAGACTTATAAACTGCATTATTATCATTATTATTAATAGTAGTAGTAGTATCATTGTTGTTGTTGTTGTTATTGTTGTTGTTGTTGTTAGTATAAATAAAGTGGCTTCATATATTACTCAAAACAGTCAGACCCCACGAAACTAGAAGTCCAGTTCTGAGTTTGTAAGGCGTTGGAATTCATCTGCAGAACTCTCATAGTTGTTACCTCATCTTGACCATCATGTCCTCAAAAGATTCCACCACGAAGAGGATGGGTTGGAAATCGTCGTCCGTGTACTCTTGAACTGCCGTGGTGGCTGGGTCGAACTCTTTCACAGTGGGAGCTCCACTCAGACTGTTCTTGAGCTCCCCACAGGAAGACAACATCCCTGCTCCGTACGCTCTCAGCTCTCCTTCCTGCTTGCACAGCCCGAACTCTACTGTGAACCAGTACAGCTGCCGGGAAGACAGAATGGAAGTCAGGTCATATAAAATGTTTTGTATTACGTACTATGCATTCAGATTCACAATAACAGCAACCTCAGCTTGATCACATCATTTATGAAAAAGGTAAAATAGGATGTATTGTTCTATGTTGGAGACATCCGAAGGCAGCATTTCTTCAATGTATTCTCGAGCTTCAGATATTAAATATGCAGACCAATTAATTGCCCTGTATTTTGCTATTTTATAGAAGTCACCGGTTACTTCAACTTTCTTGCTCGCTTCTGATGAGACTATGTTTCATAAAGTGGAATATTGTCTGTCAGTCTACATGCCTGTAAACGTGCATGTCTGCCTGCCTACCTGTTTGTTTGTCTTCTTCCTGCCTGTCAGCCTTTTTGTGTAGTCACTTTGCGTTATCACAATCCAGATAATCGCAACCGTATAGCTTAATCCAGACATTTTTTACAAAATAAAATGCTATATTTCTTTACACAAATCATTGGATAATCTCAAATTTATATATGCACCGGAAGAGTTGAGAATAACCAGAGTTGATTGTACCTACTTCACTCTATGTAAGGCTGTTTTCAGGTCATGATCTTAGTTGGCAACGCGAGCCATTGCGACACGCTGATTGATAGAAGGTTGTGGCATTGGCTGGAAAAAAAATGGAGTATTCAGTCAGTTAGTGGCTAGTGTCACGTGTCACATGCATTGGTGACCTAGATCATCAGCTCTATTCAATAATGTTCTATCGAGGCCTCACCGTAGCGAATTTCTCAATGTCTTCATCTGATACTCCAAGTGTTGCCAGTCCAAGCTCCTGGGCGAACTGAGCGAACTTGGGATCAGCCAACATGGGGACATGACCCAACAGTTCGTGGATGCAGTCTCTGGGGAACGATTTGACATGAACACAATAGTTGGCGAATTAGGTATTTTCAGCTTCATCACCTGACCTAGGAAATCTTGCTCACAAGTTGGTTTGTTTACCTGCTCTGCTTATGTATGATTACTCGTCATTTATCAAAATATCCCAGCAATCCCTTGATCACGTGGTGTAGCTGACCCGTCTGAAAATACCTCATTCCCACTTTTCGCAGCCACATGATAAGACTGGTAGTCCTAGGGCGTTAATAGATGGATCTGACATTTAGAACTTAAATACAATGCTCTATGACAGATGAGGTTAAGGGGTTCAGCGGGAGACAAAATAGTTGATTTGGCTTGAAAATATTGAACTTTAGGTCTCATCGAATTATCTGAGAATCAATTTTTTACATCTATAAGTGCAAAACTACAAGGAAAATGTCTAAATGTGATGCTGTTTGGCATAAATACACAAATACAACTTTATTGGTGATTTTCTGGAAATGTGCATCTTTACATCACTGAAGACATTAGAATTTCAAAATCTCAAATACTTTTGCCTCTACAGCATTGAAATTTGGCATGGAATATAAGCTATGATACTTCTAGGTAATAAGGTAGTTTATATTCCTAAATTAAGTATCACTTTATTCCTATGAAGGTTTTAATGTATTTTTGTGCGCAAAAATGTTATATTTTTTTTTAACTATCAAAAGTTCAAACTCCTGAAAATCGATTGTTTTAAGGAAAAAAACTTTAAATAAACTACCTTATTACCTAGAGTTACATCTAAATATGTAGTATCCACCATTATTTCACCAACATTTTTCATATCTTTGGAAATTTTGAACCTTTTGATATATTATGGTTATTTTTCAATACGGCCGCCGTTTCTTTTCGAAAAGATCAATAGTAATGTCCTCTGACGGAAGGGCTTTATGTTGGTTTTCCCGTCAAAATCAGTTTTGTGCATATTCGTGACTTATCTCCCGGCAAAATATTTATTAAAAACGTTTTATTCCTTGATACAATAACAGAAATCAGACAAGAATTTCACTGACACTAAAAAAGCTATTTTCAAACAAAACCTCTAGGTTTTCTCAGAAACAGTTGTGACAAAGATAAACCTTTCTATCAAGTGACGTCAGAATATTACTTCTAAAGACGTTACTGGTTAGAGAAACAACAATAACAAAAAAACAAATGGCAGGATTCTCATGACTTACGGTTCAGGGGAGTGATCCGGTTTGGCCCAATGTCTCACGTACTGTGTGCACTGGAAGGTTCTGAAGGCCAAGGACGCCAAGAAGTCACGTGCTGACAGGAGACCGGCCACAGGGCGGAGCTGGAATCCCGTTTTACCTGTGACATTGAGACATGGAGGCATTAAGCCATGGTGCCAAGACTTGACTGTTTTGATACGTGGCGTCGTATTCCACACAAAAGAAAAAGAGATTTAGAGAAAAGTGTAGTTCCAATCAACATTTTTTATAATGTTGGCCCTTCCAAAAGACAAAAACTTACAGAAAAAAAAAGAAAGAAAGAAAGAAAGAAAGGAAGAAAGAAAGGAAGAAAGAAAGAAAGAAAGAAAGAAAGAACGAAAGAAAGAAAGAAAGAACGAAATAAAGAAAAAGAGAAAGAAAGTAAGAAAATAAGAAAGATAGAAAAAGAGACAGAAAAAAAAGAAAGAAAGAAAGAAGAGAAACAAAGAGAGAAAGAAAGAAAGAACGAGAAAGAAAGAAAGAAAGAAAGGAATCATAATATACTCAGGCAACACGATGAAACTTTATTCCGCAATGACATATCGAAGCTATTATACATAACTCTCAAATGGAATCCAGTGCAGATTTACCTGCTTTCTTGAGAGCCAAGACATTTTACAATCAACTATTTCATTTCATCTCAAAAACACAAATAACTAATCATTTTAACCCTAGGGATATTTCCACTGCAGAGATTGGTTTGGTTAAGACACACTATACAAGTTTGGCGTTGGCTGCCCCAGTGGGTATATTCAGAGCCCCCTATAAATCTTACGTTTGAGGAAGTTGGAGACGTCTTCTAGCTGTGGAATCTTCTCTTCACAGTAACCTCCTTCCTCCTCCAGGGTCTTGAACATAACAATGTGCTCTTTGCATGCGTGAGTGGGAAACAGATTCTTCAAATTTCTGTATACATATGCCCTAGATGTAGAGGAAAAGAAAACAGGAAACAATAAAATTTAAGAACGATGGTTAGCAGGTTTATGCCAACACCGCCACAAGGCGGCATGTGAAATTAAACAAATCTGAAAACTCAGTACAAATAACGGGAATGGGAAACAAATAATTATGACATCTCATGTGCATAAATCCCATGGCAATATTCCCTCCTCTCTCTCTTTCTCTCTCTCTCTTTTCTCTCTCTCTCTCTTTTCTCTCTCTCTCTCTCTCTCTCTCTCTCTCTCTCTCTCTCTCTCTCTCTCTCTGGTTCGAAAAACGAATGGCCTCCCAGTAATTCTGGGAAAAAGACTTTCCCTGAGAAGTCAACCTCTCCATTGAAACTTGGGACTAACTGAAAAGAATAGGTCTATTCATCAAGTATTGTACTGAGTATTGAGAAGAACGACTTACTGAACAGGTAGATCTTATTCGTAAACGAGTGAGCGAATAGAACATGTTCACCGTACACCCTTTTACACGTACAAGTTGTACAAACAACTAAATCTCACGAACTGTGCATTCCAGAGAAACAAGTGCATGATTGTGAATTTTTTAAGGTTTACAAGGGATATTAAAACAAACCAGACTGGTACTGGTGAGGATTGTTTAATTGTTCCGCAGGTATATGAGGTTTTAGGTCATGAAATCTTACTGCATTTTGTTTTCTTTTCTTTGAAAGATTTTCGATAAATCCCGTCCCTCGCTCTCACCTTGGGGTATAATCAGCGATCATATTATTATTATGAATGATAATTATTTTAACCTTATTCCATGATGTCATATTATAATCTCGTCTCCTTACCAGGTGGAGTTTTCCTCCTCTGTGTAGTTAACTCGTGGAATTTCCTGACCACTGAATAGAATATAAAAGTAAATTAGAGTGTCTGCAACAATGCAACCATAACACTAAAAAGCAGGAAAACAAAAGCTGAGACTCAATTTGGAAAATAAGCATGATCAATTCGTCTTCTAAAGACAAAACTAATATCAAATTTGTTACAGTTCACAGATGATGGAATATTTCCAGAGATCTTGCAGCAAATCCACGCACCGCCTGAGGATGATGGTCATTATTTCCTAAAAAAAAATTTTTTTTTTCATTTCACCAGGCCATTAACGAGGGAAAGGTAGTCTAGTTTAGATCTGAAAAGTAAAGCAAAGCCGAAAAACGAAATGAAAATCACTAAGTGATTGGTCATATTAGAGAAGGAATTTCTTGTTCCACCCTTGAACCAACGGAAATATTGAATAATAGTGATGCATTTTATAAGTTATGTATCCAGGCTAACGCCTTCTCACGTGACTTCATGCTATTATTACCCTCATAGGCCTGATCATTATCGGACTTCCTCAACTGCCCAGGGAGCAAAAAGTGCCGCTGCCGCCGTTTATAAACGTTGGTCACTAGTACTGACGTTATATCTTGCACTGCCTATAGCTAGTTACCCATTTTACTGCCCTGAAATGACCAAATGAAACTTTAAATGAAAGGCTTTCCCAAGGCATTTACAGCAGACCGTAATAGGAAGTCGAAGCCACGACCTTTACATCCTGAGTCCGATGTCTTAACCATTTGGCCAAGCTGCTCTAACATGTCTTTTTTAGATGAATACTATGAGGTACCACCAAACTGGCTTTTTCATGAATAAACCAGAAATTAAAAATACCAGTTTCAAACAGGAACAGTAAATATATAAAAAAAACACAGGGTCAGCCCGAATTCTCCTTGTCTTATAAATTTTCATTTCGATTGTCTCTCGGACATTAAAATTTGAATTTATGGTGAAACGAAGGTAAGATGTGTCAGCCAAGTGCAAGTTTTTCACATTACATCAGTCAACCATATCCCTTGATAGTTCAATCTTCAGTTAGATTACTTTAGATGGCATTTATTATTTTGGTCCCCAAACGTCCCGGAAGGTTAAGCCACACCCCTTCCTTAGCAAAGGAAGTATCATCTAGGCAAACCAAGGTGGTTACGACAAATGCTGAAGAGACAGAAAATAATGCACTGACTTTTGAGTGGTGTTTGTTATCATATTAGTATTTTGCCTCATTCAGTAGCATACATACCACATACTCCTCCGACAAATAATATAATAATGTTCCATAACAAATTTGAAATCGTCGATGGTAGCCGCCATGTTGAAGAGAGAAACAAGA
>JAWQUT010000462.1:0-17931 GCA_033807755.1 Ellobium chinense
GGGGAGGGTGTATGCCACATGAAGGCTGGCCTTGATGAATAATAAAAAAGTAGATGACAAGGTGGGTGGGTGGGTACTTATTTGACATTTGTTTGGGCTGTGTTGCTTTGTTCTTTTATGGTTGGCTGGCTGTGTGGATGGTATAACTGGAAGCAGTGGACTCTAAATAAGTGGGTTTAGAGTGAGAAGTGTAAAGCTCCACTTGTCACCCAAATATATACAATTATTTTGAACTACCCATGGTGATGAGCAGGGGCGTAGCGTAATGGTACTTGGTAGTCAAATAGTCATTGACTACCGCTTCAAAAAGGAAGGCCTCACAAGATGGTAAAAAGGAAAACACAGATAGCAGAAAATAATTGAAATAAGAAAGGCCAGCAATCCGCCTTAAGAATTCTCAGCTTAGAAGACTGAACTAAATAAAAGAGCGCTGTGCAAGTCATTTCACATGTTTGACTATAAAAGACAACCCCTAAAGCCGCGCCTCTACTACCGTTCTAGTCTAGTACCGTCTCAAAAGAAAGGAGACTGCACCCTGACTGAGCCCCAAACGCAGTTCATCTTGGCTAGCCCAGTAGTCACTTCGGAAATTTGACTACACAGGGTAACTCGTGGGCAGCTCCTCTTCTACTGTATTATACGCAAAACATCACTCGAACCCAGACTGAGCCCCAAAGGCATCCCCGAGTAGTGTTAAAATTTCCATGCCTATAGGCAAAAATCAAAAATGCCCACGGAAGACGAACGAGGTCAGACGACTGACTCTGTCTTTTCCCATTGGCCGAAGTTGAATGAAGTCGTGTGTGTTAGCTAGCAAAAGCTTGCATCATCCTGGTGCCAGGGTTGCCAGACTTGGCTCTTTTGTAGCTAAATACCATTAACCAGATATTTCTCTTTTTAAAAAGCTCTTGGGTCTCAAATAACTGATTTGCTCTTTGGCTTTGACTCAACAATCAGGTTAAAATTGACTAATTTTTTAAAATAAAAAATACTTCTACTTCTCTCAAAATGATATCTCATATGATCAGGCTTCTGTAATAATTACCCGATGAACACGCATAATAAAAATGATCCCATTTGACACTCAGCACCTATGATGTCGCTCTGGTGTATGTAGAAAGATTTATGATAACTATAATACCCACGTAATGACGTATATCCAATACCCAAGCAATTTGGAGGAAAATTCTTTTAAGTAAAATCCTGACTCCAATAGGCCCATTCCGGACATGGTTTGGCTCATGTTTGGCGCGTTTGCATATATGCGATTTGGCTTCGGCTCACAAAAAAGTGACAACCTTGCTCGGTACGTCTAAGATAGGTGACAGGTCTAGACCAGATCTTAGTCTAGAGCTAGACCCTAGATAATTTGAGACCGTGTGTATTGGCAAGATGAACTCTGCGGACCACCTAACAAACGTGAATGTTTTTTTTCGAAAGCAGCCAATGTTGCCTGCAAGCTCTCTTTTAGAATCTCATAAAGAAAAATAAAATAGACTAGAGAAGCTCAACTATGAACTAGACATGAACATGAAATACGATTTTCCTAGCGATGGACGTAAAGCAGATTATTGCAAGTATTCCTTCAACGACACCGCCATAATACTTTTTTACCCACATAAAAGACGTGTCAGTTTTGTATACACTGAGTAAACATAAAGTGAATACAATTATTAGAGTGCTGTTATGGTTGAGTTGTTGTCTTTGTTGTGGTTGTTGTCACGATACTTATCTGATGTTATCATGCGCTCTTAGTATAGATGGTGCAGCAAATATTAGCCGTATAATACCTCGTTTGTCTTCCGCACTTTTACCTAATGAAAATGTAGTATGACCAAAAGGCAACAGTGTGATGATTTACGTGGCCAATGTGCAGATTTGCCTACCTAGTTTCGACCCCCGCGCTACGCCCCTGGTGATGAGACGTTTCCATAGTAATTATTATTCACTCTTTTACGATACTGATAAAAAACAGTCCAAGAAATGATTTGTTGCATTCCTTAATGTGTTTTTTGTATTTAAGCTAATCTTATAGATTCAGGGTTAATTTGTCTCGCTTGCATAACTAAATATAGGCTTCCCGTAACCACATGACCTCATGAAAAGTGTGCCATGGTTTCTTGTTTCTTTGAATCTAAAAGCATTATGTTATCACTGGCAAGGCACTTCCTCATCCCATGGTTCAGAAATTTGAGCATGCTTCATAACTTTTTTTTTCAAGGTTTTATTTCTAATTTAAGTGGAGCTATGTTAGATCTATATACTTTTTGCTCCAAACCCATAATATGGTATAATGTGTCTTAAACCGGAAAGATATATGTATCTGTCTTGACCAGGTGCAGTTAGTGTCAGCGCTATATTCTCACAATCCTATGTTCCCACGGCCCTATGTTCCTGGATATTACCCCAAGAGTGCTTTTATCACCATAACGTATACACTGAACACTATTATAAGACACTCTCTAATGAGCTCATGGGTTTTGTTTTTTATACCCATAACCAGCTTTGAATTGACCCACTAGGTCTTAAACTATAACATACTTTCTATTCCAGATCAACACGCTTTGGCCTTGGTAAAATCCTCTTCACCTAATCACTATAATAATACTGCTATCATGAACGCTTGCCACAACTTCTCAAACAGTGACTGCATATATATATATATACAGAATAGAAAAAAGATGTCCATATTGTGGGAACGATAGGCTGTGGGAAATAGGTATGCTCCCGGTAGAGTTATTACATCAACATTCATCAGTTTCCAATTCAATTCAATTATTATTATTTATTATTATTAGCTCTTGCAGAGGTCTGCACTGGAGCAATGCAAATAAATACAAAAATTCATTTCAAAATGGTGAACATTGAGAGCACATACCTAAATATTTATGCTTATCTAACATATGAAGGGTAATATTAATGGTGGTAAGATATATATAAAAAATCTTGCTATGCAGCAAGACAAAAGTACATTACTTTCACGCTGTATACCATGGCTAGGTGCTAGAAAAACTTCACCGTGGTGAGCAAAACTATTGAAAGTCCCCATTTGGAAGAACTCTCTCTCTCTCTCTCTCACAAAGTCAGTGTTTGGATCCTTTCGTCACTTGGTGCATACCCTGATACGAGTCAACACCAGTCTGGCCAAAATTCGGGTTTTGACTCGATGTTTTTAATTGTCAAGAACGTCGAGCATACTGTGGCAAAACCTCAGACCCACTAACTTCCAAACTTTCGCGGTACATATCCCTTTATATAATTCATCGGTAAGAGCACCTATCGAATATTCTACGCAATCAGGATGATTTTTTCAGTATTCTAGCGCTTACAACCAACCAGCTGTCTGACTGGGGTTAGGATTTCGCATAAAGACATTCACTACGAACTGCCATAGTACTGGATATACAAGGGTATTACTATTAGTATTATTATTGTCACTAACCTATCTGAATACATTGAAACATAAAAAAAATGACTGTAAAAATTAAATGGATGCAGCTTCGGGATCGTTCTTAAATAATAATAGACATTCATTGTCCCAACTGAAAGAGAGGCTCTGTCACTTGAAATACTATTAGGTATCAGAAAAGTGTAATTAATTTATTAACATAGAAAATAGTCACTTGTAACCTAAAGTACATTGGTGCCAAATCAGAGCCAAATTGTCAGTCAGTTATTGGGAGTCAAAGGCTTTTAAAAAAGAACTAAATCTGGCAGTCTTGAGAAAAATCTTGAAGCCTTTCACAAAAATTATTGCAAGTGAAATACTTATTATGAGGGTGATGTTTCAAAATTTTACAAAAACATTCCGGAGTAATCAAAATGTATTGGATAAATGCAACAATATATGTAATTTCAAATCCACACATAAATTACAAGGGCGCTAGACCACTCTACACACCTATTCAGACACTTCACACGTTTTAAATCTCTTATTATTAAACAAACACCCACCCAAATAAAAATATTGATAACACTCACTTCCAAAAGTATACCATTAGTCGCAACACTATAGAGCTGCAGCCGGACCAACACTAGATCTTCACAGAATGTCACTAATGAAAAATTTGGTGCTCAATTCTGACATGAGCTAATGCCAAACCTTTGCAACAAGCAATGTTGGTGACTGTAGCTCCAAGTTCCAACTCAACAGACTGAACTCTTAGTAATCATACATTACACAGCACACATATAGAGATTACTTCAAAAGAATCATTTTGCTAAGTGTAGTATTACGGAAATTAAAATTAAAAGCGTTTCTTGCTTCTCCTGGATAATTTGGATTTCGGTTTATCGAGGCATTGCATTCAAGCGACACATTATATTTTCACCTATTTTGAATACTGTAACTTTTCATTTGACGACATACGATTTTCACTACATTCTCTTGTTGGCATGGAATTTCTACTACTCGAGTAGAACCTGTAGCTCCATGGGGCGATCATCTGTCACTCCATATAAATCGATGGCTTTCGACAGTTGATCGTTTCACGCAGATTAATTTTTGGGATCAAATATAAACAGGATCATTCCCCTCTCGTTCAGAGTTAATATACAGGATGTCACAAAATAAACCAAACCTTCCAGTTTGCTAATAGATAGACTAGTCTAGTTTTTAAGCTGATCATATGAAAATTTCACCAAATATAGAGCTGAAGTGATACAAGTACCCTGAAAATTTCATTACATGCCATCAAGTCTGTACAACATGTTAGGCAAGCAACGCTAACCTGCATGTTTTAAAAGAATCTTTATCAAATTTGCGCTCGGGCTTAATCAACTTTATGTCCTAACTATTGATGTTGTATACCCTTATGATTTAAATAGCGTCCCTCCAAAACACTAAAACGCATTTCGTTGAAAAACAACCTAATACTTTATTCAGACATGCAAAAATTGTCAATCCATTTAAAACATACTCAAGATTGATATCTGAATTCACATACGATTGATGAAATTTTAAAGTGAATTAAATATATCTTAAAAACAAAATCGAGAATGATATCTGAATTCACTCACGACATTTAAAAGTAAATACTATTTAAAATTCCAAGGTCAAAAGGTGCCAGATTTAGAAGAAAATTATCAGTTTGCAAGAACAAGGTCCATATTATGTGTACAGTCACCATTGATTCCCACATTTTGAAAAAGTATCGCTAGAAGATAGTTGCTTCTTTTATAATTGAGTAATCTAAGCAAAGTGTCCCTTATGGCATGTGACAACAAAACACAAAGTTTGAAATAAGTACATGAGCCACAGGTCCCATTTATAGCTTTTTGTTAAGAATACCACTGACCACTAGTTTCAAACACTGACCTCGAAAATTGACTGGAAAGTGACAAATGAAACAGTTTCAACATCATGTATGTTGTCACACGTCGTAAGGGACGTTTTCTGAGTGGACTTTAAAAAAGGAAAAACCAGCCTTTTATTTATGGTAAGAATCTGAGAAGTTAAGCCTTTTCCTTTCAAACTTATGAAATCAGTGTCTCTTATGACAAATGCCCTTGTGACGACACTATTTATGTCGTCATACGATTTGGTAGAATATGTTCAGACCACACATATAATGAGATGTTTACTTCTTTTCATTACCACTCAACAGGTTTACAAAGCAATGATTGACAGGAAATAACTGAAAAAAAAATGAGCTGTTCTCTGAAAATTCCACCAAACTAGTGTCCAATAAAAGCCCTTGTTGCGACAATAGTAAAAAAAAATTAACAAAATAAACAGCCAAAATGTTTTTTCCCTGTCCTAGAATCCCATATAACTTGATTGCATTTTAAAAACATATTTTGCAAAACATTTAGGAAACATCAATAAATGCGGCCATCACGAAAATCTACAGTGTCAATTTGCATTTTGGTGATGAAAAACATCACCCTACTTTCCGAAATTCGCCAGTCATAGTGAATAAAGTAACATCCAATCAATCATGATTTTAAAAAAACAACCAAAACAACAAACTATTTCAATACAGGAACAAAAACAATGCAGTAAATATATCAAATTCAATGTAGACTAATTCTCAATAAGTTCTGCGATTATGAGCAGTTCATCATTTCTATAAAAAAAATATGTCTCAATACACAAAAACACTGCAGTCAGTATGAGAGTTAAGCCTACCAATGAAAACTGAAAGTTAGGCATAATTATCAAAAAGGCTGCAAAAAGTTAATCAAAGTAGTTTTCATTTCAGGATTGTTTTCAACAAGTTGTAAAACTGCAAGAACAAAATGAATTTGTAAACCACTTAGAATCAAAAAGTTACAGATAGGCATAATGCAGCACTGCCAATGTAGATAATTTTAAGAAAGGAATCACTAGTCTTGTGTCAGATGACTGAATTCACAATCCTTTCGGAAGATCATCAGATAATGAACTGTTTCATTCATCAAATTAAATACGAATACGATTAATGTTGGGCATGTCATGGGCGAAAGCGGCACCACATGATTCTCAGTCCACTACTCCTTGTCATCACCATCCAGGTCAAGGGTTATGGTTGAAGACCAGAAGATAACTAACGAATAGTCAGAGACAGATGTTTCTCTTGGCTTCAAAAGGCGATTGACACGGATCTGTAGAAATGTAGGTCACGATAAGGGTACATAGAAATGACTGGAGCTTTGCCGGTTGCAGTCTCTCTTCATTTTCCATAGGTCATGTGCCACCGGATCAACCTTTATCTTTGCCTTGTAGAGTCTGCACTTTTCTGCAAAACTTCTGTTTTGATTCTTCAACTTCAGGTTGGCTTAACTTCTGTCTCAAGACCCTCAGGTCTGATAATAAAGAAAAAAACAAAACAAAAACATAATAATAATATATCCTGTAAGCACCGGTATCATTAAGTGAAGTCATTTGGAAATTTTCATTTACTTCACAGTCAGATTTTACTATGAAACTTCACTCATGTCATATAGTTCCAGTGTCTTTTCAAACCTTGATTTTTGCGTTCAGGTCTAGATTATGAAGAAATTTTGTTTGTCCCCAATGAAATCATGACAACACGGATGTTCCTTCACACTAAATGACACTGCTTCAAATGTAGAGTCACCTGCCCACCTAGCGGCCAGGCCGAGGTGCGGCCACTTTACAGAACTAGACCTCAAATGGACTGTATTCACACAAAATTTCCAGAGTAACTTCCGTTAGTTCAGTAGAACGTGATTTGGTTACATCCGGTACATCTTCTACCGTTAGAGTGGAAAAGGCGGCAAATTTTGGTTTGCCCTTTGTAAAATAGACTCCAGTGAGATTTTCAAGTAGGTTGACTCAAACATTTCTTCTCATTTATACATGAATTTATTGCTGTGGTTTTGTTGTGGGTATGTCTTAAAATGCTTGAAGTTTAATATGGTGGATAGAACAAAATGATTACAAGGCAAATTGTGGAGGTACGGGGGTGGCCGCATCCAAGCCAGGCTAAATTTTATGTTGGGCCTGGTGCGGCCACACATAAAGCAAAAATCGCAGAAAAGAGAAATCCATCTAGAGCCAGCCCTAAACTTTCCAAACTAGGACTTTGAAAGCCGGCGTATTCAGTCCACTAGATCTAGTAGTACAGTAAAGATCATTAACCTTGACCTGGACGCCAACACTATAGTACACTATTCTCATGCCAGTTGCATATCGTCGCTCCCATGACATAGTGACGGAGATGGCCATTTTGGGGGTTTTGAGTTATTTGGCTCATCTTTATCACCCTAAAGAGGACTTTGTTCTGTACAAATATTTTTGCGAAATTCGCCGTAGTTTTGAAGATATGACGTTTTCATATTTGACGGACATCAAAATTTCTCATGATCCTCCTACGACATACCGACGGAGTTCATGTGCGTCAGTATGTGAAAATGTCCCGCTGCGCGCTGGACCGCGACAGACAGTCGTACTCGTGCTGTTCACCTATTGTATTAGATTTCAGATAGTGAGTGTCGGTGTGGCGTGTCGGGACTCTTTGATCTACCTGCCGCCAATCACCACGTGGTCATGAATTTCAACTTCATGATCCTTTGATCATTTTAATCCAATGGCTTATCAGTCCAATGTCCAGTTTTTCCGTCTTTTTTCTCAAATAAAATCAGACCAGCCAATATGGTCAGTGGACATTAAAGCTTTAGAATCATTGTTTTGTGCCAAGTCCCTTTTCCTGCCATAGTCTAACAACCATGTTCTCCGCCTTCTTCCTTGCTCTATTCAAAATCGACCAATAGAATAACTTTAAAATTTATTTCATCTCGCTGATTGGTTAGTGGACATTAAATGAAATTGTGTAAGTCAAGTAGCTCCCCTCAATTGTAAAGGATATCAAAATTCACTTGTGTCACAGACGTGACAACCGTATTATGAATCAGACAATATGTCGTTTGAGGTGGGCTACCCTTAATTTGTCTTATTATAGATAATCCAGAGTATACTTTATATGATATGATTAAGCTAGTCCGTTAAGTTCATTTTAAGCGTGCTCGAGTGAAATCATTAATCACTAGGTCTACATTTGACATTACCAATGCCATCTTCACCACTTGCGGCACCATAACCACACCTTATCATCATCTTCCACACCACCACCACCATCACAAAATCACCATCTTCATTATTCTGGTTTTCACAGCAAGATGGGGAAATTTGGAGGGGGGGCTCGAAGGAAACATCACCCACGGAAGATCAACTGTCTCATAAAAGCACACTCTTGTTTATTAATGCCCCCTCCCTTGACTACCATTCCTCACATAACTAGTGCACCATTGGCTTATCTGTTCGTAGTTATTGTCTGGTCTTTATCAAGATAGCACAAACCTATATAGACTCTTGAAAAATCGAAAGAAAACGGCGTTTTGGAACACGAGAAAAGAGGTGGAAGACGGAGAGTGGATGAAGGCAACATAAAACGAGCTAGCATTAAGACTCACATAGACAAATTTCCCCACATGGAGTCTCACTACTATCGCACAAATTCAAAAAAAGAATATCTCTGATGTGACCAGACTCTTTTTAAAATGTATGTTATATAAGGAGAGTAAGGCAGGAAAGAGAAACCCAGTTTCGAGCGGACTGTACAGAAAAGCTTTCGTGGAGGAAATTTTAAAACTTCACGATCCCCAAAAAATCAGTGCGGAATATGTGAGAATTATAGGACGACGTCAGATCCAAAACCTCAGGATATCGAGACCTCTGACATGAAATATTTAAGAAAAAGAAGCAGCTCGCATGGTCCTTGCTAATTTTAAGAAGGATGCAGAAAACAACCCCAAATTGCGCACAGCAATGTTCGACCTGAGAAAAATGATGTATCTACCTGCCTATATCCTACCGGGGAGAAGTTTTTTTTTACAACCGAAGGCTAGCATGCCTCAATTTTACCATAATTTATGACACTAATGGGCCATTGACCATTGCTGTTTTTTGCACGAAGCGATAGCTACGAGGGGAGCCAACAAAGTCGCTTCATGTCTGAAAATGTACATAGGAGATCTGGACAAAACAGGCATTGAGAGATTTGCTTTATTTTCTGATGGATGTGCAGGTCAGAACAAAAGCTCAGTCCTGCTAGCAAAGATCAGACGTCTACTAGTGAAGGCAACCCCAGACATAGCGCCCTTGAGACTGCAGTGGACAGAGTGGAGTCTATTACAGTGCCAGGAGAGTTGGTCGGAAAAAATAAAGTTAGCTGTCAAAAAATGGTCGTACAACGTCATTGAACTCATGCCACAGGATGTACCGTACTGGAAGGCTAATGTAGCTCCCGCAGGAATACTGCGAGTAAAAAAGTCAGATTCAGGGATGACTGCCAGCTGGCCCGACTTCATGCAAATTCAGCTACAAAAAGATAATCTGAACCAGATAGCATTCAAGACTTCTCACCGGCAGACATCCTTTAATGGCTTGATGCTGCCATCTCGTAGGACACAAGAAGTTTATCCGAAGCCGCAGGAGGGTCAATCAAAACTTACCAAAGGAAAATACTAAGATCTTGTTTCTTGTTTCTAGTGTCATAAGAAATCCAATGCATGTTCTAGCTTTCTCATAAGTAAAGTAATTAGTATTAGATACCATTATTATAACTGCTACTAGTACTATGTTCACGCTCATCCTCATTTTCTTACATTACCAGTACTGTTTGATTTCAGTGAACAGGCTGTCCAGATTCTTCCTTGCTTTTCTCAATTAATCTTTGTATCTGTGTCTGCAGGTGTTATGTTATAGACATAATATTAATGATTTCATTTTCATATCATTTCATTTTGTTTTTATTTCATTGGTAATTGCATTTCTTGTCAATCTCGTGCATTTAAATGTGTATTATGAAACAGGCATAGAGGAACCTAATACAGAATAAAACTATACATGTAATACTATTACTACATTATTCATTTCCATTTTTATCTTTAAAATTTCATGTTCTCTCTATTTCGACCCTGTCTGTCACTCCATTTTTTTTTCTCTCTCATTCCGTCCATCTTTCGGCATATCAGTCTGCTTGCCTGCCTGCCTGCCTGCCTGTCTGCCTGTCTGTCTGCCTGCCTGCCTATGTCCTTCTCGCTTTTTTGCCTTTATCTAAACACTCTCATTGTCTGCAAATACCGACGGAGTTCGAAGAAAGCGTAACACAATACACGCACATAGTGACGGACTTGGACTGCAGCATGACGGACATGACAAAAACGACGTCATAACTGTACGACATAGTGACGGATATCAAGTTTAGGCATTTTGATAGCATATTTTTACCTAAAACTCAGACACATTTAAAGTACATCCTAAATTGAGGCAGTCTTCAAAATTTCACTCAATTCTATTGAAAAACGGCAGAGTTACAGCTATTTTAAAAAACCAAAAACTTTAAACAGCCGTAGCTCAGAACTCAAAAAACTGATATCCGTCACTATGTCATGGGAGCGACGATATCATCTAATGCTTTGAGGGCCTACAGTATACACTAATAGACCAAATGAAATATTATATAGCCTACACAGGTAATGTTCAAGTTCAAGTTCAATTTTATTTCAATTATTATTTTAATGTATAGGCACTCTGGATATGGCACAATGCATACGCTTGACGGGATTTGTCGGGCATCAAAGTAAAGCTCCAAACGCCGCAGTGTTGTCTGGAGGTGAGTTAACAATAGCATAAAGCCTCCTGTGGCTGGTTACCATTACTGGTATCTTTGTAAGAGACTGCTAGTTTCAACTAAACTTCTTCTGGATCTAGCAATTCCGATATGCGACCGGGAAATAGGCGTAACATACACGCCAAACGGTGCCGGCGAAAGCGAAAGTAAGAAGAAACGCGCGTCAGCATTGATATTGCTGTGTACTCTACGGCATAACGGAATGCCCGTATGTATACTATACTGTACTGTACGAGATGATTTTCAGTACAAGAAAGCTTTTTAAGCGCCCTACTTCATTGCTGAAGGCATTCACGGTATTCTTTTTCATACTGACAGTCGATTTTCGGATTTTGAAGAGTACGAATCCTATTTTCGTAACGAGGTCACATTTTCCTATGAAATACGAAAATTTCGTACTGGTTGGCAGCTCTGGTTTGTGTAACACTGAGGATCGTTATTTTTTCTTTTTGGAAACTGAAAATAGTGTATGTTGTTTTTTTCTGAGTATCGTTTTGTGCAGATTTAGAATAGTCTACATATTTTCTGAGTAAAGTTGCATAAAGGTTCATCTCTGAGTTATGAAAAGGCCTTTGTACTGTCTGTATTCATTTGTTCCCATTTTGTATATCTGTGGGCGTGTTTTCCTGTACATTTACATGCGGCCGTACTTAGGTCATGCTTTTGTTCGCATCTAGGAGAGATGGCCGCACTTAGGGCTTACCAGTGACCACACCTCGGCCAGGTGGCCGCACCTTGGCCATTTTTCCTGACAACATTTTATTAATCTCTGCCATAAATAACAACAGTGGGTGCCTCTCGCCACTTTCAATCCATAGTTATCTTCACATGTCATAGGTACGGCCAACAAAAAATGTTCTAGGTGTGATAGTGGAGCTAATATAAAGGGAAGTTCGCTCGTGGCCGCAAGTGGGCTGGTGACTCTATATGAATATCAAGATCTACAAAACATTTCTACACTTCGTATTCTTATCCTCCAAGAAATTAATATTGGCAAATCAAAGAAACTCTCTGAGGGTGGTAGCAAAATATTAGTAGAATCATAATAAATACGCCATTTATGTGTCTCTTATGACAAACTTGTCCCTTATTACCTGTGACGACAAGAAAATTTCCGTCACACCATTAGAAAAATCAATCTCATGCTAATCATGCCTCCTGTCTGAACTCCTGAGAACAACAACAACAACAACAACAACAACAACAACAACAACAAAAAACTGGCCTGCATGGTCCTTTGTCTTGGACTTCGCACCACAAAGCCAAAGGAAACAACATAACATGTTAAAAAGACATCTTTTCTATTACTTTTGTGTGTCCCGTATGACACATTAGAGATCCAGAGTCCCTTATGACATGAAAATACAGCGTGACAACAAACTTCATGCTTACCTCGTGTCAGCTGTCATGTTGATCCCAGAACTGTTAACTCTTGATGAAAATACACGGTGTTGAAGACTTCAAATATCTGAATTTCAGGGCCTTGGAAATAAAAATAAATATTTGGCTGTCAAATAATAACCAGTGTCCCTTATGACAATGTGACGGAAAATTTTCATTAAAGTCCTGGCAAAAACAGTGAACTGTTAGATGTAGTCTATTGTCTTTTCAAGAGGAGATTCCTTCCAATATAGGGTTGTAGAATTGCTGTAATCGATTAGACAACAGGCATCGTATGCTGTTTCCAAGTCCCATTTCTGATTCTGTCATGTGTGACAAGTGTCGTAAGGTGCACCAATTTTTAACCACCTTTTTGCATCAAAAGGAGGCTAGTTTTCAATTATTACATGATTTTAAATGTTTTCAGCTTCTGTTCTCACTGAGGCCAAATATTATGTAAATGAGAGTGAGGGTTATCCTGATTCAAACCTTCAAAAAAAAACAAAAACAACAAAAACACCCTTATTTCTTGCTCAAAGACAATCTAATTGTACATGCAAACATCACATATCCCTCTCAAAGTAGGTGAAACTCTCAATGTACACCTTAATGCTATTGAATAACATTTTTTTGACATAAGATTTTTATAAAATGTTCGAATTTTCGAACGCCTACCGCTTCATGTTTCTTTTTTTAATGACCTTGCAAACCAACCAAAATCTGAGCACCTTTTGGTCTTGGATAAATACATTTAAAACAAAATTGAGATTGATAATAATATCTGAATTCACTTAAGACGTACGACATTTAAAGATACATAAAAATGCATGTGAAGGAAAAAAAACGAGATTAATATCTAAATTCAAATACGATTTATGACATCTTACAGTACATAAAAGTAGAGCTAGGAAGAACAATACCCCTTACATTATTTCCCAATAATTTGAAAGTTTTCTGAGTCCACTTACAAAGCTTTAGAAAAGAAAACTATCTGAAGTGATCTCACTTTATTTGAACCATTTTGAATTTATTCATTCGCCATTCACTATAAAACACCCTGCATTCTGAAGTTGTTTCAAAAGCGACCAGTTAAAACTTAATCAAATACCCGACATATTGGTTCAGATTGGACCGTTAGAAGTAAATAGAAGGAAAGAGCATTTTTCAGTAAACAATTTAACAAAACTGATTAGACCAAAACAAAAAAACAAAACAAAACACAACTTTGTTACAGGTGGGAAAATTTAAAGAGTAGCGGTTCCATGAGTGAAATCATTCCTTGAGTTCCCCTCCTGCTCCTCTTCTCTCAAACAAACGCACTAGCGTTATTGCTCAAACAGCTATTGTTAGCTTCGGAATCGACGCATACTATAGACCTATTTCCGCAAAGAATCTGTTTTGCTAATAAACATCTATGACATATTACTGTAGTCTAGTCTATAACGATAGACTTTATTTATTTGATAAGTGGCTCTCATCTGTTCAACTGTCTCCTCAAATTTCTGAATTATTTCATTCCAAGCGACCCGTGATCTTCTCTTACTGTATTGCGCGGAAAAAGTAAATGCGCACTTTTTACGGAGTGTTTTAAATTTCAAATTATATCTAAATGAAATAGAAAATTACGTAGTCTAGTTTTCATTGCTGCTGTGATGCTACAATAGTGCAGAGGCTTTTACATCTTGGTGTGTTCTGTAAGTCCCTTTGTTTAAGTAGAATATATAAATATAATATTATTAATACCCTATATATTGCACGATAATCCAGCAGGTGCGAGCTGCACACAAATGTCTGATCAATGAACTCAAGTGTTAGATATGAAACACAGAAAACATTTTGTTTCTTCCAGATTCCGCTCTTACTTGAAATTCAAAGCGCTCAGAGTTGCATGATATCAAGTTCAAGTTCAAATTTAAAGGTTTTATTAGGTCATAGGCCAACATCATACATTACAATACAATACTACATGAGTACAATCCACTGCAAAGGCCAGAGGGGGCCCATTTTCGCTCAAATTCTGAATTAAGTTTTCCTCAATATTCCAAAACATAAATTACTCAGTTTTCGTATGTCTTCACCCCATTGACTTTTAAAGTCAGTACTTGGTTTAAATTTTAAATAACCCGGGAGTAATTTCTTCTTAAATTCCTTAAACCGTGGACATACCATCAGCCAATGGAATTCGTCCTCTATATCATTACGTAAGCTACTTTTTCTATTTTCATGGTTCAATTAAGGTCTCTCCCACCTCCCCCTCTCCACTATGAATGCATGTGAGCTTAGTCTTATCTTAGTAAGAGACATTCTCTTTGCTTTGCACTGAAATACGTTTAAGTAACTTTCTTATTCCAGGTCTGATTTGATGTTTTTATACATTCTATTATTACTACTGGCTGTCACTGCCTCCCTCCATTTCTGTCTACAACAGTCTGTTAAAAGTGTTTTAAACCCGGATAGAAATACAGTACATTGTCAAGTTGACGAGTCCAGCAAACAAAGATAGGCACTATTCACCCTTACAAAGAGATAATGCTTGGTGCTAAATTTTGGTACTTTGTTAGTAGACTAATCATGGGCGTACTTGGGTGCCACTTTCATTTCATCAGTTTTGAGGTCCAAAGAAAAGATGAGAGAACACAATTACTTAGGTCAGTGAAACAGATAACTACCACAGCCTTTGCTTTACCAGTCTTTCTTAGCAGTAACAGTAATAATGGTTTGTTTAGCTCTGTTCGTCCGTCCGTCTGTCTGTCAATCTGTCTGTCTGTCTGTCTGTCTGTCTGTCTGTCTGTCTGTCTGTCTGCCCGTCTGCCACACTCTCTATGCACTGTCTTAACCCTCCTCTCTCTGTCCCTCCCTTCCTCTCTCCCTCCCTCTCTCCTTCTACAATGCAGATAAGCTTTCATGCTTCGATCGATCAAGTGCTAATGTAACACACTGAATCCAACATTCAATAGAAAAGGTTCCTTTTTAACTCCCGGATTTCAAAGCGCTCAAGGTCACTAATCAATGTCTCTGACAGTTATATTGCAAACTAGCGTGCAAATACACTCTACCCCGCTTAACTGCAATCCCCTTTATCACATATTTCGCTATATCGATTTTTTTTTTTAACTATTAAAACGATGGTATAAAATTCAAAAACAAAGAGCACACCTTGGCATAACCCGGCTAATCACAATTTTATTTTATATACCTCAGCAGTTGCGATTAAATGGAGCCAACTTTTAGACAGTTGAGCAGTACGATAATGGAAAAGAAAAGGGCACAATTAGGTATTTTCAGCTCCATCACGTGACCTAGGAAATCTTGCTCACACGTTGGTTTGTTTACATGCTCTGCCTTTGTATGACTACTCGTCATTTATCAAAATATCCTGGCAATCCCTAGATCACGTGGTGTAACTGACCCGTCTGAAAATACCTCATTGCCGTCCCAGTTCATTGTTCCACTAGTGTTATTGACGATAAACAAACCGAACTGCATTTGATCTTTGTTTTTCAAGAGGCATCGAGTTGCGTCAATGGGGCCGAACGCGAAATGGTGTCACTATTTTGCTTGCCCCTCTTGACTGCCAAAAAATGAGATAAACTTAATTTTGTTTTTCGGCATTTACGCCTTGCAATTTTGGATTTTCTTTAAAATGCCAATAAGTGAGATAAATTGGAGTTTGTTTTCATTTACAACATGCAATTTTCGATTTCCTTTAGACTACCAATAAATGAGATAAATTAGACTTTTTGCATTTACACCATGCAATTTTCTGTTTCTTCAGAGGACAAGATATTATTCATGACAATTTTTTTTAACTAGAAGGAGTGTCATCATGCAGCTCGTGGGTCGCTCTCATAAGCTGAAAACTGTTAGGTATCGGGTTTGTGAGTTCGATATTTGAGTAGGGTGGTTTACGTTGCGGTGTCCATAGAAAAGACGCNACACCCTCTCTCACACACACACATACACAGACAGACAGACACACAGACACACACACACACACACACACACACACACACACACACACACACACACACACACACACACACACACGCACGAACGCACGCACGCACGCACGCACGTACAAACACACATATACGAACTCACACATTTTTAAGTCAAGAAAGTTGTGATGAGTTTTTAATATATAATAGGAATGTGCAAAGGCGGTGTTTAGAACCATAGAGATCTGAAATTCTGACAAACGATATAGAAGTTAAGAAATGATACGAAACGTCCAAATCTCGCTTTTGAAATAGTGTCAGAGAAGTAAATGTTGTAGTAAGGCGTCGAGTCGTACCCTAGGAACTTAAAATTGAGGAGCTTGTGATGTCGTCGATTATATAAGTAGGCCTACTCAGTGCATCTTAAGAGTATTGAAATGAACATAATGTTCATTACAGCAAACAGTCTATACGATCGTTAAAATACATGATGGTAGAGATGGTGAGGTTACATTGTACTACATCATCTTTCCTTTACTACAAATCGGTGAAATCAGAGTCTTTTCCGTCTCCTCGAGTTTTCTTTACTCCAAACAGAAATGTTACCGGCTCCGGTGCACTGAAATATCGTTTGTAAAAAAATGGTCTTTATACAGTTATCGCCATTAAGACGAATATTAGGCCTGTAATTTAATATTCAGTTTGGGTATCTGTGAAAAACCTTGCTCCACTGTCTCTCGGGTGCTTCAGAACGCTGCTCGCTGAAACTGAGTCCCACAAGCGATCTATGTTTAGCCGCGCCGTCCGAACCGGCGGCTGACTGTTACCTTCATTCATGGGTGAAAGGTCAGATTCGTGCTGCCATCGATGTTGACTGTTACTACTACTAGTATTACTGATTAGGCTGCTAGGCGTAACCTAGAAGTTTGTTCAACCAATGCCTTGGAACAAGCATTGCGCTTAGAGTACTTGCCACTTGAACATAGGAAATAACATTGTCAAGATCTGGAGAGAGTATTTTTTTCTCCTTTTTCCGAAACTTTAGAAATTTCCGAAATACCACTAATTTAAGACCATGCAGTCAAGAACTTTTTGGCAATGGTGCTACGCAGTCAGGAACGTTTTGGTACTGGTGTTAAAATCAGAATTTTACAGATTTCCCGCTAACCAAAAAAAAAAGAAGTCTATGATTGATGGTTGCAGCAGCTAGTAGGTGTTCTGTGCAATGCAACGCAATATCAGTGAACGAGCAAATGAGTTGGGGAAAACTTCAATAGTTATGTCGGATGTTCTTGCCTAATCTAGACTGTAGACATAGAGAATTATCAAAATAATATATTATATTACCACTCAGAAACGCATACTCATTCATCTCTCCACAAATACACAAATATCCCAATACACACACACACACACACACACACACACACACACACACACACACACACACACACACACACACACACACACACAGA
>JAWQUT010000462.1:32663-45247 GCA_033807755.1 Ellobium chinense
TGGGCAGTGATGTTCCTGATTGTCTCCGAAATATGTAGAAAAACGATTTTCCTATATCCAAAATGACCTGTTCCATTTTTTAAATGGACGTTTACGCGCATGACGTCACTACTATTGTCGCGTCTGCAGCCAAATTGGTATTTTGAGGCCAAATTTCTCAATAATAGCGGGTTTTTAGAGAGGCTGGCGTTGAGAAAAATCGTTAATTTTTAGCGTTTTTTTTTTCTTTTTCAGCTTAACCGAAATGTTTACACACAATGACGTGTATGTACACACAATGACGTGTATGCGCACAATAATTACAAAAAGAGGAGCGGTGTTAATGTTGTAGATGTAGTTTGGTCGTTTGCTTCGCACGATAACGCCGCAAATTTGCGGGTGTTTTGACTAATATAATATAATATAATATAATATAATATAATATAATATAATATAATATAATATAATAATTATTGGCTGACATATCTCCACTAGTTCTGACAGGTAGTCTGGGACTTGCCCATGCAAACACTTAAAAATGAAACATAAGGTCTTGAAGTTACGCTTTCCTTTATAGGCAACAAGTGAAGAAATTTAAGAACAGACTCAATGGTTACTGAGGGATGTATTCGTGTTATTAATCTAGATGCTTTGTTTTGTATTTTCTGAAAATGATCTAGTGCGCATTTAGGGATTCCAAACAGCAGCGAGTTACAGTAATCAAGCTTGCTCATGATGAAAGCATGGACAAGTAATTTTGCTGTGCTTATGTCTATCAAATTTCGTATTTTACTGATATTTCATAGATGGATGTGAGCAGCTTGACAAGTTTTAGTCAGATGAGTTTGTATCGAGAGATCAGAGTCAAAATAGACAACTAGATTTCTTACTGATGCGGAATTCCATATATGAATTCTTGAATCACCCACATTCAAATAGTCTACATTACAACCATTTCTTTGTTGCTTAGTTCCCAGCGCAATAACTTCTGTTTTAGAGTCATTTAGTTTCAGCTTGTAAACCATCATCCACTTCTTAACATCACTAATACAATCTTCAATCTTCTTGACTGCCTTTGCTGCTTGAAATACCAAAATTTAGCACCAAGCATTATCCCCTTGTAACAGTGAACAGTGTCTGTCTTTGCTTGCTGGACCCATCAACTTGACGTTATGCAATTTAATCTTGAGCACTTCAAAAAATTTTTTCTTTACCAAAGAAACTTAACAAGTAAGAGCGAAATCTGAAAGAAATAAAAAGTTGTTTTCTGTGTTTTATATTTAACACTTGAGTTCATTCATCAGCTGTTTGTGTGTAGCTCGCACTTCCTGGGTAGTATCGTGCAGTATGTAAGATTTTAATATTTATTTAAACACTAGGGACTTACAGAACACACCAAGATGTACATGCCGTTGCACTATCGTAGCACCACAGCAACAATGAAAACTAGACTACGTAATTTCCTATTTCATTTAGATATAAATCTAATACAAAAAGATTTGCTATATATAGAATACTTTTGACTGTAACCACCACCAGCAAACAAAGTGTTTTGAATATAAATGGTCACATTCCGCCAGGCTCTTCGAGGTCAGCCACCGATGACTGAAGCTAGACTGTCGATGTAAGAAAGTGGGAAGAAAACGTAACTATATAATAACATTATAGAAGATATGACATACATCAGTGTTGCCACTGGTAGGATTTTTCCCCTTATGGAAGGGTAAAATGGCTTTGCTTAACTCTCGTAGCGTTAGGCTTCTTGGATCCAGCCTCCCGCTGGCTGCGTGGCCATTGTTACAGATAATACACGTAGCACGTGTTGTCTGCCGACCGCTCATGTGACACTGGGCTGCAAAATTCTACCGCCGCGCTCAGTGATCTGCAAGAAGATGCGTATGTATTCTATTGTCGATTTCAGGGGAAATGAATGGACGAAAGAATATATTCCATTCACCGCATCATGAGGGTTAAAGCCATTTTCCCGTTGGCAGGGGAAAATCACTTTTCATAGGTCTTTTGGAAAAAAAATAGTGAAATGTAGGGTGGTTAAATTGCTTGGTTTCCTGCTTTTTAACAGTAAAATTGTTGGACTTTTTTTCCCAACCAAATTTGCTTTAAGATCGTGTATAGAGTTATGCTGGGGAAAACAAAATCACTCTCGCTATACAGAGGAAAATACCATGACAAGAGTGGCAACACATGTCCAGATCTAGTTTAATTTTGTGATTCAGTTGTTTACGATTTAGATAGGGCTGGGCAAGCTTGCCTAGCCTAAATACCCGAAAGCTTGCGCATTAACGTTGAGATCTTTTATCATTGTAAGATTACACTAGCGTATCGTTGCTGAATCCACCCTTAGTAGCGTTCAACATGCAGAATTAATATGATTATTACGATGGTAGGGGATCCCACCGTATATGCGCAAGTTCTCAGTCTGCAATAAACCTATATATTCAGACAATATACTATTCATTTACACACTGCTTAGCCTAAATATATTTGTTTTTAATGATAATACATTCTTCAGCATTCAGACAGAGGGGTACGTGCCTTATTCAATCATAAAAAAAACACAAAAAACAACAATCTGCATTACACGAATACTATGCTTTCCTCTCGATTCCCTTTTTAATGCCCCATAGTAATTATATTATACAGGGCCACCTCTTTCAGCTCTGTGAGATCCGATCCATGATAAGCTTGTTTCATCGCCATCTAGATTTAGATCTGCAGTCAAAATTTTCCATACAGATTTGTCTCGTCAGAGAACAAAATTTCGGTTCGCGACTAGATTTAGTCTCCAGTCCTCAACAAAATCACAGCTATACAGATGAAAACAGTATGCCCTCGAAATTCATAATGTCATATTAATTTCATTCAAATTCTGTGCCCAGTGGCCGTGTATACTTTGGCAAATGTTTCAGGCCTCTCTCACTTAGTGCTTGGGTTTTAGGGTTAGGGGAAGGGTTAGTGAAGAAAAAATAATATTTGGACAGTTCCTGGACGTTATCAGGATCTAGGAACTCTCTGTACTTTTTTTTTTCAACTAATGATAACAATAATAATAATAATAATATAGTAGTAGTAGTAGTAGTAGTAGAAGTAGTAGTAGTAGAGTAATAATAACAATAATAATAATAATAATGATAATAATAGTAGTAGTGGTAGTATAGTAATAAAATAATAACAGTAGTAGTAGTAGTAATAATAATAATAATAATCATAATAATAATAATGAATTACATTTATATGGCGCTCACTCCAGTAAAAGGCTCTAAGAGCCTACTACATTTCCAGGCGTACAAATAAATTCATCCTTTCAACAATTAATATCCTTCTAATCGCCATCATCCTCTCTCTCTCTTTTTCTTTCTCTCTCTCTCTTGTAGACAAACTCACACGCCCATCTTTCACAAAGTCATAAACGTCACACCTGCGGGTTTCTCTGCCCCCATACCCTAAATCTAACATTAGGTGAGAGAGTCTCTAGACATTGTCTTTAATTTCCTAAAGTCTTCCCCCCCCCCACTCCCCANCCCACCCCCACTCCCAAGGAAAAAAAAAACGCTCAGCATTTCGGATCGGTTGTCTTGTGGGCGGATGTATCCTCAACTCTTGACTCAAATATCGTTGGCGTTCCAATCCTGATATACTGGAACTCAGAAACATAGGTGAGGAGATATAGAGAGATGAGTCCAGCACACGCCCACTGACAGGATGTTGATGCTAGATGGATGCCATAGCCCTGCAAAACAAACAGGACAAAAAAAATAGTGAAAGATTAACTACATCCAGCTACAAGGATGCACGTACTAAGACATAGATAGTGAGAGAACTGTCTGTCTGTCTGTCTGTCTGTTCGTCCGTCCGTCTATCCGTCTGTTTGTCAATCTGTCTGTCCAGGGTAAATAAGTGAAACGATGATGAGAAGTGTACTATATTATTATTATTATCATTATGTGATAAATTATTATCATTGTATTGATATGTTACATTACTGGCCATTGACGTACAACAGATAAACTGAACTGAAACTGAACTGAACGCTATACAGTATATGTATAGAGGCGACTCCGCTCAATCGTCTCCCGCTCATTATACGAGTTCCACCGAGTCGAAAAAGTTTTCAGGCAACAGAATGTTTGCTATACATAAAAGCCACTAAATGGTTGCAGCATTACTCCTGATAATCGCAAATTCCAAGTGACTACAAATGCAAAGATCAGCATTAACGGGATGCAGGTTGACAAACTACGTTACAGGTCACCGAAATCACAGGGATGAAATTGGAACATGGTGTAGATAATGCAGGCAGTTGAGTCACAGTATCAACCAATAGCTCTGTCACTGGTGTGAAAAGACACTTCCAGTTGGGATTGAGGGGACACAGACGAATGGATGCTCACACCAGAGAGGATATTACTACTAGTACTACTATTACTACTACCACTTCTACTTGTACTACTATTACTACCACTACTACTACTACTACCACCACTACCCCTACTGCTACTACTACTACCACTACTACTACTACTACTTGTACTACTATTACTACCACTACTACTACTACCACCACTACCCCTACTGCTACTACCACCACCACCCCTCTACTACTACCACCACTACTACTACTACTACCACCACTACTACTACTACCACTTCTATTACTACTACTACTACTACCACCACCACCACCACCACTACTACTACTACAACGACTACTATTTGTATTACTACTATTACCACTACTACTACTGCTACTACCACTACTACTACTACCACCACCACCCCTATTACTACTACTACTACTTCTACTACTATTACTACTTCTACTACTACTATTACTACCACTACCCCTACTGCTACTACTACTACTACTACTACCACCGCCACCTCTACTACTACTACCACCACCACCTCTACTACTACTAATACTTCTTGTAGTACTACCACTACTACTACTACTACTATTACTACTACTACTACTACTACCACCACCACCACCACCACTACTACTACTACTACTACTTGTAGTACTACCACTACTACTATTACTACTACTACTACTACTACCACCACCACCACCACCACTACTACTACTACTACTACTTGTATTACTACTATTACTACTACTACTACTACTACCACCACCACCACTACTACTACTGCTACTACTACCACTACCACCACCACCACCACTACTACTACTACTACTACTCCTACAACTACTACTTGTATTACTACTATTACCACTACTACTACTATTACTACTACTACTACCACCACCACCCCTACTACTTCTACTACTACTACTACTTCTACTACTACTATTACTACTACTACCACTACTACTACTACTACTACTTCTACCACTAACGCTGCGATTTAGAAGTCTCGTATCCAAGCTGAAATGATTTCATACTAGTATTGCCGCAACATGCCTGATCACTCCAGAACTTTCTCAACTCTCAGAATACTGTGCCGCTGCCATTTTACAGGCGTTGGTCACTAGATTCTGACAATAGCTTGCACCGCTTGAAGGGGATAAAAGGGGAAGTGTTAAAAGAGACAACTGTAGAGAGAGAGAAATAGAAAAAGAAAGAGAAAAGACTTCATGGAAGTCACTGTTAGTAGCAACACTCATTACTGATCTCTGTTATGTAAGCCTGATGTTATGATCTGGTCTTTGTATTCTGTGTATTATTGCTAAAAAGAAACATTCCACTTAATGACATAGTGACATTATTTTCAAGGGGGCTATAAACGAATGACACTCACTCTTACTTTCTTTCTTTCTTTCTTTCTTTCTTTCTTTCTTTCTTTCTTTCTTTCTTTCTTTTCTTTCTTTCTTTCTTTCTTTCTTTCTCTCTCTCTTTCTTTCCTTCTTTTTGTCTGTCTGTCTGTCTGTCTTTCTTTCTTTCTTTCTTTCTTTCTTTCTTTCTTTCTTTCTGTGTCTGTCTTTTAATATTTCTTTCTTTCTTTCTTTCTTTCTTTCTTTCGTCTCAGGACACAATGCTAAAGAGCTGAGGTACAAAATGATGGTCACTGGACCACTCTCGCCCCCACAGTGTTTGGCTCATGCTTGGGATAACTGATTAACTTTAAAAAAAAAACTGGACTTACGGCCATTGAAGAGTTCCACTGCCCATTCCAGTCCGCAGGCACTGTTTCCACCATTACAGTTGCGACACCGGCTAGCACAATAGCTGAAAATACAAGTGTCATTTCCTCCCCATGGTACGAGTACAGTCAATAGGAACAATGAGATAAAACTAATGGTTACAGAAAATGTTTGAAATGGATGCAACAGAGTAGATATCCGTTAAAGCCATATAAAAAGTATATCAATGCTGGTCTCTGCAAAAGATTTTTGGGTTTCAAAATAGTTACTTTATGAAGACTGATTTTCTCATAGCGCCGTTCAGAGAGCAGAAAATCTTCTGATGGTGCTCACCTTTAATGTCTCATCGTTTGTTCGTTGGAATCGATTTCTGGCCCCAGGATCATGTCCTTTATTTTGCCATTGTTAAGTAATCGAACTAATATGGTATCAATATCAAACTGATGATATGTTAAGTACTTAACTGTACATAAAGAGACAGTCACAGACAGACCACCAGAAACCGTTATACTATCAACCCTTCACCCCCCCCCCCCCCCCCCCCCCCCCCCCCCCCCNAAAGAAAAAAAAATGGTGTCACAAACACATTCAAACCGAAAGCGATCAAGCTAAACTGAACTGGCAGATGCAAAAATTGCCTTCTCTATATTTCCATTAACCGTCCAAACTAGAATCCCACACTAGCAAGCGCTTCTGGTGTGGATGATTAAAGAGAAATAAAGAAGAGGGACACATTGGAGTCACACAGCTGTTGCATGGGTGGGCCGCAGTTTCGTCGCCCATCTCACGAAGAAGTGAATGTGACATTTTGGATGTATTGAGCTGATACTTCTCTCCGAAAGCCCAAAGCGAGATATAATATGTTCTCATGAAGTGGCTTATTGACAGCTCTAATAATTTCAGAGACAGTCAACATTCACATTGGGTGTATGTTATGAATTCTAACTCTCACTGAAACTTTAAAACTCTCTCCTGAAAAACTAGCATACGCCCCTTCGTGAGATGGATGACGGTTTGCTTGGACTTTGCCTTACTCAGCACAGCTGTAGCCAGGGCTAGGATGGCTAGAAGGAGTCTACAGACTGCCAGGCACAGTTTGTATCCACGAATGTCCCGGACGAGAAGGGTGACAATAGCTTGGAGCAACGCATACAGAGAAGCTGATCCGAACGCCAGCACAGCCCCAACATAATGAACTGTTGGCTCGTTGATCACCTAGAGACACACAGTGAGATATTAGCATTAGACATTCGTCCGTCCGTCCATCGGCCAGCCAGCCAGCCAACCAAGCAACCAACCAAGTAAGCAACCAACCAACCAACCAACCAACCAACCAACCAACCAACCAACCAAACAATTAATCAACCAAGCAACCAACCAACCAAGCAACCAACCAGCCAAGCAACTAACCAACCAAGCAACCAACCAACCAAACAAGCAACCAACCAAGCAACCAAGCATGCAAGCAAGCAAGCAAGCAAGCAACCAACTAACCAACCAAGCAACCAACCAAACAAGCAACCAACCAAGCAAGCAACCAAGCATGCAAGCAAGCAAGCAACCAACTAACCAACCAACCAACCAACCAACCAACCAACCAACCAAACAACCCTCTCTCTCTCCCTATCCATCCATCCATCCATCCATCCATCCATCCATCCATCCATCCACCCACCCACCCATTCATCCATACATTTATCCATCCATCCATCCATCTGACCAACCTGGAAATTCGCTATAATCAAGAGGCCAATGACTCCTAGAACGCCAATGACTAAAGATGCAATGTTAGTTCGTGAGATATGTTTCCCTTCTGTTACGATCCCGTTGTTGACAATCCGCCACCTCACGAAAATACACACAGAAACTGGGAGATATAAAGAAAAAAAATAGTAGACTATAGTGAAGTCCTACGACAGTGACAGTCTTTTTCCCACTTAATTGCACTGCGGATAATCGCAACATCAGCTCAATCGCAACATTTTCCACCTAACGAAGAAGTTGTATTTCTTCATAGAAGTCACCAGATAATAGCAACTCCTTTCACTCGCAAATTTTTGTTGTGCTCTGAAGGATTAAGCGAGGTAGACTTAGAAAATCACGTACAGTGAGCACACTTAATACGGACACGCTTAGTACGTAATCACGGATACTGAATACATATTTCTGGACTCGATTTTTCTACTCGAGGGATACGCGTATGGTTAATACGTATTTCTGTTAATAAGTACACTTTAGTCGGTCCCAAGGTGTATGCGCTATCCGTCTTCCTGTGTAGGCCTATCAGTGACAACTGACTACTGGTTACATCTTATAATTAATTCTGTGTTCTTGACTTCGTTGGTGTCTACAAACAAAATTTTACTCGCGGTCTCCAACACCTCAGACACTTAAAAATTCACCTTTCCGAACCAGCCAGCCAGACCCAGGACAAACAATACCGTATTTGCCATGGTCATGGAGTTGTGCTCGAAAGCGTGAATGACTGAGTAGTCAGGTAGATATATGAGGGAAAAAAAAAACCCGAACCTCCAACAAAAGATTTCTCAACGGTTTTAGGTGTCAGTGGACATGATGAATGCCAGGAAAAAAGTCTACCAGAATCTGACGTCCGGAACTTCACTTTATTGCCATTTTGACCTAGAACACACTTCCGGATCTCGGATTTTGGTGGACTTTTTTTCTGTTGCTCGCCACACCCACTTGGACGGTAAACCGGTGAGAAAACTTTTGTTAGAAATTTTTGACCTAGTTTTAACACACTTCCGGATCTCAGATTTTGGTAGACTTTCTTTCTGTTGCTCACCACATCCACTTGGACGGTAAATCGGTGAGAAACCTTTTGTAAGAAATTTTGGACCTAGTTTTAACGCACTTCCGGATCTCAGATTTTGGTAGACTTTCATTCTGTTGCTCGCCACACCCATTTGGACAGTAACCCGGTGAGAAATCTTTTGTTAGAATGTTTTGGGGTGCAATCGTATATCTACCCGACTATAGTAACACTTGTTGTAATTGGTAAACAAACGTGTGATAAGACAGTAGAGTTGCTAAGTAGATAAAGAGTGGGAGGCGCTAGTCTATTCTGGCCATATGGATGCCATGTACCTGACCTGTGGCCGTATGCATAATCCTTGCGTTAATTAACGTACTGCAGTGAACACTACTAATGTTTTGTGAGTTTCCCGTGGTTACCTCAGTGCGTTCACTAACGTATGGATTATGCAGCCATTGGTGCATCTAAGTGCAAAAGCATTGTTTTTAGCTTTTTCGGAAAGGTCAGTTACGAACTGACCCGTTAAGTTCCAGTTCCGCAGGCTCTGCTGCCAAGCTAATTTTAGTTGTGAAACGCCATTCACAGATGCCTGTTTCCTAAAATTTGGCACCACAGTTGCCCAATCGGCACTTGGAGGTAAGTAATAAAGTTGTTAAATTAGGTATGAAGTTGCCAGCAGTACCTGGCATTTTGTTTTGAAATTTTAAATTGTCCTTATAAAGTCAGAAAATTAGTCGCGGGGAGGGGAGAAAGAGGTTGAATTTGAATCTCAAAGGTTTAGAAGGTGCAGATATCTTTGTAGACTTAAAATGGGTGAGGTTTAGCCACTGAACTATAAACTGTGTAGTTGTGGTAGGGGTGGGTAAGGTCGCCCAGTTTACAATGTGAAAAGATCTAAAATATCAGGTAACCTGATTCACTGCCAAAGTTCTCAAAATCTAATTGATTTAGGGGCATTTTTTCTATACGTCAAAATCTGAAGGAAGAGTTAAACAACATTATGGAGAGTATTTTAGGCATGGGACTCTGGATAAGTTAATGAGAGCTGTAATAACTTATATAGCCAACAGGTGAAAAAACCATTGACATCTTCACAAATCATACAGTTACGTTGTTTTGTTTATGAGTATTTAGTTCAGTTACTTTGATCTGTCTTTGAGGATGTAATGTGCAGTTTTGTTGCTTTGTCTAGAGTTTATATGCTTTATGTTGTTTTGTCTATGAGTATATATGCAGTTTTGTTGTTTTGTCTATGCGTATTATGCAGTTTTGTTGTTTTCTCTATGAGTATATGCAGTTTTGTTGTTTTATCTATGAGTATCTGTTATGTTGTTTTCTCTTTGAGTATATATGCTGTTATGTTGTTTTGTCTATGAGTATACATGCAGTTATATTGTTTTGTCTATGAGTATATATTCAGTTATATTGCTCTGTCTCTGTACTGCCGTGTGTTATCAATGTTTGACCACCCATATGTTACTGCATGACCCCGTTTTGTTTGAATAAGTTGAACTAAACTAATTGATATAGCGGTCTCTTTAGATACTCCCTGGAATTTGCATTGCTTGTTGCTAGGGATATGTGAACTTAAGGTTGAGGATCTTTTATTTTTTATTTACACATCAGTTTCATGACAATGACAACAGCTCTGTGCAAGGGTCAATCAACAAATAATATGACATGCCAAACCACTTCCTCAGGATGCTGTTTCATTTCCGTCACTTCTCAGACCCAACTGGAAGTGTTTCGTGTGTTGATGATATTGATGTTTGACAATGACAACAGCTCTGTGCAAGAGTCAATCAACAAATAATATGACATGCCAAATCACTTCCTCAAGATGCTGTTTCCTTTCCGTCACTTCTCAGACCCAACTGGAAGTGTTTCGTGTGTTGATGATATTGATGTTTGACAATGACAACAGTTCTGTGCAAGAGTCAATCAACAGAAAATATGACATGCCAAATCACTTCCTCAAGATGCTGTTTCCTTTCCGTCACTTCTCAGACCCAACTGCAAGTGTTTCATGTGTTGATGATATTGATGTCGGTGATGAAGAAGGATGATCTAAACGATGACGATGGTAATGATGATTAAAACGATTAATTATATTTTTCTTTATTTTTCTGTTCCCTGATGAAGGACATAAGTCCAAAAATTTGGAACTTTTATTAAATTTTTCAAACCACAGTTTTGAGAGTTTCTATAGTTTTAAAAATGATTACGACGAAGATAATACTCACTTCCCAGTGCATACAAAGCCAGGAGAAATCCAAATACACAACTCTCAGGACTATAGGTTCCAGTGTAGCTAATGTGAAAAATGAATGAAAAAACATTTGCACTTTGCCGTCATCATCATCAACAACAACAACAACAACAACAACAACAACAACAACAACAACAACAACATCACCACCACCACCACCACCAACAACAAGGCAAAATAAACTCGAAACGCAGCATAAAGATGTCAGTGGCCGGCAAAGGAAAATAAATAAGCTGAAAAAAATGTACATACACATGCCCAAAGAGAGATATAGAGAAAGAGAGAGAGAGTGAGAGAGAGAAAGAGGGAGAGTGAGAAAGCAAGAGAGAGAGAGAGAGAGAGAGCGAGAGAGGGAGAGAGATAGAAAGAGGGAGAGAGAGAAAGCAAGAGAGAGAGAGAGCGAGAGAGAGAGAGAGCGAGAGAGAGAGAGAGAGAGAGAGAGAGAGAGANGAGAGAGAGAGAGAGAGAGAGAGAGAGAGAGAGAGAGAGGACCTTGAAGAAGAGTTTACACGGCTCCAGTTGTCGCTCGTTATTTCCCACTGTTAAATATAACGCAATGGCGTGCATTTCTGATCCAGCTCTCTTTGAAATTGACATAAAAGATGGCCCACCAAAGTGCAAAATGGTGCTTTTGTTACGACTGCAGTCGACATAAGCACGAAAGTGTGACTTGTGTAATGATTTAGGTGACGAGTTCCATGTTCTGTTTATATGCAAAAAGTACGCAAAAGAAAGGAAAAGTTGAATTGAAAAATATGTTAAAGTTAATCCGAACACTAAGATAATGCACAACCTTTTTAATACACAATGCAAAAAAACTTTCCAAAGCATCATAAAATTTGTTACCGTCGTATTAAATTCCTAAAAACTATTTGCTGTCATCTACTAGAGGCAGTTCACCATGTGTGCGCTCCTTTGATTGTTTTTGACTGTGGCGGAATTTATATTCATGTAGACAATTTATTAATCAGTTTATTTGTTCAATTACATATTTAAATTTTCTTGGGGGATATTTTGTTCTTGCGCTATGATGTAAAGTTCTTTCTTATGATGTAAAGAGTAATTCCGAATGTCCCATGATGTTGGTGTATTTTGACCTGTGGAGTTACATTGGAAATAAAATTGAATTGAATTGAATTGAATTGAATTGAACTGACAGCTGGAACCGTATAAATGCCCCTTTATGGCAGAAATAGGAATGCACATAATAGTGGCATTTCTTAGTGTTACGTGAGCTTGAAAGAGACAAACTAGAATCAAATGTGAATTTCACATCTACTTCGTAGGATGCAATAAAAATGATCGCAAGAAGTGCATACGGCTTGCCAGACTGCGGTGGATCCTTTTATACCAATCATTCTGCAACCGATCGATTAGATCTATCAGACAGATCTACACTTTTCCCCGATCTAACAAGTTCGATAACCTTTTAC
>JAWQUT010000462.1:45823-70493 GCA_033807755.1 Ellobium chinense
TCAGAAGTCGACATTTTAATCTTATCCGTAAGAAAGGAGGAAATGTGGGAAGTGGCACAAACTTGCCCATACATTAATGATTGAATCTTGCACTTTTGGTGTGCAGACATTGATGTTAAATCTCCTCCATGGAATGTCATGCAAATTAATGATTCCTGCCGAATTTTACGGACAGCAATTTCGGAGTTTACCGCGTTCAGAAGAAAAAATTGCCACGCCCTTGGTCAATCCTCATATGTAGATTTTATGAAACTATTCCTTGCTTTCAGAAAACTGTCAATATCTTTCCGCAAATTTTTGCCTAGTGCCTCCCACATGATAGACTGGCTCTTCTAATAATTTCGCAAATGTTTGCTCCTATAAGAATAGAAGAGATGGCTAAGTGACAAAAAATTAGAAAATGTTTGCCTTCACAAGGTGGTCACAGACAGCAATCTAAAAGAGTACCGATAATGCAAGAACTATTTCAACAATTGTCTGTCTCTATCAACGCAGGTAGAAGCCACAGCGATGGAATAATTTTGAACGACACTAACTAGGTCCAGTTGTTCTTTCCAGAGTTTTTAACCATTGGAGAAACGCAGCCAGTTAAGAACTGTAGTTAAATTGGCTAGGGGCTTGCTTAGTAAGCCAAAGGACAAGCGTTCTTGTTCACGTTATCGAAATCAGGAAGTATCTACTTGAAGCGTTATTTCTTCTTCTTAAAAAAAAAAAGAGAGAGAGAGAGAGAGAGAGAGAGAGAGAGAGAGAGAGAGGACATTAAAGAAGAGTTCACACGGCTCCCGTTGTTGCTCATATTTCCACTGTTGAATATAATGCTGTGGCGTGCATTTCTGATCCAGTTCTCTTTGAAACTGACATAAAAGATTGCCCACCAAAGTGCAAAATGGTGCTTTTGTTACGACTGCAGTCGACATACGAACGAAAGTATGACTTGTGTAATGATTTAGGTGACGAGTTCCATGTTCTGTTTATATGCAAAAAATACGCCAAAGAAAGGAAAAGATGAATTGAAAAATATGTTAAAGTTAATCCGAACACTAAGATAATGGACAACCTTTTTAATACACAATGCACAAAAACTTTCCAAAGCATCATATAATTTGTTATCGTCGTATTAAATTCTTAAAAACTATTTGCTGTCATCTACTAGAGGCAGCTCACCATGTGTGCGCTCTTTTGATTTTTCTTTGGCTCTGGCGGAATTCATATTCATGTAGACAATTTATTAATCAGTTTATTTGTTCAATTACATATTTAAATTTTCCTGGAGGATATTTTGTTCTTGTGCTATGATGTAAAGTTCTTTCTTATGATGTAAAGAGTAATTCCGAATGTCCCATGATGCTGGTGTATTTTGACCTGTGGAGTTACATTGGAAATAAAATTGAATTGAATTGAATTGAATTGAATTGAACTGACAGCTGGAACCGTATAAATGCCCCTTTATGGCAGAAATAGGAATGCACATAATAGTGGCATTTCTTAGTGTTACGTGAGCTTGAAAGAGACAAACTAGAATCAAATGTGAATTTCACATCTACTTCGTAGGATGCAATAAAAATGATCGCAAGAAGTGCATACGGCTTGCCAGACTGCGGTGGATCCTTTTATACCAATCATTCTGCAACCGATCGATTAGATCTATCAGACAGATCTACACTTTTCCCCGATCTAACAAGTTCGATAACCTTTTACCTATGCTTCAGCCTACCGACTGAGATTTCCTCACCTTTGATCCGCAGTGTGACGGCATATTGATGCACTTTTGGGAGGTTGAAGAATGTTTCAATACAAAAGAATAAACAAATCAATACTTCATTGACACTTATAGTCATGCACTTCTGTAAGACGTGTAGCCATTAAAGTAGGGCAAATATGATTGAAAATTTTCAGAAGCATTGAAACGTGAACCATCAAGAGCTAGGCGCAGACACCAGAGACGGAGATGAGGGAGATTAGATTGATTAAAACAGAGAGGTTAAATGAAAACACAGACAGACAGACAGACAGACAGACAGGCAGGCAGGCAGGCAGGCAGGCAGGCAGGCAGACAGACAGACAGACAGACAGACAGACAGACAGATAGATAGATAGATAGATAGATAGATAGATAGATAGATAGATAGATAGATAGATAGATAGATGGATGGATGGATGGATGGATGGATTGATGTATAGAAAGATAGATATCATTACCTTATGTAGGGAAGAGGCTCCACTACATGGTCGTATGCTTCTGTCGCTATGAGGTACCTGGCGAAACGTGGCAATAGAGCATAAAAGGAGTTTCAATAGGTCGTCAAGATCAACATTAAAATTTGCACTGTTGATGTCGTTGAACATGGTGATGTTAGGTGTAACAGTGGTGGTTGCCATGGTCATGGTAGTAGTAGTAGTTGTAGAAGTAGTGGAAGTGGTATATATAGTGGCAATATACATTTGATGACGGCGATTGTGATGTTACTTATTTGAAGATATTAACAATGATAATGATGATAGTGCGTGCGTGCGTGCGTACGTGTGTGTGTGTGTGTGTGTGTATGTGTGTGTGTGTGTGTGTGTGTATGTGTGTTTATGTGTGTGTGTGTGTATGTGTGTTTGTTTGTTTGCTTTGGTCGGTGGTGTTGACAGTGGTAGTCATGATGAAGGTAGACCGGAATGATTGTGGTAATGGGACTGATGATTGTCATGTTTTTCTTCCTATGCGTCGCCGGATATATCACATTTTGTTTTGATGGTCTTGGGTTGCTTCAAAAATCCGGCTTCTTTCTACAAATCTTCCACCCAGCCCCCTAAGCTTGTCACGACGATGGAAGTGAAACCCCAAACTGCGTAACATTAACCCTGGTTTACCTACGACGAGGTTCTCAAATGTTGAAATAAGTATACATACATAGTCAGAAAATGGGAATCAAAATTATGTAAAACTTTAGTTGCAGACATTCTGGATGATATTAGGATTTCAAAAGAACGAAGAGCTTCATCAATCTTAGACCCACGTCGCTGAATCTTCCCAAATAGCTTCAAGCAGGCTATGCACATATTATCTTTCAAAAAAATAATTTTTTTTGAGACAATGATAACGAATGGCAGAGGAAGCATTAAAGGTACTATATCAACAATGGCATCACCTCTTAACACCAGGGTCAAGTGCCGTCACTACCACCACCACCAAAACCACTACCACTATCATAATCACTACGAAGAGAAAAACGACGATGACGAAACGATGAGCATCACGACCATGATCATCCACGTAATCATCATTATCGTCACCGTCGTCATTAGAGATATGTTGTTGCAGCGAAATGATATACAATTACAGCAAAACGGATAAACATTTACATCGCCAAAACATGTACAGTTTCAGTGAAAAAGAGCGGAGCTTACATAATTTACAGCGTCAAATACATACAGTTTCACTTTCAGCGGAACTGGGAGGAGCTTAGCCACTCAAAAGAGAGGGCGCGCTTTCATTTTGCAATTCTCTTGATTCTTAAGTATGTATGGCCTTTTCCGTTTGCCAGAGACTTTAGACTAAAACTATTTTAGTAAAATGGCTCTGTTGCTGCTTAACAACGGGAAGATGGAAATAGGATTTTGAGCAGGAAGATGAAGTTAATTTTGATGAATACTTCAACTAAAAAAAAATCTTATAAAAATCTTCCTAAAAATTTTAGAGATGGTAAAGATCAATAAAATCAAACATCTGCAGCCGTGTACTTATGGTCTAAGCAACGGAGATATCTAACTCTTTGCGCTGTAACTATATACTCTATTTCAACAACAGAAATTAGCATGCATCTTGACCCAGTGTTTTGGCGCTGTATATGTGTATCTTATCTGAGTGATGTTAGCTGTAGGGCATGAAATTTTTCGCGCTGAAACAACAATCTTCAGTCCCCAATACCACAGTCACCACCAAGAACCATTTGATATAACTCACGTAATGACACAGGTCAGAGGCAACAGTAAGGACACAATAATCACAACGATATGGCCTCTAACTCCACAGGGCTCAGGCATACTGCAGCAGATCTGTAGCTCTGACTATACAACAGTCCCTCCTTCAAAGACCAGGAACACTGCTCTGACTGGTTCGAGTGCTCTAGGAGACATTAAATACGGTTATGTTCATTTTGAAGTACCCTGAAGAATGTTTATCCATGGAAAGGGTTTATCTTTGGCACCTTTAATTAGCTGGACGAACTTGGTATCGATTGCTTTCTGATTAGCCTACTTATTCAGCATTGAATACATACATACATTATAAAGGCCTACCGCACATCATGTTCATCAGAATGTCTTTCGGTCGGACTTATGCCTTGGTGATGTTTGTCATCACTGTAGGAAATGTTCTTCGTAAAAATCTAATTGTTTCTATGTACAGTATTATAGACTTGTTTGTATTTCACAATGTCAAGAGAAGATTTGATTAGAAAACGCCGTGGAAATACTGTGTTTCAGCCCTTATTCCAAAACAAGTTGAGAACACTTTGCAATGTTTCATCAACTTCTCTGTGTCACACAGTTGCAGTGCAGTTTCAACAAAGACAGTATCTTGCAATCGAATGACGAACTTGTGAAGCCGGTATGTAGGTCCTACGCAAAGAAAATCGACTTTCCTAATACCTTAAGAAAAAGATAAGCATCCGCTATAATATAATCCACGTCATCTCGAAATGATCGAAAGCCCACAGATGTGGTTGTGAGAGGAGGGGGAAGGGGGGATATAGGAGCTGGAGGAAGTGGCAAGTGGCGAAGAAGTTTTGATGTAGGGATGGAGCAAATTGTGAAGAAATTTTAATGTAGGGGTAGAGCAAATTGTGAAAGAAATTTGTTCGACAACATGTATTAATTTTTCATTTCTTGTCGAGTGGCTGACATGAGAAGTTTTCTTTAATTGTTTAATGAATTCTCCTCAAGCTCCCCCTCTCCACCCTTTTTTTATATGCAGTCCTCGGGATATAGGGTCTACTCGACGGCCAAAAAAAAGTTTTATTTAATTTCAAGAATTGGAAGGAAACAAGGTTAAAACTTTGAGGGCATTATCATATCGTGTCTAAATTATAATTGTTGTACGTTTCACAGCACAGTGTGGCCAGACTGTTACGGCGTAGGACGCAAGATCTAATGGTCGTGGATGTGGTATGATTCTGAGACACGGTCGTGTTGAAAGTGCATTGGGAAAGCATTTCATTCACATTTTCCCCAGTTCACCCATCTGTAAAATGGGTACCTGACTATAGGCAGTGAAAGATGCCAGAATGCTAAAGATCAACTTCTGTAAATGGCTGCGGCACTATATACTTCCCAGGGAGTGGAGAACGTCATAGATTGAATAGGTCTGCTAGGGTAATAGCCTGGGTAAGAGATTTATAAACCGCATTATTATTATTATTGTTGTTATTGTTATCTAAGTGCTATACTTCTGCCATAGCATTAAAAAAAACCCCACATGTCAAAAAATGACGCATCAGGTCCAGCGTATTAAAGAAAACAAATGACAATGGCACTGGCGTGCTACTGTTAGACCTCTGTTTTTAATTTTGTAGCTTGATATTACCACAATACATAATGCCCGCTCACGTGACTTCACACTATTTCTACCTCAGCAGACCTGATCACTCTAGGACTTTCTCAGCTCCTAGGGGAACATACGTGCCGCTGCCATTTTCAGGCGCTGATCACTAGCATTTTGACATTATCTTCCACTGTTTATAGCCAGACCCCCATTATACAGACTGGTGGACTGAGGAAAATATGAATGAAACGCTTTCTCAAGGCACTTACAACATGACTGATGTCGGGAATCGAACCCACTACCTTAAGATCATCGGTCCGACGCCTTAAATGTTCGGTTACGCTGCTGTGTACAAAATTTCAGCAGCAGAAAATATGATTCTTTGGAAGTTAAAGTTTCTTAACTTTCCAGTTATGTAAACTTCTTTTTTTGTTTTTTTGTTTATTCGGCCACCCAATATTTCAGTCTACGTATACTTGAAAATCTGGGTGGTTCGAACATTTCAGAATGAAAAAAAAAGAATAAAAGTATTCAGAAACATGTCAGTATCGTTCTAATATCGATACCGTTTGTGACAAATTAAAACGTTTTTAGTAGAATGGCGCCGCAAATCAAACACAAGACTCTGCAGCATAACCAGGTACATTGTAATATTGAAGCCTTGTGGCACTCCTGTGGGTTTTAAAATATTTTTCTGAAAAGTTTCAAATGATGAATGGAAAGGTACATAATATTTTGCCTGGGAAGTACTCAGTAATTAATCGCTTTCAGGTCAGTGTCGCAAATGAAAGGTGCCAAATATTAAGTACATTTCATAGTGCAACACATTGGATATGTTCTTTCGGACATATTCGAGTGGACATTCTTCGACGAAGAAGATCAGCAGAGACAGATATTTTATATTTTTAAAAAAAGTTAGATAGGCTTTAGATTTTCTAACATTTGTTTTTCGCAAAAGCTTGTTCTTGTGTTGATTTGAATTTGCTGAAAAAAAGTTGTTGCCCCTGATTAGACTTTAACGGTCGGATGTCGAGCTACCTTTTGTTGTCAGTCATCAGGCATGGCAATCCCTTTCGAAGAATGGTTGCTGTTGCTAGTTAGTTTAAAAAAAAAGATGAAATGCATAAAAAATCGAAGTCTCGAATAACACGAAGGTGAAACATCTATATTATAAATAACGCAGGATATAACAGCAACTCTCTTTAAAAACAACTTTTTCTTTATTTGACTGTATATATATATATATATATTATGAACCTACCCACTGCTTATCCTGCTGTTACCTACCGTCGCTGAATTCACAAATGCCTAATAAAATAGCCGTGCCTTCTACTCGACATAGATTGTTCGCCTACCGACTGCGCCGGAGCTGCGTCTCTCATAACGCAATCCAAGTTTCCTTTCCTGTGTACCAGAGATGACTAGTCGTAACTTTTCTGAACTGATCAGTATTGATCTGCATTGATTACCTTCGCTGCCTGAATTTTTTCACACTTTACAATTCTTCTTCTTTTTTTTTTTCTTCCTCTTTCAGATCGTTATGCAGGAAGTACATTTGATTGTTGGCGTCAAGGCACTGAATATATAAAGTATACAACCCGCCATAAAAAACGTCCCACTGGTTTCCCATTTTGAAACTCTGAACGTTATGTCTGATCTAGTTAAATCAAGTATGCTTGGGTGTGTGAGCTGAATATTATATACTCTTATACACCTTTTTATGTAAAGCTCTCAGAGCCTGTATGTACAGGGATGAGCACTATATAAATGCTATGTATTAAGTATTATTATCATTATTATTTAACATTATCGTCATTATAATGCTTTTTCTAAATGTCGTATTCAGGCCAATACTAGCTCTCGCGACTCCACGCTTTTAATTAGTATTACCACAGCAAGCATGATTACTTTAAGACGTTCTCAACTCCAAAGGGAGCAAAGGGGGCCGCTGCCATTCACAATCACAGGCTTTAATCATTAGAATTCTTATAATAATTTTGTCTATAGCCAGGGACCCACTTCACAGACGGGTGTGCCGAGGAAATTGTAGATGGAATGTTTTCCCAAAGCTTTTACAACACGACCGTGGTTGGGAATTGAATCTATGGCCTTTAGATCTTGAGTCCAACGTCGCAACCATTCGATACGCTGCAAGAGTGAAAACAAGAGACAGAAAATGGTAATGCCCTAGCAAAATTTGTCCATTCCAACATCTTCCTTCCGGTTCGACATTGACCAGGCACACTGCTTGAGCATTTAGAACAGTCAGTTTTCATGACAAAAGTTATTCAACAAAAATTATGCCAAGTCTCGATTAGGGGCCAGTGGGGAGTTATCTTCGTGGGACAGTATGTAAACTACAGTTTGTCAATTCTATCGATTTTCGCTCTGCTAAGCCAGTAGTAAAATGCAAAAGAGACACGCTAACATGTCTATAGAGAAGACAGTATACCTGCCTTTGTCAGAATAAAAACGCACACATGTAAATGTGTTAAATCAGTGGTAAATCTTTGGCAGGACGGAGGGAGAGGGGCTGAGAGGGGGCGTGTTGGCAGCGAGCGAACGGCCACCTTGGGAGCATTCCCTATAGAAGCACTCTTTGTTGTGGTGGGGAGTAACACTTCTAACTTCTAGATAGAAGATGAAAGGGATATGGTAAAGCCCGTCCCCACTCCACCCACTTCCTGGAAGAATTCAAAGATCCACTACCGGGTTGACCAATGGTCGTACAGGACGAAACAACGATAGTGCGATATCCTGAAAGCACTTTGCCTTACTTCATCAAAGGAAAAGAATCGGAAGTGCACTGGCTTGATTACTGTAAAAGCCGTGTTAACAGCTGCACTTTTTCCTCAGAGCTAGTCGCACTGACGAGAGCTAGTCGCACTGACGAGAGCGTAAAGAAATCTAAGACTATGACATAAATATCGATAAACCAGTGTTTTCTCTTGAGGAGAACAAGAGGAGAGTTTCAAAGAACTTTCTGCTCATTGATGACGCGTAAAGATGACAAATTGTTCTTCAACTATCTAAGAATGTCATACAAAACGTATGTTACGTTATGGTAGTCTGGATTTTGGGGGTCCCAAATAAGTGGCCGGGCTCTCACAAGCTCAATAATAAGCTTCTTCTTGTAGTCGTCCATCTCGAGTACACCAAAAAAAAAGAAAAAATCACATTGCATGATTACATTGTCAGTGTTATTGAAAGAATAAACAACTAGCAACGCTCTCTGGCACTGACTACTCTTCCTTATTCATTGCAACACAAGAAATTCTAACATAGGCCTATACTCTTTCGTTTAATGTATTTAGGTGCAGACTTTCACACTCACAGTAAATCACAGACGAAGGACGCCAGCTTTAGCAAATGTCTTGCCGTCTGTCAAAACCAGGCCTAAATCACTTTCTGACAAAAATAATTTACTGGTATGACAGGAAAGCTTAATGTGTGTAGTTTCCTTTAGTGAAAAAAAAAAAACAACAACCAAGAGTGTTTAGACCCAGCATTATTTTAGCTCGACATGGTGTACTTTAAAGTACCAGGCGGTCACTCCCATGCAGGGTAAAATGTTCTGACAAAATCGTAATTGAAGAATAATTTTCCAGTATAAAACTCATCTATTCTCATTCACAAAAAAAACCCCTCAAAATTTGTCTAATTAGTCACCATTCACCGATAAAATCAATAGTGTTCAGATATCATTTTTGCTCTAGATTTCTGAAGAGTAACATAAAAAAAACACAAAAAAAACAAAACCAAACCATCTGGGTGGGGTGGCCTGTATACATTCTCTTTCCGAGGCTGATAACAGAGTTGCTAGTTTAACAACGTAAATCTCATTTTGATTGGCTGCAAGACATGGTGATGTGACCAAGTGCTGGAAGCAATCAGTAAATTAGCATTTATAAATCTACTAAAAGTGCAAAAACGTTAAATAACCTCAGGTCTTTTGTGAAGGATTATTTATAATTATATATTAACACATAGTAATAAAACATATTACATATTAATACTTTATGTATTGCATTTCACATTTGTTATAGTCTATAATAAAACAATGTTGGTGCCCTATGTTTATTAAGTTGCTATTATTTTGGACGTTCATATATAACTTACACATCAAGTTTCTTGTATCTTGTAGAGTGTGAGGTTCTAGATGTATACATTTTAAATGCTGAAGACGGTATTATGTGCTGACTAGTCGTACTAGCCAACCTTGCACCCGTCAAGGTTAAAGGTTTCGTGACCGACCGTGGAGCTAAATGGGTTGTTTTTGCTGATTCCAGTGAATCTGCAGTCTGTATTTTTTATTGCATGGCAGCCCTCCTGCTGCGCTCAGCATACGGTGTGTCACAAATACGAACCGAGTCCTCCATTATTTCAAAACAACTAGACAAATATCAACAGATATTCTAGTCTATATTTCAAACTTTGCAACAACAAACTTTATGATATGAAGCCTATTCAATATTGATTCAACACTTAATACAGTCAAAAGCAGATAGCGTTATGAAATTTGACCCACAAGTTGAACTGTTCCGTAAATAGTGCACGTTTATTTATTTGTATTGCGCAATATCTTTAGATTGCGGGTGCTTGGCACGAAACGATTCAGAAATTTGAGAAGACACATAAACAGAAGACTCTTCTGAAAAGAGTCAATTATAAAAAAAAATGAATATAGACTACGTTTAATATCATAACAGATCCTTTGCGGAAAGAGACAGGTCTATGGTATGTGTCAATTCCAGACGTAGTGGTTGCGCAATAACGCTAATGCATTAAATGTTCATAGGAGAGAAACATGAAGGTAACGCTGTGGGGGGAGGGGGGAGGGGAGGGAGCGATTGCGTTTATAATTTCATTCATGGAACCTAGATTGTTTCGATTTTTCCAGCTATAACAGTCTATTTTTTAAAATTTGTCTAGACAGCGTTGTTAATTCTTTACTGAAAATGCACTTCTCTTCTAACTGTCCAATCTGAAACAGCAGGTTGGGCCAGGTCAACCAGAATGTGACTCATTTTTCAGTGGTCGCTTTTTGAAATAAAATTTAGATTCTAGGGCGTTTAAAAATAAAAGGCGAAGGAATAAACTTGAAATGTTAAAAAAAAAAATTAAATCATTAAGCTTACAAATGAAGAGTTTTTCTTCCAACTCTCAATGAGTGGACTCAGAAAGCTTTCCAAATAGAAGGAAATGGTGGAAGGGGTATTGTTCTTTCCAGCTTTTCATAAATCGTAACCGAATTCAGAAATCAGGCTCAATATTATTTTGCTTTAAAGGGATCAAGAATAACATCTCTGAATAAATTATTGGAAGGAATTCCGAATGAGACTCACACTTTTAATCAGAACTCATGTCTACTAATACAACCGAAATCTTCCCCTAGCCCTACCCCTTTCTTTAACAACATTAACCCTAAGGGCTAGTCTAGTACCGCACGGAGACAAACCCGTCTTAAGACAATGTTGTCAGAGATTTTCAACCCTCCCGCACTGACTTATTGTTGGTTGTGATGTGTTGCAGGTGTTCAGTTCTGTGTTGTTCATATGAAAGATGAAGCTAAAAATGATAGAAACAGTTTGTGTTTGTGCACTGGATATTGCCATAAGAAAATGGACATTGCACAGAAAAGTTTGGACTCATCCATTGTTTTCCCCAATCAGTAACGACAGCAGCACAAACTTCCGTCCACACTTTCATCTTTAAATATTTGTTGTCATCATCGTTCAGAGATCTATCGCACATTATTGGCTTGTTTTGAACATTGTTGACAAAAGTCTTCCATCCACTTCAGATCAACATCCACGTTGAGAAAAGCTCGTGTGTAGTGTTTAATGCACAATAGGCCTACAATTTACAACAAAACAAAACTCTTTTTGTTTCGATGCTGAAAGTCTCTGTCCGCTCACAGACTCAAAAACAGTGCGATACTAACCTTTCTCGAGATTCTTCCCAAACTATTCATTTATTTTTCAGCGAAAGTGCGATTGGTTTAGAAGCTTGTGAACATAAGGGTAGTCAACATTAATATTTAGGTCGTAAAGCCAGAGCACATAACTGAAACGTTTCTTTCAAAACATGAATATCAGTGTTGATTGCAGAACACATTGTGCAGACTTAATGAAATTAGGTATTCCAAGTAGATTTTTTCAGTGGTTCAAGAGGTAATTTTTGTGTATTGTATTATAAAGAACGTAAAAAAAGCATGAAAATCTGAACTTATTTGAACAAAATCGGTTAATAAATAAGGTAGATATGAGGTTTCGAAGTTTTCAGGGTGCCTGTATCAAATCAGCAGCAGCTAGTCTATACTTTGTGAAACTTTTATATGATCAGTTTAAAAACTGTTTATTAGCAGACTGGAAGGTTCGGTTTATTTTGTGACACTCTGTACATAAACTCTGAAAGAGAGGGGAATGATCTTTTTTATATCTCTATCCCACAAAGCAATCTGCGTGAAACGATCACCTGTCGAAAGCCATCGTTTTATGTAGAGTGATAGATGACCGTCATATGGAGCTACCGGTTCTACTGTAGTAATTAAAATTCAATGTCACCAAATGAAAAGCTACAGTATTCAAAATAGGTGGCAGTATAATGTGTCACTTGATTGCAATGCCCCGATAAACCCGAAATCCAAATTATATAGGAGAAGCAAAAAAACTTTCATTTCCGTAAACCTGCACTTAGCAATGTGATTCTTTTGAAGTAAACTCTGCATGTAAGCTGTGTAATGTATGATTATCAAGAGTTGTTTGTTGAATTAGAACGTTGTTGCTTGTTGCAAATGTTTGACATTAGCTCATGCCGGAAATAAGCACTAGATTTTTCATTAGAGACATTTTGTGAAGATCTAGTGTTGTTTCGGCTGTTGCTCTATAGCGCTGCGATTAATGGTATATTCGGAAGTGATTATTATCAATGTTTTTATTTCGCTGGATATTTGGCCTGAAGNCGCTGATTCCGAATTTGATATTATTTTTACGCTAGGATGTCATTTTCGACAAGTTTGTAAACGGGCGTTTTCTCGCCGGCGGGAAAAACTTCAAAGACATGCCGCTCACTCCTTCCGGCAGGCAGTCCGGACGCCAAAAAATCAGGCGCTGCCTGATTTTCTAGCTGTGAGGACGGACTGCAGGACGGACTGACGATTTCAGCCAGTTTTCTTATTACACGTTAAGAACGGACTGAAGCTCAACCGAAGTTCAGAATTCCTTCCGTACCGACTGTACGTGTAATACCCCCTTTAAGGTCTGTGTCCACGATTCTAATATCAGAATAGGAGTGGGCCTTTGCGGAAAATCCGTTTCGTTTACACGGTTACCAAATCTGAATTGAACTGTTCACTTTCTGATTTTTGTTTCTGACCTATCCCGGAATGCGAAATAGAAACGTTTCTAATTTCCTTTCTGATTTTGGATTCAACATGACGCTCAAGTTAACTGTCAGTGACCAATTTATAGAGATGTTTGAAGCAGAAACAGTGTTGTGGGACACCAACCACAACAAAGATGCCAGGACACGGGCCCTGTTCAAGTTAAACAACAGAAGCCATTTTTGCGAAGGGTGCCGGCGAGGGATAATTCAGAACAGTGTAAACACAGGGTCAGTTCCGGGAAGAAATCAGAACAAAAAACAGAAAAGAAACTTTCTGCGGAGGCATTCTGATTTCTACTCGTGCAGAATTCTGATATTAGAATCGTGGACACAGACAGGGATTTGAACTTGTTTGTCAATCCTCCCGCACTGACGTATTGTCGGTTGTGATATATGTGTAAAGTATTCAGTTATGTGTTCCTCATTTGAAAGATGAAGCCCAAAATGAGAGACGCGGTTTGTGTTTGTGTACTGGATATTGCCATAAGAAAATGGAATTTGAACAGAAAATTTTGGATTGATCTAGACTATTGTTTTCCCCAGTCAGAAACGACAGCAGCACGAACTTCTGTCCACACTTTCATCTTTAAATATTTATTCGAGTCAACGTTCAGAGATCTATCGCACATTACTGGCTTGTTTTGAACAATGTTGACAGAAGTCGTCCGTCCAGTTCGGATCAACATCCACATTGTTGAAAAAGGCTAGTGTATAGTGTATAATGCACAGTAGGCCTACAATTTACTACAAAACAAAACTGTTTTTGTTTCGATGCAGAAAGTCTCTTTCCGCTCACGGACTCAAAAACAGTGGGATACTAACCTTTTTCGCAATTCTTCCCAATCTATTCATTTATTTTTCAGTGAAAGTGCGATTGGTTTTAGAAGCTTGTGAACATAAGGGTAGTCAACATTAATATTTAGGTCGTAAAGCCAGAACACACAACTGAGAAGTTTCTTTCAAAACATGAATATCAGTGTTGTTTGCAGAACACACTGTGCAGACTTAATGAAATTAGTTATTCCAAGTGGATTTGCCAGTGGTTCAGGAGGTCATTTCTGTCATAAAGAACTTAAAAACACCATGAAAATCCAAACTTATTTGAACAAAATCGGTTAATAAATAATATGAGGTTTTAAAGTTTTCAGGGTACCTGTATCAAATCAGCAGCAGCTAGTCTATACTTTGTGAAACCTTTATATGATCAGTTTAAAAACTGTTTATTAGCAAACTGGAAGGTTCGGTTTATTTTGTGACACTCTGTACATTAACTCTGAAAGAGAGGGGAATGATCTTTTTTATATCTCTATCCCACAAGGCAATCTGCGTGAAACGATCACCTGTCGAAAGCCATCGTTTTATGTAGAGTGATAGATGACCGCCATATGGAGCTACCGGTTCTACTGTAGTAATTAAAATTCAATGTCACCAAATGAAAAGCTACAGTATTCCAAATAGGTGGAAGTATAATGTGTCACTTGATTGCAATGCCCCGATAAACCCGAAATCCAAATTATACAGGAGAAGCAAAAAAACTTTCATTTCCGTAAACCTGCACTTAGCAATGTGATTCTTTTGAAGTAAACTCTGCATGTAAGCTGTGAAATGTATGATTATCAAGAGTTCAGTTTGTTGAATTAGAACGTTGTTGCTTGTTGCAAATGTTTGACATTAGCTCATGCCGGAAACAAGCACTAGATTTTTCATTAGTGACATTTTGTGAGGATCTAGTGTTGTTTCGGCTGTTGCTCTATAGCGCTGCGATTAATGGTATATTCGGAAGTGATTATTATCAATGTTTTTATTTAGCTGGATATTTGGCCTGAAGCCTTAAAGTAAATTTGAAACGTGTGAAGTATCTGAATTGGTGTGTACAGGGGCGAAGCGTCCATGTAATTTATAAATTTCAAGATTACCGGTATTTTGTCGCATTTATCCAATACAATTTGATTAATGATGAGAAATGTTATGTAAAATTTTCAAACATCACACTTACAAGTCATTTACAAGCATTGACAATACGACACTGTCCTGGTTAGCTAATTTTACTCGCCGATAATCCGAGAACCCAGACACTGTCTCACATATTCAGCGCTCCCATATGCACAGTATACTGTATCTTAGGCCGTTTCTTAGCTTTCTGCATCGTCTTAGGCCGTGTTACGAGAGAGACGCTTTTAAAAAAGATGGCAGGTAATCTGTCTGAGGGGAGACAGAGCTGACCGTTATCGTTTTCTTCTTATGCAAGAGCAGCAAGACAATTTCTGTGAACGGCTTCAGGATTTTTGTCAGGGCTCTTTTTTAAAAGCCTTCGACTCCCAAATAACTGACTGGCTCTCTGGCTCTTATTTGGCTCCAGGTACTTTAGGTCAAAAGTGATTTTTTTATGTTAAAAGTATTTATATTTCTCCGACACTGTATTTCAACAAGTGACAGGGCCTCTCTTTCAGCTGGGACATTGAACACCTTTTAAACAACGATCCGAAAACTGCATCCATTTAACAGTCATCCCGCTTGTTCTGATGTATCCACAAATTATAATACCCTTGTATATCCAGTACCAAGGGAGTTCGTGGTAAATGTCTTTGGGCGAAATCTTAACCCCAGTCAAACAGCTGGTTGGTTGTAAGCGCTAGATTACCGAAAAAATCATCCTCGCCAACGCCTCTGGTTGCGTACAACATTTCTGTAGGTGCTCCTGTTGATGAATTATAATATAAAGGGATATTATATCTCATTTTTCCAACGTACCACGAAAGTTTTGAAATTTGTCGGTCTTAGGTGTATTCGACGTTCTTGGCAGACGAAAACATCGAGTCCGAATTTGGCCAGGTTGGTGTTTATCAGGGTATTGCACCAAGCGACGAAAGGATCCAAACACTGACTTTGTAAGAGAGAGTTCTTCCACATAAGGACTTTCTATTGTTTCACTCACGAGGTGGAGATTTCCTAGCCAGAGTATACAGCGTGAAATGAATGTACTTTAGTCTTGCTGCATAGCAGTGGAAACTGATGAAGGTTGACGTAATAACTCTACAGGGAGCCTACCTATTGCCCACAGCCCAATATTCCCACAATTTGAACATCGTTTTGCTATTCTGCATATGCAGTCACTGTTTGTGAAGCTGAGGTAAGCTTTCATGATAGCAGTGATATAGTAATTAGGTTAAGAGGAGCTTGCCAAGGCCAAAACATGGTTGATCTGGGGTCTTAAAAGTTTAGACCAGGGGTGCCTAGTGGGCCAAAACAAAGCTGGTTAAGGGTATAAAAAACAGACCCCATGAGGTCATTAGAGAGTATCTTATAATAGCGTTCAGTGTATACGTTATGGTGGTAAAAGCACTCTTGGGGCAATATCCAGGAACATAGGGGCGTGGGAACATAGGACTGTGAGAATATATAGGGCTGACACTAACTGCACCCGGTCAAGACAGATACAGTGGAATCCGCTTAAGCGGGACACGCGTGAGCGGGACGCCCGCTTAAGTGAGACGAATGCCTGGGGAACGGAATTTTTGCTATTTAAATCTACACATGTGAGCGGGACGGCAACCCGCTTAAGCGAGACGACTTGAAGCCAGATTTCCGTAATATACACGCGGTTTTTGACAGGAATGCTGCAAATTGTCACTATCGTACTGTGTCTTAGTGCTTGTTTACCTTTGCCCATCAGCTGAAAACCTGAGACCTACAAAGAAGCTTGTACCGACGGCCCTGATTACCCCCCTTTACGTTACGTGAGAAGTGATTGACACTACCTCCCCATAGCCTTCTGTCAGGCAGTTGACCCTTCTGCGCGCGCATGGACGAATCAGAGCGGACATCCTAGCCGCTGGTCATTTAACCCGCGCAAGCATTAACGAATCAAGATTAAGTAAGCCCCGCCCCCTGTCAGCCACACTTTATCCTTTCTTCAGCTTAGGCAGTGATTGACACTTACGAGCCTTACCTGCGCTATTGCACAACACTCAGCCAGGGTGTCGGTCACATAGGCATGACCATCATTCGCATTGCGTAAAGGCTTTTTGACACACGCCGTTCGCGTCGCGCTCTGGCCAGATGTGGAGCGAGAAGTGTGACGCTTATCTTTGCCGGTGTTTACGATCATGCAAATTTGATCCCAAATTATTTTTGATCACTTGAATTGGGGGGAGGGGGCGGTGAACATTTCGACTTCAGAGATGTTAGACCTTTCGTATTCTCTCCAGTTTTATTTTAACATGTATTCTTTCTTTCCCTCTGATGTAGACATGTCCTGGTCTTTAGAAGAAATTGTTTTTTAATTTTCAAAGGAGAGTAGTGAGAGGGCTTAGGTGCTTCTTTGAAACCAACCAAAAATCCCATTACCCACAAAGAATATGCTCTGCAAGTCCACTGAAAATGCAGTTAGACTGCTATTTTAAACAGTACAGATGCAATTTAAATCTTACTCTGTTGTCACACCTCACTAGGAACAAGTAATGATATCCCTTAACTTAAATGAAACGCACAAACTAGCTAAGAAATCACTTTATAATGGATAGTCCGCCTAAGCGAGACGCCCGTTTAAGAGGGACGATTCGTCGGGAACAGAGCCGTCCCGCTTAAGCGGGTTCCACTGTACATATATCTTTCCGGCCTAAGTCACATTATAGTTTATACCATATCATGGGTTTTGAGCAAAAAGTATATAATATAGCTCCACTTAAATTAGATCTGAGAAATAAAACCCTGAAAAAAAAATCAAATTTCTGAGTCATGGGAAGAGGAAGAGCCTTGCCAGTGATGACCTAATGTCTTTAGGTTCAAAGAAACAAGGAACCACACTCTTCATGAGATCATAGGGTTGCGGGGAGCCTATAATTAGTTATGCACGCGAAACATATATTAACCCTGGATCTATAAGAACAGGTTAAATTCATACTAAAAACACATTAAGAAAGGCAACAAATCATAATTATGTTGGACTATTTTTCATTAATATTGTAAAAGAGTGCATAACTAATATGGAAACGCCTCATCACCATGGGTATTTCAAAATAATTTTATATTTGGGTAACAAATGGAGCTATACACTTCTTACTCTAGACCCACTTATTTAGAATGCACTGCTTCCAGTCATACCATCCATACAGCCAGCCAATCATTAAAGAACAACGCAACACAGCCCCAATAAATGTCAAATATTTAAGTACCCACCTACCCACCCTACCTTTTAATTTTTCACCAAGGCCATCCTTCATGTAGTCTATGCCCGCCCCGCATCTCAATCACTTTTATTCAATAAGAGTTATCCTTGTATAAATAATAATGATGATGATGGTAATGATTGTGATGAGGAGAAGGGAGGGGGGTTGGCTTGGCTGTTGAGTGTGGCAGTAAGAGTACATGTGTTAACAGTTTAAGAGTGTGAAAGTAATTCGTAAATAGTTACTGTTATTGGTTTTGTGAAAAAAGATTGTTCTGCATACTCAGTGAGTCCTTCAGCTGTTCACATAAATTGTGTTCGTTTTTGTTCCGTCCTTGTTGGATATATGTGTCTGTTCAAGCTCTTTATTTTTCATGATAACTAGATCACATTTTTTGGAAAAAAAACCAAGTTCTTTATTCTGCCACTTCATTCTTACTTCTTTTATTTCCTGTATCTGAGAAAAGAAGCCAGTCCGAAAATTTATATCTTAAATTTGTTAAATCCTTATTGTTTTCTTTCTTTACTTAGTTATACCCAGTGCAGATAAATGTTTTGTAAATAATGATGCTGATGATAATAATGATGATGATGATGATAATAATCGAAATAATAATAATTACAATAAACATTTGAAGCAAACTGCAGTCCAACTGCAATCTCATCATCCACCAAAGTCCTTGTTGACGTTCTTTGAATTTGTGCTGCGTGTGTTGTGGCTGCAGCGCATCTTCCTGTCTGGTCCTGCGACATTTTCTCTGCCTCTGGTTAGCACCTTTTATCGTCTATAGAATAGGGAAAATAATAGTTTCACACAAAAATCAATGAATCTTTACTTCCTCTAGAACACATTATTTCTTCTGTAGAATATTATTTTGTGTTAAGCTTCAACTTTTAATTGGTGAATAAAGAGAAGACTGGCCACATCTTTCATGGTTTGAAAAAAAGGCAAGAATATTTTTTAACACAAAAATCAGTGAATCTTTGCTTCTTCTGTAAAATATTATTTCTTCTGTGAAATATTATGAATTGCGCGTCGACTTCTAACTAGTGAGTAAGTAGAAGACTGGCCAATTTTCAAATTATCATTCCAAAACCATGCTCTTTCCATTAATGGCTTGTGACCCCCTACACTACATGTACAACCCTCTCTAATCTTCCTTCCCTTTTTTTTTCATAAAAATATGTGCAGGCCAACGAGGGTGCACATGCCTATTACGAGCAAAGTGCAAAAGTTCAATGGCAGCTTGAATACATACAACGAAGCACAATAAAGGCGTCAGGATTTGGCCTGGTAGCTACAGTATAATAATATCTTTTTAACCAGTTTATTTTCGTAGCTAAAGCTTGCCCAGCACTGTACGAGTTGCACTTAATGACCTGCCATTAATGACAATTTCCAGCAACATGAAGATTGATACAGCTGGACTGGCCTAGAGAATGTGCAAGACATTACATAATTTGCACATGACTCTTGCGATAGCAGGAGGATGACGTTATATCACACTGTTAGGCCTCGGACAGTTCGCAGTACAGCACGTAATATACACATCTTCAGTTTTCAGTCTTCAATGGGTTAAAATTCAATGTTGAGATAATATGGTCGCATATTGAAATCTCTATCATCTCTGACAGGAGACTGCAGCGAAAGTCTGATGTTTGTTATGCTTGAAAACCAATACACTGCATTTCTGAACGCGTTTATTTTGTCCTTTGGAGGGGAAAAGAGCAAACCAGTAGGGTTAAGTATAAATTCGACTGTGATTAAAACTTCAGCAGAATGTCAGAGTTTGTGTGCTCAGGTTCGTGAGTGTAATAATAATAATAATAATAATAATAATAATAATAATAATAATGGCAATAATAATAATGATCAAAGACATGAAGTTTGTAAGTCTCGTATCCAGGCTAATGCTCGCTCACGCGGCTTCATTTGATTATTACCCTTGCAGACCACTCTAGTCACGGACTTCCTCAACTCCCTGGATCGCATACAGTACCGCTGCCTTTTGCAGGCATTGATCACTAGCTTTCGAATACTTTCTTTCGCGGTCTATAGGGAGGTATCCATTTCACAGACAGATTGAGGAATATGTCAATGAGATGCTTTCCCAAGGCATCTACAAGATCACCATGCCAGTTACTGAGTGCCCAGACTTTAGATCCCAACCTCAATATCGAAACTATTCGATCACACCGTAAGAAAATATTTGACTTGGGATCAGAGATTCCAGTGAGTAACCGAGGTTTGAAGTCGTCATGTTGTTCTGTACAAGCATACGAGGGCGGTTTCAAAAAAGCTTTCTCGGGGCATAAAAGGAATGGGACACTTCGCTAATTAGAATTTATTCGCACGGATCAAATCGGAACTTTTTGTTTTTGTTGTTGTTTGATAATTCACGTTGCACTTGCAGGTCAGTGTCCTGTCCCTCGGAACGCTGTTGTGATAAGGGAACTGACGTAAAAACGTCTTGTATTTGAAATATACGAAGCAAATCCATCTCAGTGTACAGTCTTTTGCAGGCTGGGCTTATCTTCCGACAGTATGATCAGATGGTTACACACGAGCTTTAATTTTGAAGTCACTTCGGTTGGACTTAGAAAGAAGGGTGATCTATTTATCACATTTTTTCTCCCTCTCAGTCCAGCGGCCCAGTGACCTTAGCTGTGGCATTTGTCAATTTCCTGGCCAGTATAGGTTAAGTTAAAGCAGCACTATTTCGGGTTTGAGGTTTGAGAAGATAGGGGCTGCCAATGAGCTAACCCCCTGTTCTCTTGAAATAGCCTGAGGCCTCATGTGGCTTTTCATGGGAATGGGTCAAACGAGGAGACACTGCAAAAAACTTGACTTGTTATGGGCTATTAAAAATAATGTATTGTTTTAGATCAGATGCTTATCTCCATTACTGGTGAGTGGGAATAGCCAACGAAAATTAGGGCTGGAGTGACGACAATGGACAGTACGTAGTAAAATAAAACAAAAAGATTTGGGAGTGTGTAACCAGATAGTGCAGCTTGGGACTTAGCAGACTGGAGTAGAAAAGGGATACATATTCCATATTTATCTTAATGCTGTTCTTTACCATGACAGTCAACAACTTTTATCTCAATGCTGTTCTTTACCATGACAGTCAACAAACTTTTATCTCAATGCTGTTCTTCACCATGACAGTCAACAAACATTTGCCTCTATACACGCTCATTACCCAGGGCTCAGTGTAACACACAGTGTTATCGGTTTTCTGGATATGACATTCCCTGTGTCAGTTCTTTCTGTTTTGGAAAATACTTTCAAAATCAAAAGAAGATGATGGTCAAAATAGTGAAAGTCCAATGATTTGCTTTCAGATGCTTATTAACTAAGTATACTTTCACCAATACATCGGACAATATCAGTGTCAACATCAATATCAATATCATATTAATCACTAGCACACTAAATGCCCCTGATATGTAATCCATGGTACACTCACCATCAGAAATTAACTGGAGCCATCACATCAGCCTGTCCTGCACCTATACCATGTGACCAAGCCAGCACAGTCGTCGCTGGGAGAGGGAGGCGAACATGCTATAGTTGACTTCTTTCAAGATGTCTTTTCTCGGCAGGTGGTCTTTCCAAATGATACCAGAGAATCCGACTCAGGCTGTAGAAATGAAAGCTGCCGAGGCTATACTCTTGCCGTATGTAGATAGTTCAGCGCTCACAACCACAGAGAGAAGTGTTCAGGTGTGCCAGTGTTGTACGATAAGATTTCAATGGAAGTTCTCGGTCGAGGCACCAAATGCTGAAGACCCTTGATCTCAGTTGACCACTGCCAAGGGACAGTCGTTATTGCTTATTCTGAGCATCTTGCCAATCTATCTTATCCTCTGTCATCCTCAGGCTAGACAAATGATCAGGCCAAAGCTTTTGCAAACAAGTGCCAGAAAGTTTTGACCACCATCTGGTAGCCAGACTGTAAGCGAGACGTCAGGGCGGCATCAGTCTGCGAGGAACATCTTCCAGATCAGGTTGCGACATAGTGATCTTTTGTCTAAGATCTGAAAGTTTAAGAACCTGCTGTTAGAGCCCCATCACAAAGAAAGAAAGAAACAAAGAAAGAAAGAAAGAGAGAAAGAAAGAAACAAACAAACAAACAAACACACACAAACAAACAAACAAACAAACAAGCAAAAAGACCGTAATTTTAAGATGCTATCGGGCTATAAGACATCCTTGTACCGTGAAAAACCTGAAAATCCAGCCCTTCTCTGACTTTTAGTGAGTGATTGGGTAATCCATAATTATTATTTCGACAAATTTAGAACAACAACTGAACATTACAAGGACTTTTACAACAAAGAAAACGTTTTTAAATAGTAAATCCTCTAAATATTTTCCTCATCTAGAAAAATGAAACATAAAAAGAACAACAAAAAACACCCAACAAATTAAGGCTACAGTATAACTCGGCATTGACAAACACAGTCGTATGTTATATTTCATGGGCACAGATGAGATTGTTATGAAAACTCATAGGAGTAACATGAAAGAGTCTCTTTAGTTGTGTCACTGTTCGATCATCTTCCTCTTTCCTATCCGTGTCAACAGAATCTATTTTGTTTTTCTTTCTTCATCATCTCACCACTTACTAGTACCTTTAAGCCAACATATCTTCACTACAAACTTCTCTATAAAAAAATCCGCGTATCTACCTTCGGTCTCATGCCCATTCAACTTCATCTGTGTTGATATTGACAATCCAAGCTCATTTCTTCTCTAGTCCTCTGACCTAAAATCTTGCTGTCATCAATGTGCGTAACTCTCAGTTGCGTGAAGCCGTAGGGTCTTCCCCGTTTTTTCGCCTGGCTTTGAAGAAAGATGCTCAGCGATCACACGGCAATACTGTGGATCATCAGGTAAGACAGTGTCATTAACTCTGGATAGCCGTATAGACCGTGAAGACATATCGACACTTCCTGAGGCTGAACTATTGGAAGAAAATTCATCAGTACAAGAAGATTAAAGAAAAAAAAAGATATGATAAAGACAAAATCTATTCTTATCCGCCCCTAGGGAAAGACTCACAGAATGCCATTTCATTCATTTTGTCACAGTGCACAACAATACTACTATATCATAACAAATGAAATCTATTACAAATCATTGCTAGTTACCGCAGTGCAGCGCCCTGGTCCCCTTTCTCCTAACCCCTAGTCATTCACCACTGAATCGAATGCGGGAATAGGAGAAGCATCTTTTTCAAGGGCAACAGTGTAAACCGAGAGCGACGCACATTCCGCACGGCGGGGCTGTTACAAAGAAGGTACGGTTCTGCAATGGCTTTATAAAGTAAGAAAAAGAAACAGTCACCTGCTCCCTCAAAGTCTTGCCTTTTAAACCATTTACAAAACTCTTCTGCTAAGTCCTTACCGTCCTTTGCAAGCTCCATTTCCACAAGTGTCCGTAACACTAGCAATCCACCACTTCCCTTCTTCCAAAGACAGCGAGATTGTTTGATAAATGTGGTATAGAAGAAAATAGTGTGCTATCATATGCCTAAGGGATACATTACAAAACTCATCCTTTGGAGAAATTATGCAGAATGGGCCCTTAATTGTGAACTAGACTGTAAATTAGTTTGCATTCTTTGGAAACTAAATTCGAAGACTGGTTTCAAGACTTCGGTTTGGGTGTTGCCTACTGGCCTTACACCTATCGATGTATCCGTACGTAGCCGAGCCTAGACTATACTGTTAGTCATAAATTATACAGATTGCCTATCGCAGAGACAATTTACAAACTGGGCAACCGTTGTGCTTGCTATACACAACACAATATATCCATCAAATGTCACAGATATAGTAAGTCACAAAGTCCTTGCTTAAAAAAAAAGCATCACTAATGCTTGAGATTGACACTGTTTTCTTGCTTTTTTCTCGTACAGTTTTGTCCCTTTTCTGAAAAACTTATTCTCAAATAAGATAGGCGAACTGTCTATCACTGTGACGATATTTAAACAGTATGTTTAATAATCCCATCCAATTCTCCAAAATATTGAAGAAGACTTAAGTCATTATGGAACTTCATGCAAGTGACCGTAGGGAAAAAAAATATTTCTTAAAGAGGCAAATCGAATTACATATTCGTTACCTTGAAGTCACCATCGTCACACGTCCCAACATCTACGACTTGCAGTGCTGACACTGAGCTCTGTGGCGTGCCGTCAGTCAGTAACTAACTTATCAACGTGCCACCCACGTGGTACGCTCCTGACTTCTCTCGGAATCACCTTAAGAATACAAACATCTGCATTATTTAAAAAAAAAGACAAGACAAGGGGCAGAAGGGAAATCTTAATGCGTTTAGAACAGCTGGAAAATTAGTATAAAGATGGTTACTTTTCCATTATAAGAAGTACTGGAATTGGATATTTTGGCGGTACAGCCAGACCGCAAATGATGAAACCCATCAACCCGCTTCTCGCCCATCAAAGAGAGAGAGAGAGAGGAGAGAGAGGAGAGAGAAGAGAGAGAGAGAGGAGAGAGAAGAGAGAGAGAGAGGAGAGAGAAGAGAGAGAGAGAGAGAGAAAGAAAGAAAGAGAGAG
>JAWQUT010000462.1:78892-91811 GCA_033807755.1 Ellobium chinense
ACACACCAGACCTGAGACCTGAGTGAGGGAACGCCCAGCCCATCAAGCCCATACTACCCTTATGGGTGATATCCTACCAGACCATCCTCACTCCACCGTGTAAGGACCTTGAGAACAACAGGCTGGACCAGGTAAGGAACAATCTCCAGGTGGTCTCTGTGTTTGGTCTCAATACAATACTGACGACAAGCTTCTAGTAATAGTTGTTAGACTAAAAGCAGAGAGTGCAGTCTTTGCTCAGCACTGTCTTGGCGGCTAGTTCTTGATCACACATGATTTTAACTACAATATTTACAATACACCGGTCGAAATCTTGCAGGTCTGTATTACGGTTAAATACTGAATGACTGTGTTGGGTATCTTTAATAATATTCCCTAGTGCTGAACGGTTCTCTGAGGAAAAGTTACAACACTTCTGCATCCTTAAGGTCAAAATCGAGATTTCGTCTGATAATTTGGTTAAAGGGCTACCGTTACGTAACTGCTGTTGTTCGCGTAAATTTGTTTAGTTACAAAAGATCTCCCCCAATACCAAGTACATTCCATTGTTCAGCTTCAAAACTACTCTGAACGTAACAAGCTACTGTGCAGCAAATTTCATTATGCCATACAGGCGACAATAGAAATATTCTGCTCGAAAGGAGCGTTGCCATAAGAAGTGCGAATGATTCACCACGCATTTGTGGATAGATTGCAGAATCGTTAGCGAACTTGTCACTGTGTTAACTGCAGTGAGACTTGCAGCATTTTAAAAAAGTTTATGCCATGGCATGTAGCAGCAGATTTCGCACATTCGAGCGCACAACTTTTCTCATACCCTAGTTGTCAGAACAGCGTCTAACAGCACAGCGTAGGGATGATTAGTTTATATATTGTGCACTGCCTTCATGGTCTATATACATTTGGGTTTTAGCTGCCTTTGTTTGTTTTAGAGAAACTATCAGCATGTCCTCTTTCTGCCTTGGCAAGCATTTTCAGGTTTTGCTCATATTCGAATGCACAACTATTCTCATACCCTAGTTGTCAGAACAGCGTCTAACAACACAGCGTAAGGTTGGTTAGTTTACATATTGTGCACTTTTTTCATGGTCTATTTACATTATTATGAGGTTTAGCTGCCTTTGCTTGTTCAAGAGAGATTTTCAGCATGTCTTTTTTTCTGCCATGGCAAGCAACAGCAGGTTTTGCTCATATTCGAATGCACGACTATTCTCATACCCTAGTTGTCAGAACAATGTCCAGCAGCATAGAGTAAGGTGGTTTTATCTATATGTTGTGCACTGTCTTCATATTTTATGTACGTAAATGCATTAATGGCTGACATTAATCGAATAGCGTGTCTCCATTCTTCAGAAATATGAAAATGACCATGGGCCATTCGAGTGCAAAAGAGTTCACCAGATCCGACTGTCAGATTAAAGGGATCTTTGTTGCTAGATAGATTGAATTTTAAATCCATCATTATCCTGTACTTGTTTTCCATATTCACCAATAACCACAAATTATTCAATTATTCCTATACGAAGACAAAGCTCATGAATTGTTTACAGTCAAAATGTTGGTTCTACTGGTATTTGCATAATAATAAAACATACAACGTGGACTAGCCAAACACAGTACTCTTGGTTCACGACTTCGGACGATGTTCAGTATATAAAACACTCACAGATGATGGCGTACCTGACTATTGCCCTTCGCTTAAGGCCGAGAAAGACGGTGTCTCGTTTACACGATGCTCTTCAGTTAAAAGACGCTACTTATAAAAGATGATACCACTGTATTTACTTTTGCACGAGACATCTGACACCTGTCACTGGTCGCCAAGGCAAATCTGAAAAGTCTGCTTTCTCAGCCATCTGTCTAACATTACTAACAACTTTCACTTGCAGCGTGTCGTTAGCATTGTACAGAGAACAAACACTCGTGAAAACCACATGGAGACTGTTCCAGACATGATCCAGTTACCTGTTGTTCCCAGGATCCCCACCCGTTGAAATGAGGAAGATATGGCAGGGTAACACCCTTATGGGTAGCCATGGGTTGATGACCGGCGTCTCTCTCTCCTCAGTCCCGAGGTATGTGGTGGTTGCTAGTGGTAGACGTGGTTGATGCTGATGTTCCTGATGTCTAGCTCAGAGCGTGTCAGTCCACACCTCTCTTCCCACCTCACCATCCGTCTTCTCTGTGGATGGACCACCGCTGCTGGGCTTCTACTTAACACAGAATACTATTAGGGTTAGATCAGAGTTATGAACATGAAACAGGGTTAGGCTAGGGCCAAATCAAATCAGTGTTTTCTCCAGATCGCGAGATCGCCTGGTTTGTCCCTTAAATTAAAAATACAGTGAACGTACTCCAATTTCCCCTTCTTTGCTATACTTTAAAATTTGCATTGCTTGAGAAAAAACTAAAATCCTCGTTCCCCTTCCTCCTCACCCACCCCCCATAAAAAAAAAACACTTAAATTTACAACCGTGGGGGTAAGGGTGGTGTCTCCCCCAACTCATATGACCAAAGAAAACACTGATCAAAAGCGATAGTGTTACGCTATATCTGCAGGACGCAAAGACACGTATTTCCCATTCACAGTGCACACCAAAAGAGCTAACAGTGACTGAGCGGTCAGCGCTTTTGGTGTGGACCGTTCATGAGAATAGAGTGTAGTTCGCGTCGCGCAGCTACAGCGCAGCTGATGTCGCTTTTGACCTGGACCTAGTTGTAGAATCAAGGCAAGAACTTCCTTATGTTTTCAATAACGAATACGCCCTTTAATAATCCTTATTACACTGTCCTACTTAAAAAAAAAAAAAAGCCCAGATTCCTCCGCGAAACTCAGACCGACACTAAGCAGCCTAGAAACGCACTAGATTCTCTTTGTCACCCAAGATCAACAATGCCCACAACTCTGCCATAAGGTGACTCTCCCACCCAATCTTCCTCCACCCCTTCCCCTTAAACCCCCTCCTTTTTCAATATATTTGTGACGACCACAAAGGGAAGAAACTTTCCTTATTCGTGGGGTTAGATATTTTAGAATGAAAATCAAAATACAGTTAGAATGGCAGAGAGCTTTTATTTTGAAATTCGGAGCCCTCCCTCACCGTTATGGCAGAAGTAGGCATGCGCATTTTGGCATTTCCTGATGTCACGTTCTTACTGGATGTTACAATATAGAAACAGAAGTGAATTGTATACTGTGTCAAGTTTGTAACAAGCAGTATGATCGTAATACCAGAAAATGCCGTGTACGCATGTCCCGCCTATTTCTGCCATAATAGTTCGTATGCAGTGTTTTCTCCACACTGCGCTATTCGAACCTTAAATTTTACCCCTCCTCCCTCTCCCCCACCGTCTTCCTCTTCCTAAAAATATACAAAAACGACCGGATCTCCCCTTCTTTCGTGTACTCCAAAGTTTGCATTACATGAGAAAAATCTAAAATCCTCCTCCCCCCCCCCCCCCCCCCCCCCCCCCCCCCNAAAAAAAATCAAAGTTATGACAAGGGGGGAATGTCTCATCCAGCTCATAGACATTGAGAAGACACTGCATGTGAGATCCGAACTTGAAAATAAAATCTCTCTCTGGTTATAATTAGTGTTGAAGTTTAGTAAGAGAAGTCCAGTTTAAGTAAGCCATCCTCTGTCTGCCTGTCTACATCTCAGACGGTCTGTCCCTCTCATCTTTGACCTAACTCTCATTTGAGAGCTTTGAAAATGATAAGTGGATGAAATGAGGCAAGGATAGAAGAAAAGAACAAAAGAATGACTAGAAAAGACATATTAAGAAGGTGGCACAGTCGACTTCGCTTGATCGCAATCATGATACTCGCATCGAAATATCATTTACATAACACAATTCTATATAAAGATCACTGCAATTTCTTTCAATGGCATGTCTTCCATATACCCGAGAAGTTGCGATTAAACGGAGTCGACTGTATATAAGAGAATACACATGCAGGGAAGATAGAGAAGATCAAATGCAGTAAGAAGGCAGCAAAATGGACAGTGCCAAAATTAATGCCCCCCCCCCTCACCCCACCAGTACCCATCCTCCGCCTGTCCCCAATTCCGGCAGCAGAGAGAACGCTGCATACATTATCTATCGATACCTCTCCCGACTTTTTCTTTCACACTCAACAATGCCCATCTTCTGCAATCCTTCTCTATAGCTTAACTACCATCACCCATCCGCAGAGTCATCCTTAGCTACTCCTACTGACACAAGGCCTCAAAGATGAATACTGCTCGCGAGCTAATGATTCTGTGCTAATACTGTGTGTTTGCAGAACTAGCATGACGACCCTTAGATGCTCTCCTCTCACATGCAGGAGATCTATCAGAACTCCTTTGCCGACAGTACCAGTCTGTTGTTGGTTGACCAGTATCCATCTTTTTTCCTCTTAGCCTTGATGAGCTGGAGCAAATGTTGCCAGACTTGCACTGTTGAGATTGACTTCTGAATAACCTCTGAATCTGAATGATCACAAAGCTGCCTGTTGTCTGACGGGAGTATCTGAATCTGCTAAGAAATGTGTGACGTCATCGTTTTCCCCATAATCCTCTCCGGATCATGCAAGTGGAATAACTCTTTGAACAAGGGCAAAAATCGCGGTCTGACAAAATCTTGGTCACTTAAGCTCTGTTTCTAGTTCTTGCATGGAAAAGCAAAACGTGGAGTAAAATTACGATGTTCTTTCCTCATGAAAGTGGTTCTAGGCTGCTAAAGATAATTTTCAGAGGGAAAAAGTACTTCAAAATGGGGAATTATCTATCATGCCTACACCTATCTTTAACCCACACACTTGTCGCTCAGCCAGCTTCAATCGTCCGTAGAATGCACATGGGGTCTGTAAAGATGCATGCCTGCGAGTGCTCATTTTTAATGATCCACCGCTCTGCTTTTGTAGGCTGCTTGCCATCTATGCCTGCGTCTCGCATGCCTTCACTAGTACCATTCAGTCTCAAAATGTCCTGTGAATTCTTCGCTTTTTTTTTCATCTGATCCTTCAAGTTTAACAGATCCTTGATCTCTGGGATATTGCAAGTACTGATGTTGTCAGTTTTGTCCACTTCCGTCAGTGGAGGTCACGGCCCTACAACACGTCACTAGCTCATGAGGTATAAGCTCCATTCAGATCCTGCTGCATGTCAGGCGGCTGCTACCACACAACGTGCTTGTTAATATGTTCTCCGTTGGGTCCATGATCTACCCATTTACCCACTTCTCCGCCCCTTTCAGCCTTTTTCCCTTGTCTCCGCCGATCATCCGGTGAGATGGACGATTTTCATCAGCCGTAGTTTTGAAATACGCTTCCGCCTTTGAGATCATGTGGCGATGTTTCGCATGGTCATGCACGATGTAGGCCTATCCTTTGTGCATATTCAGTATCATCATCATACATATCTTCTGTTGAAATTATCTCAGTCATTCTGGCAGTATAAAGATATGGAATCCATATTCACTGACAGACATGATCAGAATTTCGAAGAGGATGGCCAGCAGTCTTTGTTAAATCAGCGTGGCTTTCTTGCTTTGAAAAGAAGGCAACAGTCAAAGGTATTGTACTTCATCTCTTCATGTCTCTCACATCTTACTCCATCTGGAGGATATGGCCGACAATGGAGAGTTCGTAATCTGTTATTTAGTTACTTTGTCTTGAGACAGTCATCATGGTGCACAGCATATTTCCATAGGCACTTCGTTCTCCTTGTCAACAGCCAGCGCAGAGTGTAGACATTTATGGTACCAGTTGCCAGCTGGTCCATAGCTCTTCGGGTCTGCTGAACGCCCCAGGCCGCGTTATATAACCCATGTCCAGAAGTCTTTCCACCGTTGGTGACTCCTCCCACGTAAAATCCTCCTCGTGGACCAATTTCAGGACATTCATGACATCTTGGTCATCGTGCTGCAATCCTGTCTTTAAAGGTTCTGGCCTGGCTAGCATTTCGTGATCCGTTATCAAGGGAGTACCACGTTACGGTCGGCGGGATTGACTTTACCCTGCGACTCTAGTCGGTGAGGTCTTCTGAGTTCGTCCTCTACCTCCACTGTTATCCATTCCAGTCTATATCCTTATCCCCAGACTGCGTAAAATCACTCCTATGTACTAATGTCTGCCTACTTGATTTTGTAACGGTAAATTAATATTAACTGTTAAATGGAATGGGTGATCGTTGCGGCAATCCTGGTATTCTTTCTTGTTTCTCTGAGGTCCAGGGTCCCGTAGCGTAAAACAACCTTCGCTTGTACTCTATAGTGGATACATCCTGCCTGACATCACGAGCATATCACAGCCCACAAAAACCTTCAGATTCGGACATTCTATTTTCCGACTCATAATGGTAGAAATCCTTAATTTTAATTTTCAGAAATATCATAGTACTTTCACCATTTTTACATTAGCAGCATTTTTGGCAAGGGTCGCAGTAGCCGTCAGTGAGTAAATGAGGGGATACGTTAACAAAATTCTCATGAAGACTCACTGGCATCACTTTCTTTCCTACATGGATTGTTTCGTATAGTGAGCATGGCAAGTCTCTGGGGTCTTCGTAATCAAACCATCTATCTGAACAAATGATATTCATTCCATTGATTATACATCAATGAAAATTACAGACTGTTAGTTTCTGCACATGACATCATTTTTCTTATTCTCTGCATGAACTAATCATTGGTATTTTATTTCCTTAACCTTGGATAACCCACCTAAAGTCCCCGACAACAACTTTTTAGCGATTGATAAATATCAGTTTATCCATAATAGCCTTGGGCTAAATGTACATTTGGAGCTCAGGTTTGTGATGGATTTCGTTGAAGTCTTTGAAGTAAAACTCATGGAAATCTGGCCCCGCTTCTTCTTGTGTGTTTTAAAGTGGAAAGAACTTACTCTCTGGGCAATCTTTTTGGGAGATTTTACGAGCGACTTTACAGTGCACTGGCGATTCAGTTTACAATCTTGGCACGCATGGCTATATTAAATATTAGTGTTACAAAGTCAAGACAAGATTGGTTTAGTGGCCCAGATGCTTTTTAAGACCTTTTAACGGTGGATGCTGCTTTATCTCTCTTTCTCTTTTCTACTTGCGTAGCTTTCACTTCTACTGTTCTTGCAGTTACGTTCGCTGCTCTGGTGATCAAGAATACTTTGATTTACCTGGAAACCATTGCATTAAGTCTTATATCAGAAAAACTCAACAGAAAAGCTTTCGAAAAAGTAAAGCGTAAAACTCTCTGTACATCAGAAGAGGATGGAGGACTGAATATGATTGATGTACATAATGCAAGACAGCTTTTTGATAGGCTGGGTAGTAAAACTTCTTCGAGAGGAAAGCATGTGGACAAAGCTGCCAGAACAGATTTTACTGTACGTAGGAGGGAAGAGAGTGTTTGAAGCCCATCCTGACACAAAAGAAATAAAGGTTACAGAAGCCTAATCCAGTTTCCCTCTTTAAGCCAATAAACTGGTTTCTCTACTGTCAGTTGCAAAAGAATCCACAATCTGTAGGTCTCCTTTAATTATTTGCAGAATTCAATGAGTTTATTAAAAATGATGTTCAAAATATAGATCTTGCAGTTCGTTTTCGAGCTGCGAACCGATACATCGAAAGGTGTAAACAAGCTAACCAGTTTCCCTAACGACAAGTGCTCCGCAGAGAAGGCCACACTGAACCCGAAGTAAATGACCCAAATTACAGGTTTAATTTACAAAATCAGGAGAGAATATAAAATAATTCGCAGGTAGGTTCACAAATCTAGGGCCCATTCTCCACAATCTGTCCAAAGGACAGATTTTTTACTGTCTTCCTAACGCATGTAATAACATGTTATTTTCAGCCAATTAGAGGTCTGTAACCTAAACTGTATCCTGAAACACATTGAGGCCACATTTTGGAAAAAAAGTGGTCAAAGCTTGGCTTATACACAACACTAAAAAAGAACAGGTTAACGACATTAAAGCATACATTTGGAACAATAAAGACATAAAGTACAAAACTAAAATGCTCTGTTTTCATAGCTGGGTAGCAGCGGGTGTTAACCACGTACACCAGTTAGAGGAAGGAGGGAGATTTATTACGTGGGAAAACATAGTCGTGTTAATAGGACAATCACCACAACTAATATTTGATTATAATGCTCGAAACCATGCTTACGTCAAATTCAGAGAAAAGCATGCATTTAAGACACTTCCAAATGTCAGACACTTCCAAATGTTCAGATATGCTTTAAAGATAAAGATATATTCAAAGACTGCATAACACCTAAAATAATCAGAAAATCTATTGTAAAGATGTTCAGCTAGAACTACATATCAAAATTTTTTGGAAAAGAAAATTTGATATTGACATAAATAAGGAACAGTGGAATCTAGCTATGAAAGTAACCAAAGAGACCACAATAATAATAATAATAATAATGCGGTTTATAAGTCTCGTATCCAGGCTAATGCCCGCTCACGCGACTTCACACTATCATTACCCCAGCAGGCCTGATCACTCTAGAACTTTCTCGACTCCCTGGGGAGCATACAGTGCCGCTGCCATTTATAGGCGCTGATCACTTGCATTCTGACAATATCTTCCACTGCCTATAGCCAGGTACCCATTTTACAGACGGGTGGACTGAGGAAAATGAGAATGAAATGCTTTCCCAAGGCACTTACAATATGACCCTGGTCTGGAATCGAACTCACGACCTTCAGATCTTGAGTCCAACGCCGTAACCATTAGGCCACGCTGCTCCACATATAAGAATAAAAAACCTGTAGTGTAAAATATTACATAACATTTACCCAACGTCTATCCTCCTTCAGAAAATGTCCATCAAAGAAACAAAGATGTGCCAGCACTGCGGTGAAACTGATTACCTGGAGCATTTTTTTGCAACATGTAACCTGGTCAAACCTCTATGGTATGAAATTGAAACGTTGATAAATTCATGGACGGGGAAAAGGATAAAGCTTGAGGAAAGATCAATTTTTTTTGGAATCACGGAGTCAAATGAAATTTCAGATATGCACATGATGAAACGAATAAACCATCTCATATTGATCGGCAAAATGTGCATAAGCATGGTTAAATATGGTAAAAACCGAAATCTTTTGATAACCCTCTACAGTCAATGTGAATTAAGGAAGCTACTGTGATCCTGAAGTAGAGAAATGAATGAATGGAGATAATGAGAGTATGAGCGAATGTATAATANGGGGGGGGGGCATGATGAAAAGAAAGTGAAACATGCATGTCCATAGTGCCTTCAAGGAATAAAATCTTTTCTGTACTCATATGCTTCTCTTAAGATCAAATTCAACTACTTCAGTCATTCATTCATTTAGCCTTTAACTTACTTAGACACTTAATCATTATATTATATGATATTGCAATACATTACATTACATTACATTACATTATATTATATTATATTATATTATATTATATTATATTATATTATATTATATTATATCATGAAATGCCACTGAAAGTATGAGCTTGCATTCGTCACCTTTAGCAACTTAGGCGGACCTGAGGCAATATGACACAGTACGGCGCTGAACAGCCAACAACACTGCAAGGCCATATCTGCCTGCACAAATGCATGACATATAACTGAAAATTATGGATGGCTGTTATACGCCACGCTCGTACTGTCTGCTGTTATGTTTATAGACCTACATAGGTCCGTCCACAGTTGACAACGCAGAGATCGGAAAGACTCTGGTAACTATGACCTCAAAGATCCGATACACAGTGAACTCCAAGGTTTCTGTATAAGCATACTGAAAAAGGTATTCATTATTTTTATTTATCTATCTATCTATTTATTTATTTACTTAGTTATGTATTTATTCTATTATTTATTTATATTTCCCTCATTTTTCTTTTATTTGTTTATGTGTTTGTTGGGTTTCTCCTGTTTGTTGATGTATACTTTGCCCTGACATAATGTCTAGTTTCTGTTGTTTTTTTAAACCTATTGTATGGTAGTTATTTAAATATGATAATATTAATATCTTTATACAGTACAGAAAGTTCTTTTACAGGTACAATAATTGGTGTGCATAGAATTCACGGATAGTCTGAGCTCCCCCGCCCCCCCCCCCCCCNCCCCCCTTTAAAAAAAAAAGTCTTATATCAGAAGCCCTGTTAGTGAGAGGAAAATGATTGCAGTGCATTAATCTTTTCATCTCCCAGTGCAAGCAAATTCGGGTTTGGAATAGGGAAGTTAAAAGTTCATGTCGTCGTCCTCTCCTCCTCCAGTGCAACCTTTCTTACCCACCCCCACCCCATCCCCTCTCCTTCGAAATGAATAGTTACATGTTTGTTATTTTGGCTTCATAACTACCTACAAAGAGATTATGTAGGTCTAAATATAGCTCTACGATTCTGATAACACCTCTCCTCTCAAACAGAAGAAAAATCTTTGCAGAGCACGGGAACACTGGTTGGATGGGTGGATGGATGGATGGGTGGATGGATGGGTGGATGGGTGGATGGATGGATGGGTGGATGGATGGATGGATGAATGAATGAATGGATGGATAAGAGTGTGGGTATAAGAAGACTTAAATATCTATGTCTGTAAATATCATAGGAGTACGTTAATGTGGAAGAAAATAATTGTGGGATTATCTGATTATAATATGTGAAAAGAAGCGAGAATAATGACGCACGAAAGACACAGTGACTTGCATGAGAGACCATGAGAAAGTGGCGAAAAAGGAAAGTGACCATTAATTCTATCGTATGTTTCTTCTTTCTTTTTTTTCTCTTTGTTTTATTCTTCCATTTTTTTCTTTCTTTCTCTCTCTTCAATTTCCCACTTCCTTGCTTTCGTCTTCACTTGCTTTGATTTAAAGTATTCCGTACTGAAGTTATATTATTGGCCTAAAGCCTTAATAAAGACTTTGAATCTGAATCTTGAATCTTGTAAAAAGCTGAGGGAAAGAAAGAGTTAAAAATAATGAGACTGAGGGAGCTACGAGCTGAAAAAGAGCAACATGATACTCATCTGCAATGTCTCTGTGTACCAGATCTTTTTCTTTTCCTGCTACTCTGCTGACGACGTTGTCTTGATCTAAACCGGTCACTGCTAATGCCAATGCCGATCATGAAGCCACCGCTGTTGGTAGATCTACAAATCTTCCAAGGGGCTTTTCATCGTTGAGTTTCTGTAGTGAAACTGTGCTGCAGCTGTTCTGTGATCTAAGAGGGCTACATACTTTCAACTGGAATGGACACGTCTTCACAGTAGACCATGATTACGACACCATTCTATGTCAACTTAGCTCTGCTAGTGATGAAAACTGCAGAGCAAAATGGTCGTCGAATGGTCAGCTACGTACAAGTTCGGCCTATCGGCGTGCATCCGCAACCTTGTGACCAGCACATGTCTTGGTTTTCCTCGTGATTTTTTGCTCTGCTGCATGCTCTATGCTCTAGACATCTGACCCCACGCTGGCTTTTTTCTTTCTCACATAAACCAGTGAGTTTTGTGAGTTTGCTGGGGTCCTCTGTGCTGTTGCCACTTTGGACTTGTGGATTTTCCCCCTACATTTCCCCAAAACACAATGTTGGAGCAAATTTAACGTACAAAAATGTAATCTAAATCTAGAACTTTATTGTCAAATAGACGGAAGCCAGGTATTTTACCCACTTGACCCAGCATTCCACGGTTTTCCCCAGAACTTACGAAAAGCGAGATTCACCTAAGCTCAGAAAATGGCTTATCGTGAAGACAATTTATCCTGAGGTTGGGGAAAACCCTTCGGGTGGCATCATTGTTTCTGTGTCACGACTTAATAGTCTCACTCTGGATGTGTGAACCATTCATGTAAACAAATTCACTTCTGGTATAAACATCTTCCAGCTTTTGATGCCATAGGAAACCCTCTAAAATATCCACTGAAATATATCTACTATACTTGATTAATCCAATAATTTTTGGGGGGATTAGATTGTGGGGTGTAGGGCAGGAGGGGTGAAGGAGAAGGAAGAATGCCCGGTGAACCAAATGGAATGATATCATCCTGTTAGAAAAGTTGGTTCACAATGCTGTAGTCAGATCGTCTTACCTATTCTAAGTTTGAGGAAAATGGTGAACACGATTAACATTAATGTTTTTCTCTGTTTAAAAAAAAACGGAGAAAGAAATAAAAAAAAATAACAAAAATGGGATGGGCTTGAAAATGTCTGCTTAGCCAGCTCAGCTTAATCAAAATACTATTCCTCGGGAACGTGGAGTAAATTTGCGATTTAAAAGGAGTTGGGAATTTCCAGTGACTTTTATATAGTCTAGCAATATATAGCATTTTGTCATATGGAAAATGTTACGATTAAACAAAAGGTGCAATAATTCTGTTTTGATTATTCGGAGGCTGCTGTACTTTTAGTCACAAATCACACCACCACTACCACGACTAAACCCCCAGCTAACCCCCAAATCACCCTTTACTAGCTTTTGCTCTCTGTGTGTGTGAGTGTGTGTGTGTGTGTGTGTGTGTGTGTGACAAAAATGGGATGGGCTTGAAAATGTCTGCTTAGCCAGCTCAGCTTAATCAAAATACTATAAGACTAAAGGAGTTGGGAATTTCCAGTGACTTTTAGATAGCATTAATTTTGTCATATCGAAAGTGTTACGCTTAAGCAAAAGGTGCAAAATTCTGTTATGATTATTCGGAGGCTGCTGTACTTCTAGTCATAAATCACATCACCACTACCACGACTAAATCTCCAGCTTACCCCCACATCACCCTTTACTAGCTTTTGCTCGCTGTGTGTGTGAGTGTGTGTGTGTGTGTGTGTGTGTGTGTGTCCGTGCGTGCGTGCGTGTCTGCATGTATGTGTGTATGTGTGTGTGTGTGTTTGTGTGTGTGTGTGTGTGTGTGTGTGTGTGTGTGTGTGTGTGTGTGTGTGCGTGCGTG
>JAWQUT010000462.1:96751-120535 GCA_033807755.1 Ellobium chinense
TGGTGACAGAAAGATACGCAAGAAGATAAGAGCCTCGATATTGCACAGAGCGAAACATCAGAAGGTATTTTGTTGTGGCCATGAAACGCCAAAATCGCGAAAATCTGCTCTCCCCCATCCTTCGTGCGTTAGAAAGCGGAAAGAAGTTAAATCTCCGGGAGGAGTGTGGTTGGAAGATTACACGAGTAAATGCAAGCAGCGAGAAACAGCTATTCCAGTGGTGGCAGCAGCGAAGAAGATGACATTAATGTCGTGCCTATCTCCTCAGGTTGTGGAAAGTGACCATGCATACTACATTACAGACTCCTAATTGGGATGAAAATAGGATGGAAAGAGGACAGTAAAAACCGTCCAGGTTTGGACAGGTTATGCAGAATGGGCCATAGATTTGTGAAACGGTTTGCAAATTAGTTTGCCTTCTTCCTTGATTTTGTAATCTAAATCTAGAGTTTGGGTCGTTTACTTCAGTTTCGTTATGGCTTGTGCGGAGCATTTAGCATGTATCTGCATGTATCGGTTCTTAGCTTGAAAACGAAATAAATGACCGATATGTTAAACATCATTTCTAATAGGCTCATTGAATGCTGCAAACTATTAGAGAAAACTAAAAGATCGTGGAATTTCTTATAAGCAATCGTCGAGAAAACAATTTATTGGCTCAAAAAGGCAAATCGGATTAGGCTTTTGCAACCGCAAGAGTCTAACCTGATCTTCAGGATCATCAACATTCTGATCTCCCCCCTTTTCTCTCCTCCTCCCCCACCCCCCTTCCTCCTCCTCCCCGACTTCCACTCTCTTTTTCTCCATCAGATGGGATTATCAAAGAACGAGGCCAAAAGGGATAGACAGAAAGAGAGAGCGAACAAATAAAAGGAACTAAACAAAGCGGATGTAACCCCAGTAATAAAATTACTACCCTTACAAACGTACACTCTTTTACTCTTTACGTTTTCCCCTCTTACTTTCCTCGTTGTATGGCCCTGTAATTTCATTGTAGCGCCACACGTTTACAATTTCTGACCAGACGTGGAAGTTATTGGTTCCAAAGCCGCCAAATCCGGACACCTAAACATGTTTATTCGCCACTCGAGCTGTCTGAGGGTGTCCAGTAGATCGAACATCGACTGGGCACTTCGACTATTTGAGGGTCTTTCTCCGATGATCGTAGTACTACTTCGAATGTTTTGAAAATTGGGCAATTCCATGTAAAATGAATGTTCGTTCGTTGAACATCGACTGAACACTTCGACTATTTTAGGGTCTTTCCTCGACGATGGAGGTACTACTCTGGATATTTTGAAACACGGGCCATTCCATGTAAAATGAATGTTTGTTCGTTGAACATCGACGACTGAACACTTCGACTATTTTGGGGTCTTTGTCTGATGACCGTAGTACTATTTCGAATGTTTTGAAACTCGAGTAAATTTCATATGTAATTTAATTTCGTTCGTCGAACATCGGTTGACCACTTCGACTGTTTTGGGGTTTTTCTCCGGTGATCGTATTACCTGGGATATTTTGCAACTCGAGGCATCCCATCTAAAACAAATATGTGTTTGGTCGTTGAACATCCACTGGACACTTTGACTACTTAGGGATTTTCTCCGATAACAGCAATGCTACTTCCGACGTTTTGCAACCCGGGCCATTCCATGTAAAATGTGTGTTTGTTAGTTGGCTTATTTATTTCTTGACCATCAAATTGTTTGCCCAGTTTCACTGGCTTGACACCAACAGGAATCAAGAATCATATCCGTAACCTAACCTAGACTCCAGGTGACGAGAAAATGCCCAGGCGACGCGACGATCTACTGTACTTTCAACATAGGATAATGAAATGAGAAGACAACAACTAAAACATTTTGGCAACAAATGGAAAACTAAAAGGTAAACAAAGCAGAGGATGACAAAAGGAGAAACTTCTGAATGGAATGGCAAGCTGGATGGGGACATAAAGCAATGGTGAAATGTTAAATTGGACGACCGATGAACAGACAAGAGGTAGAGATCCATGATCGTTTACGTCAATTAACATGGTTCATGAAGAAGAAGAAGATCTTGAAAGTGAGGTTTCTTATTCCCATCGTTTATATTCTCTGTACCCACAGAGAAAACAGATCAAAATCCCAAGATAAAACAGCATGATTCTAGAAAAGGAAGAAGGTCTATTTTCGACCTAAGAGCCTTAAAGTGAGGTTTCTTATTTCCATCGATTATATTCTCTGTACCCACAGACAAAACTTATCAAAATCCCAAGATAAAAAAGCTTGATTCTAGAAAAGGAAGATCTATTTTCGACCTAAGAGACTTTAAAGTGAAGTTCTTTTTTCCACCGGTTATTTTCTATGTACCCACAGACAAAACAGATCAAAATCCCAAGATAAAAAAGCTTGATTCTAGAAAAGGAAGATCTATTTTCGAGACTTTAAAGTGAAGTTCTTTTTTCCACCGGTTATTTTCTCTGTACCCACAGACAAAACAGATCAAAATCCCAGAATAAAATAGCCACAGACAAAAGAGAGGGGAGAGGGAAGAACGGGAGGAGGGAGGGAGGGAGAAGTTGGGGACAGCATAAAACCGTGTATGGTTCACTAACAGTCAACTCTACTTAACTGCATCTTGGCGACGAGGTGATAGCAAGAGGAATAAATGTTATTAAAAGGAGATGCAATTATCCAGTAATTTTTGCAAAAAAAAACAACGACGGCCGAATAGTTAAACTGTTGGGATTAAGCGAAAATCACGCCGCTTGTGATAAAGAAGAGAAGGTTAGGTAAAAGGGGAGAAGAAAATATTGACTATGATTTTTTTTACCTCTGAGGAACTCAGAAATGATGACACACTGCCGTGGAATTATTCTCTTGTGGACAAAGACCTCGAAGCAAATTAGATTTAGCCCAAGGAATAATAGGTTATTTAAAAAGATTTCCGATATTTGCCAATGGAGAAGAAACGAAACAAAACAAAACAAGAGAAGTAAAGAAATGACTTTTCCCCGCCCACCTCCTTATTCACGTTGTTTCTTTCTTTTTTTTCTTCTTTCTTTCTGTCTTTCTTTCTTTGCTCGTTTATCACTTCGTTTATTTGTTAGCTTCTTCGTTTGTTTGTTTGTTTCTTTCTTTCTTTCCTCAAAACATTCGCATTTACAACCTAGTCTCAGTATACAATTAATATTTCTTTAACAAACTCGTCCATTTTATTGTAAATTCAGTACCATCAGAAATTGAAACTTGATATTTAACCCTTCAGATACGCCATTTTTTTTTTTTAAGTCCTGTGGCCGTATGTATAATCCTTACGTTAGTTAACGCAATGCTATAACCACAGGAAACTCCGAAAACATTAATAGTGTTCACTGTAGTTAACGCAATACGTTAACTAACGTATGGATTATGCATACGGCCACTGATGTCTCCAGATTACAATGAGCTCAGTAGCCTGGACGTAGCAATAGTGGATTCTAAAAGAAATATGACGCACGGGTACGTCGGATTCGACACAGGTATTATACTTCCGGGAAATACTCATACGTCTTAGAGTTGTTAGTAATAAATGGATAGGATGTACATGAGTGTCCTACTTAACGAAGGGGTTAACAATTATTTAGAAAAATTTGCCTAATACGATAATGAATCATAATTTGAAATAGTACCCGTACCTCTCCCCCCCCCCCCCCCCCCCCCCCCCCCCCCCCCCCCCCNGTAAATTCAGTACCATCAGAAATTGAAACTTGATATTTGACCCTTCAGATACGCCATGTTTTTTTTTAAAGTCCTGTGGCCGTATGTATAATCCTTACGTTAGTTAACGCAATGCGATAACCACGGGAAACTCCCAAAACATTAATAGTGTTCACTGTAGTTAACGCAATACGTTAACTAACGTATGGATTATGCATTCGGCCACTGATGTCTCCAGATTACCATGAGCTCAGTAGCCTGGACGTAGCAATAGTGGATTCTAAAAGAAATATGACGCACGGGTACGTCGGATTCGACACAGGTATTACACTTCCGGGAAATACTCCTTAGAGTTGTTAGTAATAAATGGATAGGATGTACACGAGTGTCCTACTTAACGAAGGGGTTAACAATTATTTAGAAAATTTTGCCTAATACGATAATGAATCATAATTTGAAATAGTACCCGTACCCAATATTTGTTTTTGGTTTTTTGTCACCGGAAATACTTCACCTTGACACACCCATCTGACAAAGAAAATGGTATGCTTAGAAACCACCACCAGCAGCAGCACCACCAGCAGCACCACCACCACTATCACCACCACCACTATCACCACCAGCAACAAGAAGGAGGGCTTGCGTTACAAAACACAAAGTATAACAATATGTTTGTTGGGCTCAGATACCATCCAGTTGTATAAGAAAGAAAGCAACGGGAATGTTAAGAACACTCATTTAAACCACATCACCACTTTTCGCACACTCGCACATAATCCCAAACATATAACATTATATATAAACACTTATTTTTTTTTTTTGCTTTGCCTGGAAATGAAGTAGCTGAATCTTTGGGTCAAATCATCCTCCTTCCAGTCCCTGAAAAAAAAAAGAAAAAAAACTTAAACCAAAACAAAAAGAGAAACACAAATCAGAACACTGTGGATTCACGTTGCTTTCTATTACACGCAATTAATACCCTGTCTTGACGTTTATTGTGTCTTAAACAGTGCTACCAAGAGCCACTTTAAGACCCAACGTCTCAAAATGTGGGAATGCGTCAACAGACCTCGGGGATTCCCTCTTTCATTTGGATTGCTGTCACATTTATAGCCTAACCCTTTACGGTTTTTTTTTTGTTTGGTGTGTGTGGATTAATCATTCCTCGTCTTACTTCCCTTAAGTGAGATCTGTTGTCCTGTTATGAAACGAAAGAGAAAGTTCAAGCAAAAAGAGCAAGTTGCATTTTGATATTGACCCGGTAGCGAATCTGCTATCAGTAGTAGACTTGGTTTTATTATGCTTTTTCAGTATGTTCCTCATTCATTAAATAGAAGAAAAAAATACCAGCAATGAGGATCGAACACCAAACGCTTGATTCTCATGCCCTGTATGCTGCCCACAGCCACTGGAGCTCTTGGCGTTAGCGAACTAGACTATAAGTGCCACGGCTGTGGTGAGTACATCCATGTGTTATGTTTACTGACATGTGTCTCTTTTTCTGCTGTACCTCAACAACCCTTCTGCTGTATCATAACAACCCCTCTGCTGTCTGCTCACCACTCCCCGTTTATTTGAACGGGTATCATACTAGTTCCTAGTAAACTTGTTAAACTATACTGCGTGACTGCGTCCCAGTGCTCTTTTTAAACCTGTTTCCTGTCTCTTCCGCATTAGCCGCAGCCATATTGGCTTGCCTGGAGTCGGATACATGTTCTTCCTTTGCAGAGGAAGAGATGTGGCTTGCCGATTTGTTCAACTGCAGGAATCAAACAAAAGTAGCCCAGTTTGGGGGCAAACAAAAAAGTATTTTAACTTTGACCACTCTAAATATGAAAAACATGACCCTGGCCGTATGCATAATCCATACTTTAGTAACGTATTGCCTTAACCAATTCAATTCAATTCAATTCAACTCAATTCAGTTCAGTTCAATTCAATTCAATTCAATTCTATTTATTAGCTCTTGCAGAGTTCTGCACTAGAACAATGCCAACAAATTACAAAAATACATTTCAAAATGGTGAACACTGACCACAGTGAACACTACTAATGTTTTGGGAGTTTCCCGTGGATACCGCATTGCGTTAACTAACGTATGGATTATGCATACTGCGACAGATGTTCAAAACACACGTGTTACGTTAACAATTAGATGTGTGGAAATCATAATAGTATTGTATCTCTGTTCTCACTCCAAGAAAGGCTTCAACCAGTGAGGTACACTGTCAAGGCTTTTCGTGGTGTTTTCACCGGAGCGAGCTGGGCTGTTCCGGTAATCTGATTTCTGTCATTGCCAAATAGGGCCAAAAAAAAGTAAATATAGCTTTTTCAGGAATATTTTATGGAAGCAACTTTGGCCACACCTAGTTGTATTCGTCAGAGGTGAGCACAAATAAGATCAAGGTCAAACCGATCCCCTCCTCCTCCCCCTTACCACTCCTCCCAACTTGGACGAACTCTTAATCCTTTCCTTACAAAAACAAATAGAGTGATCTATAAATTACGTCCGCTCAAATTGGGTTAGAGCTGTTTGCTGACACTGTACCAAAACCACACGGTGAGGGAAGGGAAGGGAAGAGAAGAGAGAGAGGGATTCGACAGAAGATGCTTTCTAGGAAGCGAGAGAATTTGATGCTAGAAATAGAAAAGTAAAAGCTTAAGTCTTTTAGTGAAAATCCAGCGTACAATATTCATGAACTGACCGAATTGGACAGACTGCATTTTATCTTGCTCACTGTATGGCAGTGTTCTCTCGGGATCACCACTAGTGTTTTCTATGTACCACTAGATACTTTTATTTTCTACAGCCTTGTTCCATTCAATGGCAATGTCTCACACCTTCGATGCTACTGAAAACACTTTTTATATGCCCCTACGTTCAGATGCCAAAACGGTTTTGACTTCAGCACTACTTCTAGATAAGTCTTTTCAGTTTTTATCCTGTTTTTGTTCTGCTCGTTTGTATTAATTTGTTGCCTGTAAGTGGAGGCTTCTAAAGCGGTTTTTTAAAATTATTTTTGGGATCATTACGTTTAAGCAGTTTCTACCTATGCGTTTTCTGATACGAGGTCCTCAAGGATGGCAATTACGGGTCTAGATTAGTTGTTTTCTCTTCTTCTCCTTCTTCTTCCTTCACTGTATAGATCAGTCAGTGACCGACTTTCACTAATCCCTAATCACTACGCTTTCCTAAGTAGTTCCACAAGGGCCATTATTTATCACGAAGCCTGGCGAAATGAGTCTCAAATTAGGTACTGGCCACTCCAATCTATAAGCTTTAAACTGTACTTTGGGGTTCAGAAAAGTCTCTGATTTTCTGATTTTCTGATTTTGTGTTTCTACATAAAGATCTTAAGGCCAGGCAGTGAGCGAGGCTGTGTGGCTTGTGTGTTGTTCTCATAATCTGAGGACTCCGAAGTCTATGGTTTGTGGGTTCAGTTCCCTAGTCAGACGGTGTGCGCTATCAGTGGGTGTCATTGGGAAAAGACACTTCACTCTCTTTTCTTACTTCACTCATGTATAAATGAGTACCTGGCTTAAGAGCTAGGGAGACCAGGACGCTGCACGGTGGAGGTTTGCTATGGTTTTATAAGGGTTTCATTTGTAATATTGTATATTTATAGTATAATTGAAGAGTTGCATGACAAAACGCGCTTTCCACCAATTTGAATTTTTAGCTTATTCTGCATGCTTCTAGTAGCAGTAGAAGCATTTAGTATACATGCATATTTCCACGACATTTGGTCTAAATTATTTCATAATTAAATTCCATCCTTCAAAAAAAATATGCTTTGTATCTAGTCTATTTTGCCACACCCCCCGAATGGTGTATAGTGCTTTTTGCCATGTAGCCCTTCAATTATTTATTGTACATTTTTATGCGTGTTTGTATATTACAAATGCGACGCTTGACATCATAAAACAGTTTTCCAAAGGAGTAAATAAAAGTCCTACTTTCATTTTTAAAACTTTCTTTATGAAGATTGTGAATGGCTAAAAGTTCAATCCTTTGAAGTGAAGGTGAGGGAGAAAAACAATACAATGATTTGAAGATTTGAGTTTTTTTTTTCTTTCTGTTGGGCGTGGTTTGGAGTGAGATAATATAATATGTACCTCTGATGACCTAGCACAAATTTATGGCTCATTTCTCCTGTCTTCGTCATATTTATACACTTTGGGCTCTTGAATTCACATTCCTCTGTACCAGTCCATCATGAGGTCTACGCAGCATTTCTAGGTGTGCACCGCTTTGGTTACGTGTCTATGGTAATACTATTACCATAATTCATGTACCATTTCGCACTTTGGCGTGCATTTTTACGTACCAAATCCTAAAAGAGCTGCATCAGAATTGCGCACTAAGGCAAGTTCAAGCAAAGTGACTAAAATCCTTTTTTAGAAATGTCAGTTGAAGAGAGTGGTCACCCCTCGCACCGTTATCCACAAACCCAGCACTACGAGCTACCAAGTAATTTGCACACAAGGGAATGCTGATAGTAATGAATGCTGCCTCTCTGTTTCTCGATTCCATCAGAACTATTCACTGGAAAATACTTATTACTTGGGTAGGGTTCCGTCCTACCCCTTTTCCCTCCCCAGATTCTTGGACAGGCCAGTGTACTTACGTATCAAGTATGTCTGAATTATTCTAAAGACATCGTCAAGAAGACAGAGCCTTCCTCAGCTTCTTCTCAAACATGATCCTAAGGACCACAAAAAATTTTTAAAAATCTTAGCCAGTCACGAATCTTATCATGTTACTTAGTACCACAGGACATCTATTGATGTCAAAGCATGAAAGAAATCAGATCCGCTACCTCTAAAGCATCTGAAGCAAAGACGACACGTCTAGTCCAATAAAATCCCTGTTCACCGTTCTGCAAGACAGAAGACTATCATCTGCCTCAGTGCTTTTCATTAGTTTCGGATAATTTTGCTTTCGCCCCCGCAGACAAAATGTCAATAGATGACGTTATCACGTTGCTAGAAAATACTAAACATCGCCTATAACGAGAAACCCCTATAGCGAGACATGAATACGAGGCAGACCTCGCTTATGCCGGTCAAGCGTAATCATGACGGCTATTGACCGCGTTTAATAGCAACTCCTAGGGATTGGGAGCACTTAAAAAGTCCAGCCTTTAGCAATTCCGGTTATACACTGACGTCGATGGGAAACACAGTATTCATTTTTATTGAAAATTAGAATGCTCTGATTGAAGGAAATGAGCCTAAATGAAGGTTGTGTATTTATTAAACTTTTTTGCTTCAGACTGAACAGATTTGTGATATTTATTTATGCGTCAGTGCTACCGCCGGTCATCACACTCGGTTTTCTTTTTTGACAATAACAATAACAATAACAATAACAATAACAACAACAACAACAACAACAACAACAACAACAACAACAACAACAACAAAGACAATAACAATTATAGTTGTCACTGTTGTTATTGCTACCGCCAGTGATCACACTCTGTTCCTTTGTTGACAATAACAATAAAAACGACAATGACAAAAACAATCACAATTGTTACTATTGTTCTTGCTACCACCAGTGATTATCCTCTGTTCCTTTGTTGACAATAGCAATAACAATAACAATAACAACAACAATGACAATACCAATCACAATTGTTACAGTTGTTCTTGCTACCACCAATGATTAGCCTCTGTTCCTTTGTTGACATAGCAATAACAATAACAATAACAACAACAATGACAATAACAATCACAATTGTTGCTGTTGTTAGTGCTACCATCTTTGATCTCACTCTATTTTGTTGTCACGAAGGGCAAATATGACCGATGTCATAACTCATTCCGAAATGTCTCATACAACTCTGCCGCTCACGGCAAGATAAAAAGACATTTTGTGTATCAGGCATTAGTTTAGCAGAGATATTGTACTGTATTTAAGTGACTAAAATTATCTTCACTGCGTGGAAAATTTTATTTTCCTTCCTACAGAGAGACAGTCAATACATTACAGAATTTTTGATCAAAATCAGAACTCAGGCGTTAAACAGCTTTTCGTCTAGACCTAAGGTTGCTCTGGGCACGCTATGCGGGATCAGTGCATAATGTTTATATTCATCTAATAATTTATTTGAAAACTAGATTTCAGAACTTCCAACGCATATTCCATCCAAAATAGGTCAGTTGTTAACAATGTGGGACGTGAGTGAGGGAACGGGAAAATCAGAAAAGAGGAATATTATTTTGAAGCAATTGTACATAAACATACAAAAAAAAAATGGTGTTTCAAAGACACTGGTGACGGATTTTAAAGTGACGATAATAACAGATTGATGTCAGCATTATGTCAATATGAAATCAAGAGTATCGACAAAGTCTGTGAGAACAATATTTAAACATGAGACAACCATTGAGTACTGGATTATTTAGTGGGTGAGCATCGTATTCAAAGTGAGACCAACAAAGCTCAATTGATTGGTAAAGTTACGGATTTTGGAAACTTTACCATTTGGTAATGTATCTTCGTTCCAGGCGGCTATTCTGTAGTACAGAAGTCACGAATCCGACTCAAAGAACTGCTCGTTCACTTTTCATGACATAATATCTTCCACATTGTGCATGCAGTCAAGAAACACAATGGGCCCGAACTGAACTCTTTCTCTCTTAGCTATTCTCTCAAAGTAGTATATGATGGGACTATAATAATATATACTCGAAATACCAATACCAATATCGACGTCAATACCAATACCAATAATAATAATAATAATGCGGTTTATAAATCTAGCATCCGGGCTTATGCACACTCACGCGACTTCACACTATTATTACCCCAGCAGGCCTGATCACTATAGAACTTTCTCAACTTCCTGGGGAGCATAAAGTGCCTCTGCCATTAACAGGCCATGATCACTAGCATTTTGACATTACCTTCCACTGCCTGTAACCAGGTACCCCAATTACAGACTGAGGGAAATGTGAGTAAAATGCTTTTTCAAGGCATTTACATGACGACCATGATCGTGAATCGAACCCACGACCTTTAGATCTTGAGTCCAACGCCGTATCCACCTGGCCACGCTGCTCCACAATACCAATACCAGTACCAATACCAATACCGATACTTTGGATAAACTTATCTGGAGCTGAACTACAGCTATTTTGGGTGTTAGATCTGAAACTTTAATGGTCTACCAAAATTTCAGTTCAATTCCTTTTTTTTTTCAAAAAAAAAATCAGAACCGAATGCCAATTTAAAAAAAAACCAACAAACCAAGAAGAATGGTCTGATCCTAAAACCACTCAGTTTTTACGAAACTGAGCTCAATTTGATCTTAGTGCTATTTTCCCATGGTGAACTGAGCTTGACCTGAGCTGATTTTTTTCGATGAACTTGCTCAGCGTGGCTTGGAACCTAAAATTGAAATTCGTGATGTGTTGCTGTAGACCGTCATTAAATAAATAAAAAAAAATAACAACTTAATCGCAAAAAAGAAGTATTCTTTTGCTTAAAGATAGAGGTCAGTTTATAAGAACAGGTTGAATATGGGCGAGAAAAAGTCATACCCACCGACGGTCGCTACATAACTCCCCATTGACTGAAGGCCTATGATAAAAGTGAACTTGAACTTGAACTTGAACTAATGACTAAGACCTTTTTGCAAGTGTGTGAAAAACATGAATAAATGATCCTTTCTTAGGCTGAATATGACGAAGCACGTAATTTTATAACACCTGCGGCCGTAATCATAATCTCTGCTTGTGTGTGTTGAAGGGAAAAGGGGGGGGGGAGATGTTCCATAGTTTCCGCAGTGCGCATATTTACGCAGGGATTATGCATACGACCACTGATCACGCTTTGTCACTCTTCAAAAAGCCCACGTTCCGCATTAAAGCAAAGGGTGGGGATCGAATCTGGGAAGAGTATGAACCCCTTTCCCTCAGCTCTGCATTTAAAAGAGTGTTGGTTCACCTAGCCAGCTTTTTTTTTTTTACCTTTGTTTGTTTTGTTTTGAAAGTCTCTCTGCATTCTTCAGATGTCATAGCTAATAAACAGATGTCACAAGCGTGGCACTGCACAAAAAGGTAAGGACAATAACCTCTCCGGCCTTAGCTGTTTGGATAGATTGTCAAAGAAAGACGATGACCCCCAACAATGATAATGTTTCATAAACGAAGTCAATGCCCATGGGAAGATATGTCATGTGAGGCTTTTTCAAGATCTGAAACCGACGAGACAACCTGCTCTGTCAAAATGATCCAAGGGAAGAAGTTATTTTAGTAAAAGCGCACTCAGTTTGTCTTGAAACTCATCAAGTAGCGACACTGTGTCATGCCATAGTTTGCGGCAAAACAAACTGCTATTAACAGTAACATTACATCTTTGTGTCTTAATTAATATATTGTTTTTAAAATGTCGAAGTCATGACCTTTTTCACCTTACTTACGCTCTTTAATGCTTTAGTCATGTTTTCTAGCGTCTAGATCGACCAGTGCAGTTTTGTGCCTCTTGGTACCTTTTTAGTTTAAAATTCCTGTTAAGCCCTTTTCAGGTTATGATCATAATGTTCAAATACTAAATTAAAATATCTGTCCACAAGATGGATTGTCTCAATCAAACGTATACCACATATATTCTGAGTTACATTTTACCTTGCACTGCACAAGTGGCACTCAACGACGGGCTTCCATGCCGATGATATCCTTATATAGAAGTGCAATCTTTGAACAATCGATATAATGCCAAAGAAAGGTAACGACACCTCTGTCCAACCGCCGAGAGTCTTCATCTCACTCATTTCTTTCTTTCTTGGCAAGTACAGAAGCGTCTTGGTTGACGTCACGAGTCCAACGAAGCCCATCAAAACTTTCCTATTTAGACATTCCTCTTTCCAACTCACAATGGAGACAACCTTAAATTTAGCTGACAGCACTTTTATCAGATTTTTTAAAAAATATTTTACATTAGCAGTGTCTTTGATAAAGATCGCAGTGTTTTATCCAAGCCGTTAGTGAGTCATTGAAATAATCAGTAAACGGAAATAGTGACTGAGAATCGTTGGCGTTAATATGTTTGGAGAATGGATAAATCTGTTTTGTACGCAGAGCATGACATGTCTGTAGCGACTACGTAGTCAAATAATCGATCTAAACAAATGAAACAAAATAAATCCACGATACTTGTCTGCTCATGGCGTCAGATTTTTGTAATTTCTGGAAAAGCTTAATAACAGATTTAATATCTCCTTGCATGCGTCACGCCATTTGTTTTTTTTTTAAAATCATGTAGCACATCCTGAAGGCAGCCTATACGATCTCGGATATAATGATAAAAATCAATTCATCCGGATACAGCTGAGACTTAATGTGTATTTGGAGATCAGGTGAATAATTTATTTTATTATAGCAGTTAGACGTTATATCGCTGAAATCTAGCTTCCTCCCTCTTTGAGCACCCTGAAGTGGAAAGATGTACTCTCTGGGAAAAGTTTTTCAGGAAGCGTATACGAGTACTTTACGGGAAGAAAGATACATTATATATATAGAAATGCCCAGCAAAGGTCACGGCATCTCTCATCTTTTTACGAGGGTTTTCAACGTATTCATTTACATTTCTAGTAAGTGAGCGATACGAAGAGGCTATCCTATTGATTCTTTCTCTGGCACGTTCCTGTGCCAAAATTAATATTTTGCTATCAAACATTAAAGAAATCCTAAAAAAACCTTAAAATGCATTTACGAATGACAAATGTGAAAAAAGATGACGGAGTTTTTTTTAAAATTCAAGCATGAAACCATCCAAGATGAGAGCTCAATCTGAAAGAAAAAAGGGAATTGGGGACATGCTTTTGTATATCGGGAAAATCTACAAATTAATATACACATATTCATATGAAAATTTCTCATTAAAAAAAAAATAATTTGGCTATAAATTTGTTGTGTACATTTTTATTATAATTGATACATAAATAAAGTGGACAGGTGGAATGTCTTAGTATTGGTGTTTGGGTTTGGTTTTGTTATCATAGGACGGAGGGGGCAGACGGTAAATGACAAATGACTCCCTTGACGCAGTGGCTATCACCCCAAATCACCGTTCCAAATCGGCCAGACAGGACAAACAACCCCATTTTCGCCATGTCCCCAGAGTGAAACATGAAAGCGTGAATGCCCGTGTAATTCTTACAGTTAAGTGGTAAACAAGCATTGTGACTGGGACACAGAGCTGCGAAGTAAGTTAAACAATGAGTGTCGATTGGCCTGGTTTAGCCAATTGGATTGTTTGTTTGTTTGTTTGTTTGTTAAGCATTTCGGAAAGGTCAGTTCAATTTATAGTGTCAAGTCAATCCTAACCTTTGTACGATTTGCCATGGGGACTTTTTCCACGACTCAGTTTAGCTCCAGCCTAAGAGGTTGCATCAGGTAATATCGAGTCTTTATAATAATAATGTGCTTATGAAGAGAACTTTCCCTTCTTCACTTACCTGTAGTTTCAAATATCTCCAAATCTAGGGGGTACTTGTCAGTGGAAATATACGAACATATTTGGAACTGATGATCATTGAAAGTTTTAAAAAATTTTTAAAATAGATTGTGGCCCCGCAGCTGCTGAGAACAGAATAGATCTACTTAGCGTTTCAGAGAACACGGCTTCTGCACACTTACGTAAGTGACGCCATTTCCTTTGTTATGTGAAACAAAGAAGAAGAAGAAGAAGAAGAAGAAGAAGAAGAAGAAGAAGAAGAAATAGGAATAAGAAAGAGGAAGAAGAGAAAGAAGAAGAAGAAGAAGAAGAAGAAGAAGAAGAAGAAAGAGAAGAAAAAGTAGAAAAATAATAATAAGAAGACGACAAAGAAAAATCAATACTAGAAAAATAAGATTGTTGTTAATGCAAAACATCGCCTTTCCTTATATATTATACCTATGTATTTAGTGTATTTCTTTTTGTCTTTTTTCATTCATTTTGTTCTTTGTTGAGTACTCCTAATTTTCACACATATTTTTTTTTCACAGGCGCAACGGCAACTGTTAAATTATTAGAGGAGCCTTGATCATTGTAGAACGTCATGTATATGACCCTTGGTTTTTAAGGTCTTAAAAGGCAAAACTTATCATTAAGGACTCCCAACCGAGAATACAGAGATGTACATAAGAAGCAACGACAGGATGGATCCATGATGAACTATCGAATTGCCCTATTAATTTTAGATAAGATGAAATGGGATAAGGAAGCCCTCGTACTGAGGAGAAAGTTGGCATTTTAATCTTAAGTTAATTAATAACATATACATAAACTGAAAAAAGATGATAAGGGAACCTGAGATATCCCCTAAATGGGAAGGAGAAAAGGATATGGACAGGCGAGATAGGGAATCGGGGGTGGGTAGCAACGTTTCTCAATATCGATACTTTCGTGTAGGTGAACGTAAGCATCGAAAGAGACTCAATTATCAAATTTATCCGAAATAGGGATAGTATTTAAAGCATCGAAACTATCAAAATTAATTTCGAATACCTTTCGAGACTCGATACCTAGCAAGCTCCCGGTTTCCTTACTGGAGAGCCTAGCGGCATGAAGAGGCATGGAAAGGAGCGAAACTAATTTCGACCATTTTCCGATACTCGCTCTTAAACTATCTACCTGTCTCCCCATTCAAAGGTTTCGAAAACTATCAGAAGTATCGAAAATATTGAACAATATCGAAAATATCGCAATACTTACCCGGCACTGCCACTAAGTATAATGATCGAAATAGAATCGATACTAGCAGTACCTAAAATTTGAAGGTTGAATATCACAATACTTAAAAATTCCGGGTATCGGCCAACCTCTACAGGAAATGAACGCAGGGAATAGAAGATATATCTGTAATAAGCCCTTCCCTTAGCTCGCTAATGACATATTATTATGTATAGGGTTAATAAAAGAGGAGGGGACGGGGAGGCGCGGGGAAGGTCATTGCCCGGAGACCAGTGAGCAATTTAAAGTCTACGTGAATAAAAAAAAATATAATAGCATTTGTAAAAGAAAAAAGATTTTCAAAGGCGTATGATGAATGATAGTAGAGACTGAGGTCAGTGAGATGGCAGATGTTAAAAAGAAAGAAACTCAATTAGCCTTTAACTTGATAATAGTGTTGGCATGAACCTGAAACTATGTATGTGATTGGATCGGCATTAATGAAGCACCCACGCCTTCGATCTTCCTTTCTTTTTTTTTTGTTTTTGAAACGTACGTTATAAAGCCTTGGCGTATATATACAGTAGAAAGAAGATATTAAGCACCTCTTAAAATAAATAACTTGGTTTTAAGTATACATTTCATGTCCACGGATTCAAATGCGAGCTTGCGAAATAACGATGGAAACTCTCACCACCGTGAGAATTACATTAGCGCATCGGTGTCTGCATGCACCCTTAGTAGCGTTCAGTATGCAGAGTTAATGTAATTCTAAAGACGGTAAGAGATCTTATCGTTAATACGCAAGTTCTCTCTTAATATTAGCTATCATTTCACTATTCAGAAGGATCTCAAGAAATGTACATCTCAATAATAAGTACACTTTTCATCATGCACCAAGAACGTATTTGATATCTGGTAAGAGATCTTATCGTTAATACACAAGTTCTCTCTTAACATTAGCTATCATTTCACTATTCAGAAGGATCTCAATAAAAGGCACACCTCAATAATAAGTACACTTGATCATGCACCGAAGACGTATTTTATATCTGGTGCTGGAGTAATTTCTCATTCGTGCTGGATTTTAGATCCGATATTATTCACTTCAAACAGAGGAATCACCAGAACGCGGGTGTAGTGAGAAATAGGGTAAACATAAGACGGTCTACTATGCTTAATTGCAACTCCTCAAAAGCATGAAAAAAAATTCGATTAAAAGAAGTACGATTATCGAGTGGCTTCCATATAGAAATATAGCAGCGTGATATGTGGACAACGTTGAGATTAAATGTATTTTGCAGTTATGCGGTTTGTGAATAAGCGGATTCCATCGTATCATCTTTGATGACGTCTAGCGTAGTATTCCACATAGATGAAATTTAGAGAAAAACGCAGTCGCATAAAGCGATGTTGGCACTACTCATTTCTACGTCATGACGGAAGGAGCAAGCCCGGGTTTCCTTAGCTTTCTTTATCAACAGGGGTTGCAGTTAAAGTGGAACTAAAATGGCTGTATTAGGATTGTCCTGTCTTTTATTGATTAAGTTAATCGGTCGTTCAATACAGTCGTCTTTTTTCGACATGTGTTTTCTTACTTCAGTTTCTCCTATAGACCAGACCTATTATCTTTTTAAAAGTGTTTCTGCACCTCATGACAGCCCTATGAATTTCACATTCAAGGACTCATTATTATTCTATCATTTCATAATATCAGGTGGATATATTATATCTTGATATTAGGTATATCTCAGTAATATGTCTATTTTTTCCAAGCACCGAGGGCATTCTTCATATCGAGGTTTAATTGTAGTTAAAATAGAAATTTCCACTTGTCACCCGTTCTCTGTAACCGGTAGTTAAGGTTGCAGGAGTCTAATTGGTAAAAAAACAATAGGACTCTCAGAGTCGATGGTAGCAGAGTATAAAATCTGTCATTTAGACAGGTTGTGTAGACATAATCGTATAACGAGAAAGCAGACCTTAAAAGTGTTGAAATTCAGTCTTGAATTTGTAAAAAACATAATTGTTGCAGGCAGTGTTTCCCAATGGCTTCAGAGGATTTCATTTGTGCGGGCCTGTGATCTGCAAACGAAGGCCAGACTTTTAACCCCTTTTCATGTAATTTAAAATTGTGAAATATTTAAATGAAGGACCCCCACTGTAAACAGTATAATAATATAATTTGAGCATATTGTTGGCACCAGACCTGCAGACTAGTCCTGGCCATCTCCCAACGTTCCTGTGGTTCAAGAAGAACTTTTTATTACATGGCTCAAAGAGGCTTTTACAATTTGGCTTCTGCAACCTTAAGTCGCAGCGACCAGGTGGAGATTTCGACAATAAATCGAACAGGGAAGGGGAGAGGGAGGAAGGATAAGGAGGTGTTCATAGTTGAAATTAAGATGTTGCATAATTCGTCAAACCTTGACATCTGATCTGTTTGTTAAATAAGTAGTTTAATTGTTATTAGGTCTACTTACATTTAAATTTGGCGTTATTTCTATTTGTTGAAAGATGTTATTGTTAGAAACATCTCATGACCTTTAATATCTTTGTACTTATTCGCCTTCTTTTAAAGAGAAAATAAAATATGAATTAAGTTTAGTCGATGTTTAATAAGTATGCCAAATTTCAAGTCTGTAACTTATCTAGAAATGCTAGAATTTAAGGAGAGAAACAGCATATTGCCTACAAAAAAATGCCTAAAATAGCTACCAGCCATTTTCTCAAAACGTACTTTCCCACCCTCCCGTCGTCTAGCGCGCATATTTTTTGCTCTTCATTGCCTTATTGAATACACGAAGAACAACAACAAAAAATGTCCTATATAAGCGCTTTCTTCTTATGATCTTGTCATGAGAGAAGGTCTATTCCAAAAAATGTTGATTAGCAATATTCATGGACAGTTTTTACAACTCGTGCAGTCAATGTACAGAGAAACTAAAGCATATATAAAATGCTATAACCTGAGATAGAATATATTTGTAACACAGGTATAAAGCAAGGTTGTAATTTATCTTGTCTATTATTTGCACTGTTTCTTAATGATCTAGAAGATGTTCTAATGTCCAGAAACTCTAAAGGAGTTGACATTCTTAATCCAGACACTGGACTTGTGATACTACAAATGTTTATTCTTTTGTATACTCATGACACTGTACTGTTGGCTACATCTGAACACGACCTTCAGTACGCATTGCAAATGTTTTCCGAATACTGTAACACTTGGAAATTACAAGTCAACGCTGCGGAATAAAGAATTTTTGTATTTGGTAAAAACAAGAACAAACACGTTTTTAAATTAAACGGACATATTCTCGAAAAAGTAAAAACCTTTAAATATCTTGGCTTGGTGCTCTGTATAAATGGGAAGTATATCAACGCTGTAAAACATAATCTGGAGCAAGCTAGAAGAGTGAACTACAGTATAATATTAATAAAAAGGTCAAAGCAATTTAATCTTTCCATTAGCTGTCAAATTCATATTCTCAGTACTATTGTAAAGCCGGTTCATTTGTGCGGTTCAGATATATTCTGTTTCGAGAACTTTCTCATGCTTGAATAATTTTGTCTCCAATGCCTTAAAAGAATTCTGTGTGTCAACAAGTCAACTCCCGCGTAGGTCTATATGGTCTATGGAGAAAGTGGTTGTATGCCACTTAATGTTAATATTACAGCAAGAGCATAGTTGGTTTTTTTTTTTTGGATTAAGCTCATGTCGATAAACAACCGAAATCAGCTTTCTTTTAAACTGATTCAATCTCTATTTAATCTTTATAAAAACTCAGCATTTCCCTCACCGTATCTGAAATATATCGAAACAACTTTAAACCCCCTAGGCTATTCCAGTGTTTTTACCTCCTACAAAACTGACCATGAAAATTCAAGACGCTTATCAAAAAACATTAAACATAGAATCGAAGATCAGTTTTATTCAGACATGGATAAGTGATATTAACTCATCTATTAAATCTCGCTTTTATAGAATTTTCAAGGACCGTGTTCGGATAGAGCCATACCTAGATATTTTACCTTTCAAACTCAGGACGACCATGACAAAATTCCGTTTAAGCAACCATAGCTTACCAGTGGAAACTCATAGACAGATCATGTCCTGTGTGTGATAATAACTCTTTAGGCGATGAATTTCACATTTTCGAATGTTCAGGCTTTAAAAAAGACAGGGAAAATTTCTTACTAAAACTATTTCAGAACAATCCTAAAATCTTCAAAATAAAATTACTCTTCAGTGACAACCAAACCTATAGCATTCATAATCTGTCTCGTTTCGTCAGAAAAATCATGGAGGTATTTTGAGCCGTCTACCAAACTTTGCTACTCCTTCACCCCCACCCCAAACCTTTTTTTATTTCTTTTCTTAAGGTTCCTTTTTTCCTTTCTCCCTCTTAAAATCGACATTTTTTTTTTGCATTGCCGTTTCATTTATCTTCCATATATACTATGTATATACTACAATCTGGAAATAAAGTTCAGTTCTCAATTCTCAGATACCCCTGGAAACGTGTGAGCCGAACAAAAACTCAGAACTGAAAGTAAAGAAAAGCAAAACGAAATACTGTAGGAAATGAGTAATGCACAAACAAAATTAAGGACTGAGCATTGTGTGAACTGGATGGGGATGGGGGTTGGAGCTGGCTGTAAATAGCCACTCTGCTGACTCGTCATTAGGAAATAAAAGGGAAGCAAAACAAAACAAACAAACAAAAAACAGAAAAAAAACTCTCAAAGAACAAAGTATCATTGAGATGGGTTGGGCAGAATTTCAAGATGTGAGACGTGTCAACTGTTAGAGATCTGGATTAAATTCAGTGCATCTAATGGTTACGATTGACGCCTATATTATATCGATATCATCCTAATCGAATACTACATTCTCAATGGAGAGTCTACTGAGTAGCCTATATTGGCTGAACAGCTAGAATACACGTAAAGGAGTATTCTGGTTGGTTTGTACTTTTGAAAAGAGACAAACATTTTTCGAGTATTCTCATTTATTCACTTGCCTTCTTTAATAAGTACAGTAAAAGTCTCTGAACTAAAATTTACTCAAACGGGCATCAGGGTTGCCAGTTTGGCTATTTCGGAGCCAATGCCAGACTTTTGGCCCTTCAGTTCCAAATAACTGTTTGCCTCTTTGGCTATTTAGTGGCCCCTACGGACTTAGGTCACAACTGATTAACTCCTTTTACGAAAAATACCAATATTGTTCTGAGACTATTTTGATTTCAAGTGATCCAGCTTTGTTATTTTCTCACTTTCTTGCTTTCATCTTCTCTTTGATTTGAAGTATTTTGTATTGAAGTTGTGTTATTAGCCCAGAGCCTAATAAAGACTTTGAATCTTGAAAAAAAAAGAATCTTTTATAATTGTCCAATGAAAACGAATCCAAGGATAATTCCAAAACTGTTTTCTTTCAACGGTAATTTCTTATGTTACTCGATTGTGAGTAGAAAGGCTTATGATAACAATAATACCCACCTACATCAAGTATATAGACAGTTGGTGATAAAAAAGCTCTTTGTCCTATGTAAACTTTTCACCCCACTCGGCCCTTTCCATTCATGGTTTGGCTTGTTTTAGGCTCTTTTTGGTATGCAATTTGGCTTCCGGCTCCAAACACAAGTCCGGCACCCTGCTCAGTGGATGATCACGTGACTGAAAAATCTGGAGAAAGACTCAACCCTCTCATGAACCAGTCTATAAATAATCCCTTCCGCCTCTACCTCCACCCCTCCTCCCCCTTCACCTTTTTCGTTTGTTTTTAATGGGTGCGAGATAATACGTTGCTGGGCTTTGTCACATACGTAAAGCTTACCGCCAGGTTCCCTAAGTAAAATACCGTTATTCTATAAATTAAGCGTCTCTATGAAAAAGATAGACGAAATTAACTCATCCCAATTGGAAAAACAAAAATATCGATTGCTGGTTATTGATGCACGGAATAATAAAGTTATTGATTACGGAGATTCGATTACCACCACCAGTATGCATTATAATTCGTCAGCAGTAGGAAGAAAGAAAAAGGCATGACAGATGCCTTCCTAAAAGGGTTGCTCTGTCTTGGGAACAGGAGAGCACGAAAACTCAACATCGTGAGATACATGTCTGCGTGAAACCGTGCTTTCTCCTTAACATTATGTATGATAAAATGCTGTGTTTTCACCCTGAGAAACATCTCATGATAATACAATTTCTCTCTTATTTGACCATATGTTATATCATTGCGCCCTCCCACCAATGTCAGATGGACGTCACACGACATTTTCAAATGTCTCAAATCAGGGGCAACTTGCTGTCACGGATATTATGAGTTATGTCCCTTGGAATCACGAGCACTGGATGAGGGTGACAGGGATAAACAGCGAACGAGGGTACGAGCAAACAAAGCCGAAACACAAAATACGACAGGAAATGAAACAGCGCAAAATCAAAATCAGCAACGGAGATGTTTATTTAGGGAGTGCATCATCAAAGGGCTAGACAGTTTTCCTTGCTCGTGCATACTAACGCAATGATGATCAAGCGGTTACAAGTTAGGATAGTAATGTGACACGAACTTGAGGTGAATACCCACAGAAAAAGAGACAAGAGGTAGCAAATAGGACTTTTATTGACCCTGTAGGGAAATTGGTTTACAACACCATACAATGTTATACATCTTATTTATTACTGAAACACAAAGAACAATACACATCATATAATATATAAACACATAATATCACAAAAGAAACACATAACATAGTCATTGCTGGTTCCATACGGTGCAGCGTCCTGGTCGCCTCACCTGAGTCGAGTGGGAAAAAAGGAATGAAGTGCCTTTCTCAAAGCTACCACAAAGTAAACCGCCCGGCCCATGAATCGGACACACAAACTTTAGACTTGACAATATTCAGTTTCTGAATACGACTCACAAACCACACGACCACGCTACCTCAAGTATGTGGAGCTGGCAAATGATAAAAGTTAGTCCTCCATTACTGTGTTACCTCTACATTCGGGTAAATGCAATTGTCATTCTCATTAAAGATTGCCACAGCAACACCATTTCAAGATCTCTTCTTAAAATACTAGTGCCTGGACCATGGTTGCATTAACGTTGATGTTCTGGGAAACCTGTCAGATTAACATCAGAAGTCCTAGATCAGGTGCCTTTCTTCATCCTTTCGTTATTGATCACCGCCACTGAACTTTGCTTGTCCTATTTGTACAGACTGTATGCTATGTGTAATGTATACGTTACTCTATGATATAAGAAGATAACTTCGAAAATGACCGCGGGGGGGGGGGGGGGGGTCTGAGCCCCTAAGATCCTCATGAATCCGGCCCTAGGAGTTCACTGGAAATCCTGAGGGATCCCAAGAGAGACAATAGTTGTTACTATCGTTGTTCAGTTTTGTGTATGTGCATGTGTGTGTGTGTGTGNGTGTGTGTGTGTGTGTGTGTGTGTGTGTGTGTGTGTGTGTGCGCGTGCGTGCGTGTATATGTGTTTAGGGGAGGAGGTAAAAATACGATGGTGAGACATGACACCCTGGTGGAAAACACTTCCGTCAGGATATATCAATTTTTTTTNATATACGGCCTAAATGCCTTGGGAGCGGGGAGGGCACGAGTGCTCTACTCATTATGAATGTATTAATTGTACCTTTAATTAGCTCAGTGCTTCACTATGTTTCATCCTTCCTTTGTAATGCATATATTTTTTCTATGAAAAGTCTGCAATAAAATTAGCTTCCTTGTCACTTGAGAACTTGCGCATTAAAGATGGAATCTCCTACCATCATTAGAATTACGTTAGATAGCTTGCGCATTAACGATGGGATCTCTTACCGTCGTAAAAATTACACTATCTCTGCATGTTGAACGCTATTAAGGATACATTACCACCAATGCTCTAAAGTAATTCTGACAATGGTGACAGATTTCATCGTTAATGTGCCGTCTCTCAAAAACCCATCATGCTGAATGCTGCTTAAGGTGCTTCTAGCACCGATGCACTGTTGTAATTCTTACACTGCTAAGAGATCCTATAATTAATGCGCAAGCTCCCAAAATGTAATTGTTATGATGGTAAGAGATCCAACCGTTAATGCGCAAGCTCTCGATTTGTCATTGTAGGAAGGGACTGGGGAGAGTATCTTCTCTTATCCGCCTTACTGACAGCTTCCTTAGCCCATCCTTAATAATTTTTTGATACTCAACGTAGTTCAGTACCGAGCCAATGACCGGTCATGTCATAGCCTTGTCTAGCAGTCTGTTTTATTTCCGTTTTATGCGACAGTAACTTTATTGAAAAAGAAAATCCTGCTTGACATATTTTGTTTTCGGTGAAGTGTCTAAGAAAAGACCAGTGATCTGGAAGGGTCGGTATTGATCTTTTCAAGGAGGGTCTCTGTAGTGGATGGGATGGGGGGT
>JAWQUT010000462.1:120547-139897 GCA_033807755.1 Ellobium chinense
GGGGGGGGGGTGAGGGTTAGGATGAAAAGTGGGAGTTGGGACTCAAGGCCCGCGATGACGTCTTCATGCAGTGTCACTTTTGTTAGTGGAGTGGAATGGAAACGAGGGGAGGAAATGGAAACTGGATCCAAGAATTCTTATCATTTGTCACTGGCATGGCATTGAGGCTTAAGGGCTATCTGTCTCAGTGCAAAACCACGGATGTAGGACTGGCTTCAGGTGTAGATGTTCACATCCTTAAAATACTATAGTTCGTCCAACAATATACGGTTTTCGTTGGTTTTTTTTTTTTTAATATCTCCGATTTCCTTTGATCAATCTTGGTCAAATTTTTCAAATTTTGCATAGTCTCCTCTTTTACTTTGCCTTAACTAAAAATGTTTTCTTTTTGACTTTGTTATAAGTTTGAAATAAAACGGTTTTCATCATAAAATTATGTAAAAAAAACAACAACCGACAGCAGCGAAATGGGTGAACATTAGCTTATTTGCAGCGTTATGGAGTGTGACGTACAGACACAAAGCTTTTGTGGTGGCAAACACGGTTGTTATGGATAAATGGAATGCATGTTTCAAGTGAGGCTTAACAGAAGTCTAATCGGAAGAGCCAAGTAAATCGTGATTATAAGTTAAGGAGGACAATGAATTTCTTCCGATGCCACCTATTCTCCAGACATGACGTCGCAAAAGCGGGCGTTCTAACCACTGATGACTTTGTTTCTTGACCATGACTTTTCATTTTAATGTTGCTTTACTATAGAATCCGCTGGAAATGGGCCTACCAAAGTTGTTAGATCTACTGCTCCTTTGCAGAGAATTTAAAACAAACTGGAAGAAGGGTGAGACATAATGAAAATTGCAAAATGCAAGTGGCGGCAAAAAAAAATTCGACTCCGAAAGGCAAAAGAATCATTGATCTCCATATTTGCAGTAAAAGCATGAGTTTTAGGGATGTCTGTGACGTCTTCGCGACGTGTCATGTTGGCCTCTAATACATTGATGATACAAACGCTGAAGTATTAGTGGACTAGTAGGTTTCTTGTCCACTACCCTGTCTCAAAATCCAATGGTCATCATGGACAGTTATTCCCACCACTCTGAGAAACACTATGTCTTCAAGATCCCAACATCATCCAGCACAAATACTGGTGAGAAAACATGGTTTTAGGAATATTCCAGTATTTTGTTTGCGCTATTTAGGAAAGCTGAATTGCATGCTATAACGAAAAGGTTCGTAAAACAGTCAAGCATGTTTTATAAAAATGACTGTGTCATTGGAAAGGACGGCCAATAGGTTCACAGCTTCCCGCGTATCAGTCTGACCTTATTCCTACAGAACTTATTTGAACCCAGCTGAGGGGTGTTGTTGCTCTTTCCAATACAGATTTAAACATTTAACAAATACTGCAAACATTGCCAGCTTACCGAATAATGCAGCAGCCTTGTCAGAAAGATTGAAGAGGTCTAGATCACATAATTACTTCCTTTGTTAAAAACGTAAACTATAAAGTTTAACATCCCCTTTGAAACAGGCATTGCATTTATTCACATCAAGCAGGTTTGCATCAAGAAGGTTTGCGTCTACGAAATCCCCAAGAAGCTGTAAACTAGGTTACCATAAGACAAATCCAAATATTTCTGATAAATATAACTTTTTTTTTTTTAGCTACTGACAGATGGCGTATACCACTATACAAAGCTCACGTTACATGCACTTGTTTGTGTAGTAGTTTACAGCAATATATGACCATCCTGGAATTTTGGGATTTTAAGTTTGAGGTTGTTATTGTGAGCAGTCGGGAAGTGTGTTTGGGTCACGGGTGAATACTAGGTTCGCACGTGGAAGTTAGGGACCGATTCAGGCAGTAGGTATTTAAGAATTAAATTGCTGTGAAGTTAGCGTCCCTGTAGTGTAATGGTAACATGTTCAGACTTGCATGTTGAGAGACTCTGGTTCGATCCCCGGCAGGGACAGAAATTTTCTAACGTAGGTTTTTTTTTTCGGCCCTTCTTCTCAAAATTGATCATTCACAGAAATTTGGTAAAATCCCTGATGACACACTTCCTTAAAATAATATATAACATCTGAAAAATTATCAGACTAAGCTCACATTCCTCCCCCTTAAATATAAGAGAAAGAATGCTATACTGTATTGCCTTTCCACCCGGTTACATTACAGTTTTTCAAAGATTAAAAAAAAAACAACAATCTACGGTGGACTGAAAATTCAAGCACTATAGGTACAAACTACCTTAAGCGCTCTAAATAAATTAGAAATTACTGACTAGCATAAAACTGGAAGTCGCAAACAGTTCTTCTTAAGTGCAATACTACACCTCACTTCAAAACATACATTCCTTTTACCCACAATAAGAATTTAAAGCTTCATTTCTGCGCTTGATATTCCGTGAAGCTGTAAGCAGTCTTGTTTTCACCACGTCGTTTCGGCCGAATTTTAAAAATAACTTTATGAAGAAAACTTTTTTATTGTAAACTCATTCAATGTCAAAAAATAGTTTCTATTTAAGCCTAATTTCAAAAGACGTGGCTAAGCGAAATTTGACCATGATTGATCAAAGCAAACCTGAGATATTCCCAAAAAACGAAAACCGTATATTGTTGGACGGACTATAGCAATACCATCTTCACTATATCATCAGTACTGGTGACTTAGAGAAATACAAAGACAACGGTTATGTTGTAAGTGCCATGGGAAAGCATTTCATTCAAATTTTCCTCGGTCTATCTGTCTGTAAAATGGGTACCTGGCCATAGGCAGTGAGAGGTATTGTCAGAATGCTAGTGATCAGCGCCTACAAATAACAGCGGCATTGTATGCTCCCCAGGGAGTTGAAAAAGTCAAAGTGATCAGGCTTGCTGGGGTAATAATAGTGTGAAATCGCGTGAGCTGGCATTAGCCTGGATATGAAACTTATAAACTGCATGATTATTATCATTTTGAAGATTATATAGTCTTTTACGATCGACGTTTTTTTTAGTATTTAAAAAACATCTTGTTGATTATTAATGAGTACGTCGGTACGATGTCTTAGCGGAGGAAGATACTGGTCAGGACTGGATCTGTCTGTGTCAAAGCTGACCCTTCTTTGAAATGAAGTTATTATAGCATATCCTATTTCTTTCACCACATACACGTACAGTAATTATGAGGAATTCGGTATCCGTCCTTTTTTTTTTTTCTCTTCACAGTCATGAACAATGTGGTTTCCATTTCATTGCTCTAGTTTTGATGTAAAAATGGAGATGAAATCTTCGGTGTTCAAAGGAATATCGCAGAAAAAAACAACCAACCAAAAACATCTCCCTCCTTCCCTCAACAAAATGCGTCATAAAAATTAATGTAGTTTATGGCAGAAATGAAAACCTAGGTGATTGAAGATTATTTTTTTTGTTCATTGCCCTCAGGTCTTGCTCGTCTTTTGATGCATGAGTATCAAGAGTTTCCTTTTTTTTTGGTTAATAATCATTTCCTCGGTTTACATGCGGAAGTAGATTTGATTACTGAAAAGGAAAATTAAAGGCTTACGTAGACATTGATCAAGATATATTTTTAATTGTTTGTTAATATGTGTTCCCTGTGTACTTGAGCCAACGAAATCATAGCATTATACTGCATTACCATTTTCTCCAAAGCTGTAAATCCTCCTAAATAAACTTCTACCCTCCCTTCCCCCCAACCNAAAAAAGTAATACCTGGTCTTATTATTTGACATTATAGTTTTTAACTTCACTGTTCTAAAATTAATGCGAAATGGAGATGAGCTCGTTTGTTAAAAAAAAAAAAAGACCTGCGGAAAGGCCCATCTCCGTTCGAGGAAAAAACAAAGCAATATCAAATTAATGTCGTTGATTAATAATAATACGGTCTTCATAAAAACGTGGATCCGTTGTGTTGTATCTTATTTTTTTTTTTAAAGACCTGCTCGCTTTTTCTGTCTGAGTACCGGGAGTTTCCTTGCACTTCCTACATCCATGCTCCGAGTTTACTGACCGCAGACTCGAGTTGATCTTGATATGAATGAAACGGAGAATCCTCGTCCGTGTTTGTTTTATGGAATGATCCTAGCCGGAGATTAGACCAAAGAACTCATTGCAAGACTCGTCCTAGCAATACGTGCAGGGGATCCTTATCAAAGATGGGATCAGTCCATGCAAAGAGAAACACTGATACGGATTTCTTTTCACATTTATCAGCATATAAATAAAGCTCCATGTCGAATCGGTACTATAGGTTTTCATCAGCTCCTCACCCTTTTTTAAAAAACTGTACCCTTCTCACAATGTGGAAAAGGAAAATAAAACTCACAGAGAAGAAATGAAATAAACACGATTGTTTATTCATATAGCCATTAAGAGAAAGCTGTCATGTCCGGTAACTCTCTCAATGCAAAGACAGTGTGGGTAATCTCAATCACGATAACAGTGCGACCCCATAAGAATTTAGTGACACTGGTGACGTAGTTTACTACTGAAAAGGATTCCTTTTCACATTTATCAGCATATGAATAAAGCTCCATGTCGAATCAGTACTACAGATTTTTATCAGCTCCTCACACTTTAAAAAAAAAACTGTATTCCTTCTCTTAATGCGGAAAGGAAAAAAAAAAACAACAAACTCACAGAGAAGAATGAATTAAACACTGTTGTCTATTCATATAGCCATTAAAAGAAAGCTGTCATGTCCCGTAACTCTCTCAATGCAAAGACCGTGTGGGTAATCTCAATCACGATAACAGTGCGACCCCATAAGAATTTAGTGACACTGGTGACGTCGTTTACTAGTCACATGAATGTTGTCTCGCGCGTACTTGACATGAAATGGGCTAGTTTTGAAGTCGCCGCTAACGGAGACAATTCCTTTGATCATTTTTTTTCTACAACTAGCTTGCTGAGATGAGAAATGCTCTACTAAGGCATTTACAACATGGCCAAGGTAAGAACTGAACCCTTGACCTAGCCATCCAGTCTCCAAAGGCGTAATCATTCAGCCACGATGTAAATGGTGGTAAAGGTGCTGCAAATTCAAGATAACGCACAATGGTACATAGATCATATTATTATATTATTAAGACTGGTCTAGGTCTAGGGTTTATGAGGCTGACTACGGAAGAAATAGTACAGTACAGCACAGTGCAGTGCAGTATAGCATAGCATAGCATAGCATAGCATAGCATAGCATAGCATAGCATAGCATAGCATAGTATGGCGTGGTGTGGTGTGGTGTGATGTGGGGTGGCGTGGCATAGAATGGCGTGGCGTGGCGTGGGCGTGGGCGTGGCCTGGCATGGTATGGTATCTTTACATGCATCACTTGGTAAGTCTGTGTGCATTTCGATTTTTAAAAAAAAAGAAACACTACTCTGACATTTAAAATAAAAAAAGTACAAAAAGATCGGGAAGTGTTTACAAAACTATCCAGGGTAGAAATAATAGTCGTCATCTATCGCAGATTTAGAACACTTCCTGAATAGTTTAGATTTTCTAGACTCTATTTGCAAGTGATTTCCCCTTTGAAAATGAAAGCATTCAGAAATCCAGACAGTTTTAAATGATTTTCAGAAACTGGAAAAAGGGTCATTATAGCACAAGGAGATGGCCTGATTTGAGCGTGACATAGACATTTCATTTATTCATTGATGTACTCATATGGAGTCATTCCACCTCATGTTAATAAACTACAGGTCAAGATTTCAATTTTTAAAATATATTAACCTGAAAATTATTTCAATATTCTTTAGGTTTTGAAGAATGCAAATCGAGAAAAGAAATTAATGACAGGAAGGAGAAGACAAGTAAAATTTACAGCACATATTGTAATGAGAAGATGACGGCGGAGAACACTTTGTCGCTTTGATGCATTCTCCGGATAAACGCCACCTTGACTGAATTTCGGGTTTTGATGTACTTTGACAGCCAAAGACGCCACTTATTTTGTACTAGTTTCTTTGTGCGATAGGACAATGTAAAATATTTCTTTATATTATTCACCGATAAAAGCACATTTAAGGGCAATAACCCATAATGCAATATAGGTCGATCCGCCTTCTTCCATCACAACCCGAGCTTGTGAGGGTTTTGATGAAAGGAAAAGGCCGACTTACAGCACACTACAGGTCTTTAACGCGTTTATTATATCTTTCCCTTAGTGCGGAAACGAAAATAAAAATCACAGAGAAGAAATGAAAAAAACACTATTGTTTATTCATATAGCCAAGCGTCACTGCTATTACCGTTGACGTCACCCTGCTTTATTTTCTATCTGTATGCTGCACCAGCACCATTGCACTGTTTAACACTGGTGCGCAATTTTTTGATGTCAAAGCTATGAATAGACAATATTTCCCAGAAGCGGGCCAGAATGGAAAATGATGGCCCTTTGACATTGCTATGGACGTGAAGAGGGATATCCAAGAGATGTAGGTCTATACTAAATCAGAAAACTGCACGCGTTGTTGAAGCATCTCATAAAATGTCACAAATGAAATAGCCAGTGTTTTTCCCCGATATGAGCTTATGTCGACCCTTGCACCAGACAATGTCAATAACAAAAGGACCCAATAAACTCTAGTTCTAGACTGTATCTTAATAAATTCTAACTCATTTGGTTGAACTCTGTTATACAGTACACAGATTTCACCAGTAAAGCATATTACCAAAAAAAAAAAAATTCGTAAATAAAGATAAGATAAGATAAGATAAGATAAGATAAGATAAGATAAGATAAGATAAGATAAGATAAACTTTATTGATCCATGCATGGAAATTTGTTTTGAACAAGTGCATAACAACAAAAGATAAATTAATGACATACGTATTACATCATTGTAAGAATGAAACAAATCACACCCAGACACAGCATAGGTCTGAACACCCCCTCACTCAGACAGACCTACATAACACTAGCACACGCATGCACGCGCGCACACACACCCCTACACACTCACACGCACCCACACACGCACCCATACCCACACACACACACACACACATACACACACAAACACACACACACACACACACACACACACACACACACACACACACACACACACACACACACACAGAGCGGAGTACCAACCCATTCTCACAGCATATCATAGACTGTAAGACCTTAGTTGTCTTGATGTTGAAGGCACGAAAGATTTGCGGTAGCGCTCAGTTCTAGCATATGGTAGTAAAAAACGGTTGCTTCTTTTAGATTTAATATAGTCTCTTTCAGGGGATGAGCACTATCTTTAACTACTGTTAGGGCCTTTTTCAAAGATAATTTGTTGTAAAGATGATCGAAAGATGGTAACTTGCAATTAATTATTTTCTCTGATTTATGTACTATTTTGTTCAGTCTGTCTTTATCTCCTTTTGTAATTCCTCCACCCCAACAACTGATCCCAAATGTTAAAGTACTTTGTATGATGGCATTATATAAGAGTGTCATTAGGGATTTGTTTACTTCGAAGGATCTAAGTTTTCTAAGAAAATATAGCCGTTGGTTCAGTTTTTTGCATAGATTGTCAACGTGAGGATGCCAATTAAGTTTGTTATCAATGTTGAGGCCAAAATACTTGTACTGTTCGACATTGTCTACTAGATCGTTTTCTATGCACAGAGGTTCAAGTTGATCTTTTTTAATTCGGAAATCGATTATCATTTCCTTAGTCTTACGTACGTTCAACATTAAGAAATTATCTTTGCACCATTTCGTGAAACACTCCACCTCATTACGGTAATTTTCTTCAGATTGTGATAATAGCCCTTGAATGGTAGAATCATCCGCAAATTTAATCAGGGTCGTGTTTGAATGATGACTGCGGTAATCGTTGGTATATATCGTGTAAAATGTAGGTGACAATACGCAGCCCTGGGGCGTGCCCGTGTTCAAGGTAATGTAAGAGGAACATTACATTCATATAAAGTTATATTAAGCATTCATAAATAGCAGCGGCACTGTATGCTCCCAGGCAATTGAGAAAGTTCTAGAATAATCAGGGCTCCTGGGGTGATAATAATTGTGAAGTCGCGTTAGCCGGCACTAGCTGAGATATGAGACTTATAAACTACTTAATGTGTATTATTATCATTATTATTTTATTATTATTATCATTATTATTATAAATGAGACACTTTATTGCTACTCCAAAAATGCGAAATTTGGATATTGGCGTTTATCGGGATATTGTACTCAAACGACAACGTGATAATAGCAGGAAGACTGAATGGTACCCGGGTTAAAAAAGACAAACCTATAAAATTCAAGATGGACTAACAGAGCACGGGAGCGGCACCTCAGGGAGCTGAGAAAATGACTGAGTTGTCGGGCCTGCAGGGAAATAATAATTCAATATAATGTCAGATCTTATAAATGAACATTATTATTATTATTATTATTATCATTAATTATTAAAGATTTTGACTCAGCAAAATCTAGACTAGAAGAACAATGTAAGGAACAGGAGATATTTTCTTGTTTAAATCTCGCCCACAAAATAGATTGTTAATAGTGAGTCAATTTACGATCAAGATGTTGACTAAAGATGAGAGACTGAATATTTTATCTGCAAAATGAGACCCATGTTCTTATTTCTCTTGGGTTAGACAGATCAGCTGAAATCGAGCGGTGATTGCTAGCCGCGGGCAGAGTGGATCTCATAAACTGCAGCGATTCTCCAGTTTCAGTTTGGTGGCGGTATGTGAAAAGGGCACTAAATGTACTACTACTAAGTACTACAACCACTTCTACTGTTACTTCCTCCTCCTCTTCAACAACAACAACAACAACAACAACAACAACAACAACAACAACAACAACAACAACAGCGACAACAGTAACAACAGCAACAACCACAACAATAACAACAATGGTAACAACTTCGTGTCATCCGTCGGTAGTTTTGGGGTTTGTAGGTGCTCCAGTTAAATCAAGTAAAGTGGCCAAATAGTTACAACAGTAACAACAATGGTAACAACAACGACAACAGCAGCAACAACATCGACAACAGTACTAACAACAACAGCAGCAGCAGCAGCAGCAGCAGCAGCAACAACAACAACAACAACAACCACAACGACAACAACAATAACAACAACAACAACAACAACAGCAGCACTAACATCAGCAGTCACTTAATAGCATCAGCATCAGCAGCAATAATAAACAACAACTATGTGTACAGCAGCAGCAGCAGCAGCAACCATAACAACAACAACAACAACAACAGCAACAACAACAACAACAACAACAACAACAACAACAATAACAATAACAGCAACAACAGCAACAACAACAACGGCAGCAGCAACAACAACAACAACATTTATTTCATCCATGGGTAGTTTTGGGGGTGGCAGTAACTCCAGTTAAATCAAGCGAAGTGGTCAAATGGTTACAACTTTGGAATCGAGATGAAAAATCGTGGGTTTGATTCCTGCCATGGTCACGTCGTTTGTGCCGTGGGAACAGATTTCTTTTACATTTTCCTCAGTCCATTGTCAATGGCTGTGTACCTGACCATAGGCAGTGACAGATATTGTTAATGTTAGTGATTAGCACCTGTAAAATGACGGAGACACCAAATGCTATCTAGGAAGTGCAGAACGCTGTTGAATAGTGTGGCCTGCTGGAGTAGTAATTACAACCAACACAACACCCATTCTTTAAATGAGCGTGCTATGTTTGAACAGCTTATTTCTAATATGATGGAGGAATAAGGGTTCTGACGACAAACAACAAGGCGAGGATCGACCTCTGACCCGTGAACTTTGACCAAATGAAGCAAAGCAACGTGTTTCGGCTGTTACACGAAGCTATACAAAAAAATCATTCGTTTTTAAAAGTAAACTGCCTTCCTAAATGGCAAAATTAAGACCACCAGGCAACTCGGCATTCATGAAAATGGTGGCANCAACAACAACAACAACAGCAACCACGGCAGCAGCAGCAACAACAACTTCATTTATTTCATCCATGGGTACTTTTGGGGGTGGCAGTAGCTCCAGTTAAATCAAGTGAAGTGGCCAAATGGTTACAACTTTGGACTCGAGATGAAAAATATTGGGTTCGATTCCTGCCATGGCCATGTCGTTTGTGCCATGGGAAAAGATTTCTTTTACATTTTCCTCAGCCCATTGTCAATAGCTGTGTACCTGACCATAGGCAGTGACAGATATTGTCAATGTTAGTGATCAGCACCTGTAAAATGACGGAGACATCAAATGCTATCTAGTGAATACTGTTGAATAGTGTGGCCTGCTGGAGTAGTAATAACAACCAATACAACACCCATTCTTTAAATGAGCGTGCTATGTTTGAACAGCTTATTTCTAATATGATGGAGGAAGAAGGGTTCTGACGACAAACAACAAGGCGAGGATCGACCTTTGACCCGTGAACTTTGACCAAATGAAGCAAAGCAACGTGTTTCCGCAAATTCAGAACAACAACTGGCTGTTACACGAAGCTATACAAAAAAATCATTCGTTTTTAAAAGTAAACTGCCTTCCTGAATGGCAAAATTAAGACCACCAGGCAACTCGGCATTCATGAAAATGGTGGCATGTCAGAACAGATGTAAATGGGTTCGTAATGAATATAGTCATTACATTTACTCTACTTCTTAGCGTATTATAGAATGATGATGTGAGATCACGGTGGAGAGCAGAACCTGGATGCAATGTTTATAAAACTTAGATTTATCTTTATTAGGAATCATCGTTGTGTGGCTCATTTTCAACCTGCAGCGCCACGTAAGGTCCCTTTTCTTCCGATCTGTGTCAGCTGGTTTCACCATCTCTGTACGCCGGCTCTAGCAGAACGCAGTACGCAGCACTCAGCACTGAGGCGTGCAAATATCATCACTGGCTAAAACCAACATGCACGTGAGAAAAGGGTCAAGACGGGTCGACTTCATCTTCACTAACTTGACTGGGTCTTCAATCATCGCCGAAAAGTTAGTGGAATTTAGTCTCCCTTTCCCACTTGATTAAGGATCGTTAAGGATTTTGTCTGGCTGAAAGACGGTGAGATAAAGTGAGAATAGTTGAAGGGAGGAGGTAAGGGAAATGAATTTGAATGGGTTGGAAGGAGAAAGAGTGTGATTTCGTGAGTTTATGTGTGTAGTGTGATATTATGTTTGTGTATGAGAATGTGTGTTTGTGTATGGGTGCACTCAGAGGAGGATAGGGAATATGAAGGAATGATTCTATGTGTGAGTGAGTGTGTGGTTTTTGTATGTATGTGTGTGTGTGTGTGTGTGTGTGTGTGTGTGTCGGTGAGTGTGTGTGTGTGTGTGTGTGTGTATGCGTCGGTGAGTGTGTGTGTGTGTGTGTGTGTGTGTGTGTGTGTGTGTGTGTGTGTGTGTACTTGCATGTGTTTTGTGTATTTATTTCTACATGTACGTATGTATGCATGTGCATATTTTGTGTTTGTGTGTGGATGTATGTGCGTGTGTGTGTTTGTGTATGCTTGTGCGTGTGTGTATGAGTTTGTGACTTGCGTATGTGTATATGTATATGCTTGCGTGCGTGCATGTGTATGTATGTGTGTGTGTGTGTGTGTGTGTATGTGTGTGTGTGTGTGTGTGTGTGTGTATGTATGTCTGCGCGCATGCGTGTATATGTGTGTCTTCATTTCAAGGGTTCCAAATCTAGAGGACGTAAGCCCCAGAGGCATCCAGAGATAATTCATGCCATTTCCATGCGAGCATCGCGCACCACGCTGTTCATACCTGGCTTCGGATTTTCACTCGCTCGAGGCGACAACTGCTCGAGGCAAACTGCATGACGTCGGAAACACCATTAGCAGCGCCATTCTCAGCTTTCGTCTCCGCACTGATATGATGAAATCTTAAAGAAAGGGAAGACCCTATATTCAGAATATTAATGGTTGACATCTAGAACGAAAATTAAAATTTTACAATTTTAAGAGCATTACAGTAAATAGAAAAAATGCAATTATTTTCAGAAATAATACATGACGACGGTATTAAATGTTGCTTTTTTGTTGTTGTTGTTGTTGTTGTGTTATGAAATGTTTGACTTTGATTCTTTCAAATAACGCACCCAAAAATGAAGTTGCACAGGTGCGCGATCCTACTTAGGTACTTGGACGAAACTTCATACTGTCTCCTGGCGCTGTGGGGCGGTGCAGCCAGTTCCAAGAGGGATAATGGTCATTATAATTGTAGTCACGATACAAAAATCTGAAGTACAGGCAGCTGAAGTAGTAATTTTGGGTAGTATAGGAGTAGTAGTATTGGTAATTGCAGTAGTCAGAATAATCGAATTAATATCCGATAAAGGCGGGCTCGTACCAGCAGTAGAAATCATTCTAGTAATAGTAAAAGTGGTAGGAATAATAACAATTCTGTCTCTAATATTGATCCTGAACATTAATGAACCAGTGCAACGTATTATGAATTCAAGTCAAGTTAATGACGTTGATTTATTAAGTATGATTATCAACCAACCACGCTTGTTAAGATAAAGATCAATGACTTAGAAGAACCCTTTTTTTCTTTTGGCTCCTGAGTAATTTTTGTAATGAGATCGAGAAGGATAATGATATGTAATTATTTTTCCTGCGTAAGAGACACGTCTGATATTTTAACATCGCAGAACATTTTTCGAGATTTCATAACTTGTCCAATAAGGTTTAACTTAAAAAGAGACTTTTTATTCGAAACGTTACCGAGTAGCTTATGTGAATTTAATTTCATGGATATTAAAGCCATAATATTGGATGTTTCAATGCAAGATAACCCAGACTGTACATTCCAGAGAGATTAGCAAAAATCCCATTTGCCCTTTTAGCAACAGAGACGAATCCTGCCATTGTACTACAATGGACAACGATTAGAACACAATGAAAACAATGAACCCTAAACTACCGCTAAAACGGAGGGAAATGAGAGATCTTTTATAGTTTAATTTTTGTCAGGCTTTTCAGTCTAAAACAGAAATTCTGTCTAACCCGAAAAATAAGTCTTTGGTTCTGCGAATTTCGTTTTAAATGTTGTCAATGGTAGGCCTACATGACTGTAGGCCAACTATATCGTTCTTGAGTTAATCGTTGAAATTAACAGATAAATTAGGTTTCTTTTGTAAACCTGAGAACTGTATAATTGAAAATAAAAATATCATTGTAGGCTGGGCATAAAACGCCGATAACATTTCACACAAAAAAGGACGACAGTAAGGAGCAGTAATATACAGCAAAACCTCACAACTAGAAGTCTGCGGGATAAGTTAATATAAAGAAGGTGGAGTTTTTGCACAGGACACTGCATTACTTTTGTAAACCTCTGAAGCTCGGCAGATTTCATAGACAGTATATCCATGGATAGATAGATAGATAGATAGATAGATAGATAGATAGATAGATAGATAGATAGATGGATGGATGGATGGAGGGATGGATGGATGGAGGATGGATGGATGGATGGATGGATGGATGGATGGATGGATGGATGGATGGATGGATGGATGGATGGTTAGAGTGTGAGTATAAGAAGACTTATATACCTATGTCTGTAAATATTATAGGAGTACATTAATGTGGAAGACAGTAACTGGAGATTATATGAAATGAAGCGAGAATAATAACGCACGAAAGACACAGTGACTTGCATGAGAGACCATGAGAAAGCGGGCGAGAAAGGAAAGTGACCATTATTTCTAGCGCATATGTTTCTTTTTTTCTTTCTTTTTGCTTTATTCTTCCATTTCTTTCGTTCTTTCTCTCACTTTTCTCACTTCCTTGCCTTCGTCTTCACTTTCTTTAATTTCATATGGATTATGAATTAAGTTGTGTTAGTGACCCAGAACCTAATAGTGACTTTGAATCTAAATCAAGACAATCTCGCCTTGAGCTTGGTATAGGGTTAAGACAGCGTTAGTGTTAGGATTAGGGAAGACACTCAGGATAGTGTGTGTCTAGGAACTCTCTCACGAGTGCTTTATTAGGGAAGACACTCAGGATAGTGTGTGTCTAGGAACTCTCTCACGAGTGCTTTCTCTGTTCTAATCCTGCTCCTAAACCTAAACCATGGTCTAGACGGGGTTGTCCCATAATACTGCGCAAAAGGAAGTCAGTTAGTCAGATGTGCTCAATGCAAATGTCAGGCAGCCTGAATGTGTTTACAATTTGTACATGATTTAAGAGCAATTGTTACAGAGTTCGTAGGGAGAGTTAACCTTTTCAGTCAGGGGACTCTCAAATTATATTACGTGGTTTCATCAGAGTGTCCTGATGAAAAAGGTTAACTCTATTTCCGAAAAAGGATGACTCGTAAGACAAGTCGGTGGACATATGATGGACAATTTATGTCCATTTCAAATTACTTCGGCGTCACATAGTCCAAATAAACAAATGCTTAAAATTCTTTACTATAAGATTATTGGAGATGTTTAGAAAACATGTTTGGGGAATTGGAATTAGGTTAATTTAAATTGGTCGCACTGTGACTGATCACGTGAAGATCAGCCGGAAGATCAGAGGAACGCTATATATACAGGGAGAAAGCAAGACCGGGGACGCAGACCCAGTGCGCAGACCGAGGGTGCAGACCGAGGGTTCACAAGTACAGTATATGACAATGTCGTCATAAGTATAATAGCTCGAATTAAAACTTAAGAACATCTCCCGGCTTGGACTTTTATATCTTCACCATCGCCACTATGCAAGATTATATCATGCAAATAAATGATCACGCAACACAATATCATTGGTCTCTCTTAGATATTACATACTCCAAATTGGATGAAACTAGGGTTTGATCATATGCCTTAGGAAGACAGTAAAATAATATGTCCTTTGGACAGATATGGAGAATGGGCCCTAGATTTGTGAACCTACCTGCGAATTAGTTTGCATTCTCTCCTGATTTTGTAAACTAAACCTGAAATTTTGGTACTTCACCTCGGTTTCAGTGTAGCCTTCCGTGCGGAGCACTTGTCGTTAAGGAAACTAGTTGTTTACGCCTTGATCAGTTAAGAGCTGGAAAACGAATTCAAAGACCTACATTTTAAGCATCATAAGTTAATAAGCTCATTGAATTCTGCAAACTGTGAAAGAAGCCCTAGAGAGTGTAAAATTTCTTGTGAGTGACAATAAAGAAAACAACTTATTGGCTTAAAGAGGGAAATCGTATTAGGCTCCTGTAACCTAGAGGTTTTTGCAGGTGGTAAGGAGCAGGGGTCAGACCCTGTCAATAAGGTAAATTACATAAGCAAAGTCAAAGAGCTGACACAACCTTGCCTTTACAAACGCTAATTGGCGTAAAGGATATTAATGCCCTTTGTGCAAGAAACCTGTTTAGATTGTAGTGTGTTCAAAAGTTATAATTAATATAATATGGTATAACACAATGGTATTAACGGGTTCTATATTAGAACATTATGACGACAATACAGAGGTATTTTTTTGGTTGGTGGGCGTTAGTCCCGTTGGGGAAGTGTGAGCACCTACTAGACGTTTGTTAGAAATGAGTCATCTTTTGAGAAGACTGGGAGTGAGAACCCAGAAAAATGACGGCCACTATCTACAGTTTCAAATTTGTTAGTGGAACATTTTAGCAAGGTCTTGTGTCAGAGACGGATGTGGCAAGAATCAACGGTGAATGCTAATAATTAATGGGGTAAAAGAATATAAGCATCCCTCACAAATCGTTGCATTATTTTCTAGCTCTTCCACATTGATCACAGGCATCTTGGCGTTCCTAGAGACAGATACGTCCTTACTACTTACTACTTACGACCGCCTACAAAATGAAAGGACCGCCCCTTTTGCGCAGCTGCACGAACCAAATAAACGTAGCCCTGGTTTTCGAGTACATGCGATTCGAGGTCGTCCTAAAGTCACACAGCGCATTATATTTCCTCCACGATCCAGGAAAACTATCATCTCTTTATGATGTGTTACATAATGAACGGGAACTTTCCTCAAAATTTCGTCTTATACATGACAATCGTGGTTTCAGTTGTTGAATGGCGTTTCCCAAATCGCTGACACATCGCCTCGATCCTTCAGTCTGACTAGCAGGATATTAATTTCCTTGAACAGTCCGTTTTCTCCATTAAAACTTCTTCTTGCAGAGGCATCCTTGTACTTGACAGGTTTCCGTGAACGTCAACACTAACATAGACGCAGCTCTGTCATTTGGCGTTCGTGCTGACGCATGCTTTAGAAAAAAATTGGTTGGGTAAAAAGGGCCGTATTATGTTGTTTTGCAAAGAAAACCAAAACCTGTTTGGTTTTGCCTAAAACTATGTGAAGAGCCCAGCGTTTCGATGCATTCATTTGTTTTAAAGTGTAAGCGTTATTTGACACCTCGGAGTTCCACAAATTTACTAAAATATTTTTGTCTAGGCGAACGTAACTGGAATGATATTCAACATTTCTATACCAAACAAATTCGTTTTACATGGATTTTTCTCAGTTGCAATTGTGAAGCAAATTTTGTTGCTCAGTTATGGCTTGTGATAGAAAACACTAGAATTAAAGTAAAATTCTAAACAAAGTTAAAAAAAAATACGATATATTACTATGAACCAATACTTTGCATTTGACCTAATTTATAAAATACGATCTTCCTGTCAACAAAGATGAAATGTGTCTATGGTTAGCTGTTATTAACAATCACCAGATGCTGTCGCTAAGTGTTAGTCAAGACTGTATTCTATTTCTTTAGCAAGTTAAAGCAGCGGCTATGATTTAGTTCATGTAAACAAATAAACAGCGTTTTTTTTTAGGAATCATTTCTTCGTTTTATCTATCGATTAACCATGAGTGTCATTATGAAACAACTTATTTACTTATGTTTTTTTTCAATATGACCTGTCTTACTTCAAGTCTCTTTGTCTCTATGATGTACAGTAAAGTCTGTGTTATAGTCCAAAATTGTGTCGAATACTTAACCCTCTAATACCCAAGACAGAAATCTTAAATGCCAAGAGCTATTTCTTTTCATTGTATTGAAGTAATTGGTTTAGCTGAATAACTATTAAAGAAATTGACCGTTTATAGTCATCTCTTATTGAGTGGTGCCACATGCTGGTATACAGGCTTTTACAGCTTTCAAGAAAACGAATGCTCCAAACTAATGTGCCACATATGGCCCATCGGCTCGTAGAGGGTTTAATTATCACAAACCAAATCACTGTATGTACTGTCCAGCACGACTTGTGAACGTTACTCGCTGTAAACCCTGTAATTTCAAATGGAAAGACTTAACGTAATAATCCCTCAGCATATCATCTATTCAGCCATGTCGGACAAACCTGAAGTTTAGAACTATATTTGGACCGCTAAGAATCATGTCACATGCAAAACTTTAATAAAAATCTTCAAGAAATACTTTAATTATTCCAAAAAAAAACCAACCAAAAACATCGCTGTGTTTATTTTTTTTTCATGAAACTATTATATTGTTACATTGCGTTACCTTCCAAGGAAAACTCTCAGCTGTCAACAAAGATGAAAGTGGATTTAATGAATGAGTTGGAGATGCTGGAAGGAAGACATTGCAACTCTAACTTTGAAGCCATATCCGTTGATGACAACCAGGATATTTCGTCTGCTGGGAACAATGTGCCCCCGAGGACATTACGTTTTGACGATCTGCAGCTGGTTGGATCTTACAATGAACTTGTGAAAAGACGGGATATAAAAAAAAAAAAAGTTGTTTTTCATCCTTCTAATTCGCTATAGGGTGAATGTCCTGAGTTTTTACTTCGGTTTTGGTTTGTTAAAGAAGATTTAGTTTTCAATAAATCACCCTCAGTTATTATGCATGCACGATCATCCGGGCACCGCAAGCCACAACTCCAACAATAATAATAATAATAATAATGCGGTTTTTAGTCTCATAACCAGGCCAATGCCCGCTCATGCGACTTCACACTATTATTACCCCAGCAGGCCTGATCACTCTAGGACTTTATCGACTCCCTGGGGAGCATACAGTGCCGCTGCCATTTATAGGCGCTGATCACTACCATTCTGACAATATCTTCCACTGCCTATAGCCAGGTACCCATTTTACAGACGGGTGGACTGAGGAAAATGTGAATGAAATGCTTTCCTAAGGCACTTACAACATGACCACTTGACAACAATGATTACTTCCATGAATTGTACAAGAGACGGAAAAAGGGGCGTGGAGGGGAAAGGATGGTTGAGAAAAGTGAAGAATCATGGACGTAATATCATCCCCCCCCCCCCCNCCTCTCACTTCTGGCAGACCCAAACGATGATTAGCAACATTTGGTCGGTAAAAATAATCGTGACTTCTTAATAATTATGGCGAAATACAAGCACGCCGAAGGCTTTGACGGGAAGTTATTGGTCTGGATAGAATTATGACTCCCTAAAAAAAATCCATAGCTTTTCCTTCTTTTCCCAATCTTTCAGTTTTTGTTTTTTTTGTGCTCTTTCACGCAATGCTTCTATGTTGTGGTTACTTAAGATTAACCATCGATTTTCCTGAGCCAAGGGTTCCCAAGCTTTCTTGGCCTATGTACCCCTTGAACCCCACTGGTCAATCCCACCTACCCCATGTTTTAAACTACTCATTCTTGACATAACCATAAGTAAAGTCAAGTCAATCAGTAACTTGTACTTTGTATGCAGTTCTCATATCCTTCTGTAATTTGCATGCCGTACGACTCGTGACATGTGTACTCTATATTGAAAACCTCTGTTCTATGCATGTGTAGTTGGGAGCGCAGTCAGGATAAACACACGTTAACTATACATAATATATTATTTTAAAAGCTGGCTCCATGGTCAACCTTGCAGACTTCACTGCATTCAGATGTTGTCTGTATGGACCAATCTCGGTCATTATGCATGCACGAGCATCCGGGTAACCTGATGCACAACTCCAACAGTCATGACTTCCGATTTCTGCATTTCCATAGTAAGAGGAGTACGATTAGCTAATATTGTATGTTACACTGGCCTTTATTGCCGGATTAACATTTCGCTCTCGGAAGAAAGATGTGAAGACACATTCACACTGATAGTTTGCTTAAATCGGAGGTGAGCTTCATTAGAGTTCACTATTAAAAAACGTTCTTTTACATTGAATAGACAGGCAATATTAAAACCATACATTCTGCACCGGTTATTTGCAAAGCCGCGAGACCATGTGAAACGTTGTGGTAAAAAAAGATCATCCGGTGACATTTATATATATCTAGGCAGTAATTTATTAAAGGTATTTAAAAAAAAAACTATTCCGATTAAACGGACCTCGCAATTAAGCGAAAATTAATTATTGCCTTTCTCATTCCTTTGCTGGTCCTGATCTCTTTTTCTGATTTCCTGGGGAAAGA
>JAWQUT010000462.1:139903-150148 GCA_033807755.1 Ellobium chinense
GGGGGGGGGTGCTTTTCCAACGATGTCTCTCTTTCTTTCTTTCTTTCTTTCTTTCTTTCTTTCGTTCTTTCTTTCTTTCTTTCCTTGTATGCATGTGTGTGTGTGTGTGTGTGTGTGTGTGTGTTTGAGTGTGTGCTCGCGCGCGCGTGTGCTTTTGTTGTGTGTATGTCTGTGTCTGTGTGTATGCTGGGTTGGGGTGAAGCAGGATGAATAACGTGTGGTCTATCTGACAATCTACACAATTTTACAAACCATTTAAAGGGAGTAGGTCTAAGAAAAAAGGGGGTTATCTGAGTTAAGTCCATAAGATAAGATAAGATAAGATAAGATAAGATAAGCTAAGCTAAGATAAGATAAGATAAGGTTAGATACAACTTTATTGTCCATATCGAACACATCTGTTTCGTTTTCAACAGAAAAAAAATAAACTTAACACACATTGATGTACTAATTACTCTGCACACATTCTCGCGTACCCTGCATATGTTAAGATTAAGCTAACATATTACTGGCTATACCCAAAATACTCCACTCATATCCCCATCCTCCCACCCCAAATACACAAACACATTCATATGTGCACCAACAAACACACATCATACACACACGCTCACACACATACACACACACACACACACACACACACACACACATACACACACACAAACACACACACACACTCGCACACACAAGTTATCACCCCCTCCACTTCCTGGTTGACTGCACCCATGGTCCTAAGAACAGTTGAAGACAGGGATGACTTATAAATTGTGCAGACCATTTAAAAATGCGAAAATCCTTGGATTAATGATGTCAATTGGGACATGAGGCTTGCCATTCAAAATGCATTTTTAAAAAGTTTGTAGCTATGTTTAACGGTGTAATGTATCGGAAAAAGTGCTGAATTCATTCAAAATGCTAAAAGCAACGAATCAAACGCGTTTTAAGGGAGGCATTTCTCTGCGGATAATCTCCAGTTAAGCAGCTTAAAAATATTGAGCGCTGCTTTTTTTTTTTGGTCCTTTTTTTTTTTTTTTTTGAAACACTTTCACCAATATAAAACTATATGGTCCCGAAAAAGTATAATAAATTCAAAATGCAATATTTTCAAGACTCAAAAATAAAATGAGATAAAATTTTCAGCATATCTGAGGATGCAGGCGCCAGATTGTAAAACCACTTCGACAGACCTCTGATCTCTATATCTTTTCAATTCACAGAAGCGGATAAAAGTCTTTAAAGAAAACATAAAATTAAGAATATTGATTAAAAATTGAATAATTGAGATGATCAAATTTTGAAATTGAATAAACCTTTTCGTTGTGCCACCCGCTGTAATGGAAGGCAAAACGATAAACTAGGACCTTCGACCTAAATCCGCTAGGAGCGACCGGCAGTGAGGACGCTATTAGTCAGGCTGCCCTACAGACTTACATCCCCTCACTTCCGCAAAGTTTATGAGTCCTTCAGGTCAGAGGTTCCGATGCCCCGCGAGAATAAGCAATGATCTAATCGATGCAGAAAGACACAGTAGATTTCGTTGGACGTTGCCGTCGGTGCAGTACGAGCACTTGTCAAATGCATTCTGGCGATTAACATTCACATTTCCCTCCCCTTCCCTTTCTCGACGAAGTTATGAATTCAGGAAGACGAGTATCAAACTCATGAAACAAGCTGGCTGTGGAAAATAGAAATCTCATTTGAAAATTTCATGTGCTCATCAATAAGTGTTTTACCTATATCTCCATGGCAAACGCTACCCATCGGCTGGCCTCCACTGAGCATTGACTCACATCAACTACATATTACGCCGTCCTTAGATTTTATTTTTCAGGTATGAAGAATGCCAATGTTTTTTTTTTCTTTACTATTGGCTATTTAAGGTTTTACACGTCTCAATAACTAATCCCGAAGTTCCTTGCCAAANAAAATTTCATGTGCTCATCAATAAGTGTTTTACCTATATCTCCATGGCAAACGCTACCCATTGGCTGGCCTCCACTGAGCATTGACTCATATCAACTACATATTACGCCGTCCTTAGATTTTATTTTTCAGGTATGAAGAATGCCAATGTTCTTTTTTTCTTTACTATTGGCTATTTAAGGTTTTACACGTCTCAATAACTAATCCCGAAGTTCCTTGCCAAAATACTTTCCACACATATTGTTTAACTCTTCCTCCAAATTTTGACACATCGAAACTTACCCCCAAACCAATTAGATTTTGAGAACTTAGGCAGTAAATCAGACCACCAAATATTTTAGGCCTTTTCACACAGTAAACAGGATAACCTTACCCACCTAACAACAACCATACAGTTTACATTTCAGTGGCTAAACATCACATATTCTGAGTCAACAAATATATTTGCACCTATCTAAGCCTTTGAAATTAAAACCCAATCCTTCTTACCCCCTCTCTATAACCAATTTTCTGATTTTAGAGGGACTATTTAAAATTGCATACCAAAATGCACGGCACTATCAGCATCCTCATGCCTTGAGGTAATTAATTTATTAGCGTTTACGTTCATGCAAAACTGTCAAATATAACGGTCATTTGTCCCTTTTGCAGGAGGAAAGTAAAGTGGAGCTAAGGGGAGACGATACACTTAAGACCCTGCTTGCTGACTTGGCGTAATTATCTGTTTTGCCCTAGTTAACTGAGCCCAATATTTGCACTGGAGGCTTCTAAGTAGGTCAGGGGGATAAAGGGGGCCGAAAAAAAAAAGTGATGGAGATACATTGATCCCTGATATAACAGTCCTTGCCTAATGGAATGGAATCCGACACGTGTTGACTACGCTGGCGGAGAGAGGTCCAATTTCTCCCTTCGATGATTGGTAGTCTAATGCTGCCCTTTGCTGGGGTACGTTTTTGTTTTTTTTGTTTCTTTTTTGCTGCCGCACGTTGGCCGTGGCGAGGAAGCGTGTGCACCTTTAAGATGTTGGTTAGAAAATCTGGAAACTTTTGCAAATACAGAAGTGGGAGTCCAGCCCGGCAAAAAATGACGACCACCATCTACGGTTTCTTATTTGTTAGTGGATTTTTTTTATTAACAGCATTGTGTCGTACAAGGATGTGTAAGAACACTGACAAGCACTTATTCACTTACGGCAAAATCGAATGTCCTCTTACGGCTTTGTGAATTTTCTCACAAGCTAAAAGCTATCAAATTTGGGGTTTGTGGTTTCAACTATCGCACCGGTCGCTTTACGTTGTGGTGTCCTTGAGAAAGATACTCGACTCACCAGGACACTGCATTGTGGCAACTATCAATGAATTTTTATAGATCTGGTTTGTGGTATGCGGCAGTATTATATGTAACGTGTGCATTGTCATTATGTATGAACACCTATAACACCCCATTTTACAAATGGGCAGGCAGGCAACGCATCAGCGGCGAAAGAATAGGCCACCGAAAGGCATCATAGACGAATGCATTAGACTTCGTGAAAAAGTTGGACGACTGGCGAATCGGGCGGATTGAAAAGATCTATCGGAGACTGTATTTCGTTGCTATACATATTCTTTGTTTTAAAAAAGGTTAAAAAAAATAAAGAGGACTGATATGTATAGTTACTTTTTGTGTATTTTTCTACGAATTTAGGTGAAAACGGCATGTTTTTACGTTACGTAGTTCTCAAGAAATCTGTGACACAAATTTGGCTGAAGCGTTTTATTAATATAGATTATCAGGAATGAAATAATAACATTGTATGACATTGTAAAGAATATTTCTTATGGGTTTAACAAAAGTGAATCGCATCTTTTCATTATGTCCTCATCTCTGAAACGAAATAATATCAGCACACTGATAACATTTTCTGAGCTCTGTCCATTTTTGTGATGAATGTTATAGTGCAGATAGGTTCATGTATGATAGAAAACTGTTCAGATAATTCTTATCCAATTGCAGTCGAGTCCATTTAATCACAGTCCGAATAATCACATCTTTCCCTTAATCGCAAGAATTCCGTGTGACAATATGCGGAATTTATGTATACATGCCAATGGATAATAGCAACTTATTTTAATCCTCACTTTCTCATGCTCCCGAGGAGTTGCAATTAAACGTATGTAACTGTATACTTCGAGTCTATCTTTATTGGGCTGGATTCTTCTTACACTTTTTTTTTGTCCGATCTACATATTTTGCTGTCTGGCGGTTGACCTTTCTCGGTGTTTAAATACTATCCCATTCTTAAATCGCATTATGGTATAAGTAATCGAATTCCTACTACGTTGTCAAGGACAGTTTACTTTACGACTGTTTTCTCAGACGGGGTAAATCTACACTCAAAGATGATGAATATTGTGGTCATTCCTAATGTACAGACACTAACCTATTCTTAAATTATATTAAAGCTATGCGAACAGATTCCTAATATTTCTTAGGGACAGTCTGCTGTACGGCTATGTTTTCAAACAGAGTAAAAGACCCTTGGTACACTTTACCAAAGGAAGGGAGAAAACTTAAGCCGAACCAGTAATACGGGAGATAATCGATAAAAATTGTATTACTTCTCTGCAGGGGTTCCTAAATTCTAACCCAGGGTACCCGTGGTGCCTGTTGTCATGAGGATACACCTTTCATACAAATGAGTTCAATTCAATTCATTTCATTTCAATTCAATGCAGATCAGTTTCTTTATTAGCTCTTATACAATAGAACATTGGAGCCATCAATATTACAATACAAAATACGAGATGTAATGCATGATTTATGGAGCTAAGGACATCAAGCTTACAGAAATATCCATGAGGTTAAAGGTAATGATTATTCTGCATTGCATGGCAATTTTCTTACAGTCTTACATTTTCAGTGATCTTCCTAATGAAAAAATGCATGATATTTTTCAATACTTTCCAAAGGGTACGGGGAGCGCTTAGTATACCAACAAAAATACCAGTCTCTGATTGTCCTTATATTACCTATATCAGATGTCCAATGGCCGTATGTATAATCCTTGCATTGAATAATGTTTTAGTCTACACTATCAAGTTTAACAAGGTCATTATCAAGTTTAACAAGTTGAACATGTTTATTAGGAATAAGCCCAGACCACAGACGTGGTACATGGATAAAACACAGTATGCAACGGGACAGCACATGGACATGCTAAGCACTACAGCTACTAATTTCACACATGTTCACAGTGCATTGTTACATTCACGTGCATTCACAACAGTGAACGCGACAAATGTTTTGGGTGGTATACCGTAGTTACCGCAGTGTGTCAACGAACCCAAGAACTATACATACGGCCACAGGTGAATGAGTTTAAGACAGAGCTACACGGTATTGCCTGATGGCGTCAAGGGTTACCCCGATAAAAACATTCCGAGAACCTCTTTTGTGTGCGGATAGACTTACTGGTCGTCTAGTACCCGTGCCGCACTGAAGCGTCAGGTCACATGGCAAGATCAAGATCAGTGTAGCCTAGGATAGAGGGTTGCATTTGCACTCGGCACGCTATCCCTTCCGCCAATCAGCGTGCGTAAATTCGATGCGTGTCTGTGTAGCTTCTCAACTTTGTCCACTAAATTTCCCGGACTTTAGGATTCGACTCCTGCCCCTGACCACCAGCATAGAGCTTTGAGAGAGTTCTATGGAATGTTAGTTTTCATCGTCACTATCAGCCGCAGCAGCAGCTGTACCGTCATCATCATTATCATCATCATCATCATCATCATTAAAACTAAATATGATTCTGCCCAATGACACAAAACTTTCTGAAAAATGTATGATGAATTTATTACAAATAGTCGACGTTTCGTGTTAAACACTTTTTCAAGACTGATAATACAATACATCGTCATCATCATCATCACCATCCTCCTCATCATCATCAGTAGTAGCAGCAGCAGCAGCACTGCACTGCCACCACCACCACCACCACCACCACCAATATCATAATCGTCATGGTTACAGACCAGTAAAGGGATAGGAATCTTTTTTTTTTCTCTACAAGGCTATATCAACATTTTGAGCTATCCTCTGAACCCAGAGTTTTAGCTTTCACCCAGACTCATACCAGATTGAAGCCTATTATATGGCCCAAATTTTAAGACTGACCTAATCCTAGCAAGCCCATTGAAATTTTGAGCTTGGTTGCTATTTGTAAACACACCCTACCTTTTTCACTGGTTAACGCCTCTTCAGCATGAGCACACCCTTGACCTGGCAGTTCCAACCTAGAGCTAAGTACTGCCTGGCAAAATAAAGTAAAATGAACAGTTTCCCATTAAATCGAAATGTGTCCCCTGGAGCCCTTATCACTGGAAGCAGTGCATGCCAAAAGAGGGAGAAGGGGAGATGAAATATAACCCCTAAGTAGTAGGACCCAGTAGTGAAAGTACAATTACAGGCCTGTAACCTTAATTATCATTATCATCATCATTACGATCAATATCATACTACGCTTTATTTTTCTCTCTTTATCCTCAGACAGACATGGTACATTACACAAAACTGTGAATAGAGAAAACCAAGTCTGCACGCGTAGACATAATCCTTTAGTATCTTATTTCTCATGAGCATCACGTGCTTTGAGCAAAGTCACTGAGAGGCCAGACAGAGTGAGAAGTAAGAAAGGATAATTTTGGTCACGTGACCAGACGTTGGCCTGATCGTTTCGTTTCGTTGTTCTGCATTCCGATGACTATTTTGCAGTTCCCGGCCAGGAAATCGGAACTCGTCNCAAACACACACACACACACACACACACACACACACACACACACACACACACACACACGCACATACACACCGAAACACTTACACTATAATGATATTGTGTAGTCAAACGTCATGTTTTCACATCACGTACACAAGAAGGCTACTTGTTATTACATAAATGATTAAAAATATTAGATGTAAATTACTGCACACATATTATATCTGCACACCCGGGTGCACACAGACGCGCTCTCTTTCTTTCTCTCTCTCTCTCTCTCTCTCTCTCGCGCGCGCACACACGGGCGAGTGCACATACACACATGCACACCGACACATACACTTATACAATGTAATGATATTGTCTTGTCAATTAATATTTTACATCATGGAGATGGTATACTGTTCATTATATATAAATAACGAAAAGTCTAGACAGAAAAGTGGATGACTACTAGACATACGTAAATGCTTAAAAACCCAAACATTCACACACGCTTACACGCACACACACACACACACACAAACACAGAGTCGCACTCTTTCTCAGTTTGTCATGCAACGTCCACACACACACACGCACATACACACCGACACACTTACACTGTAATGATATTGTGTTGTCAAATCATTTTTTCACAAAGTACAGATATATAAGCTACTTTTTATTACGTAAATGATTAAACATATTAGATATAGATCTAAACTGGATGCATATGTGAGTGCTTAATGCACACTCACATGCGGGCGCACACAGACACTCACTCTCTCCCCCCGCCCCCTCTTCTTGGGTACTTTCATAATTTAAAATGATAAAATGTCATAAAAAGGCCAAAACACTTTTGGTATAAATGCCTTCAGCTCTTGCAGGTGCTTGAACTTGCAGGCTGGGATTTTTGGAGGCCCTCTGTATAATCTTGTGGGTAATTCAATCAGGATGGCATCATGACCTCTTTGCTTTGGCAAAATGGACCATTCATCATCAAATGTTAGCTTGTATTGGATGTTTCTGTCTAAAGTGTATTTGAGACAACGAATGTCAGTGACAACTGGATACCCCTTCAGCGACCAGGTCTGATACTCTTCCATGGGCCAGCTTTTGCAAAGTCCAGGAAAAAGTCATGGTGGAGGTAAACCACTTCAAATGGCTTGTCATTTACTCTGGCCTTCTGGAAGATATTGATGTAGTCTGTTAGCACATATATGACCAGATTCCTTAGGGCGGTCTCGATGGCCTTTTGCACAGTCCACCTCCATAAACGTGTTTCCTTTCACTACACATTTATGTTCTATTGTCATGTTGTTGGTGGAACAAAAATGGCTGATGGCATGGGGCAGAATGGCATCTGTTCTGGTAACCACGTCCGTCTGAGTAGATGATGACTTTATTAAAGTCATGCTTGCTTTTCAGGTAATCCAGAACACAAGAGGCAAATTCGTTCGCCGTTAACCCGCGTTCGCATTCGTGCCAGACGTAGCATTTGACTTCTTAAGTGCCCAAATAAAAAAAATGGTGAAGTTACGCACAGCGAGCTTTGTTTTGTAGTTGAGCACGGAGGCCTTGTAGGAAGGTGACAGGAGCATTGGATCGCGCACACTTTTCCTGGGGTGCCTGCACCATCTTCTACTTGCTTTTTTGTCATGATTCTTTTCCTCTTTCACACGCTCAACCTCTTTTCTGTGAGCTTGCCAAACTTCATCGCTCACATTCTTAGCATCGTGGCCTAGGCGTAAATCACATTGATCTTTCCTTGGCTGGAAGAGGGAGAGGTTCAGATCATTGAATACTTCCAGGAAGACACTCCTGCAAAGAACATTGCGCCCATTCTCCCTGCAGTGGTTCACGTACTCTCTGTGCAAAGCTGACTTGCTGTTGAATATTGGCTCAATGTAGATTTTGTTTGTGCACTTTCGGTAGTAGTGAGAGGGGACTTTTGAAAGCTATCCAGAGAAATTTTCTGTAAGGAATCGCCTGTCATCCAAACCTCTGTTGTAGTAAGCAGACATTATTTTCTGTCGTCGTTGAACGAGGTTTGAAGACAGACTGAAGTCAGATGGTTCAGGAGCTGATGTTGAATCAGCGATGACCAGTATCAGCGGGGTTTGGTTCAGAATCTTTGGATGGTGTTTTGGTTTAATAGCTGAAGCGAGGGTTGATTCAGAACCCACGAAGAATGGCTCAGGGTCAGAATTGAGTGGAGTAGTCGAAGCCTAAATGATGTAACAGCCACAGTAATGACTGGAAACGAAGGAGCTAGATGAAATGTTATATTAGATGATGAATGTTGATCTAGATATGTTGGGATGTGAATAGAGAGCTCGGCATCTATAGATTCGCCAAGCAGTGACAAAGATGCATCCGAATTCGTAGAGTCTGACTGTAATCATGGAGACTGATTTAATATCCAGGGTGACTTGGACTGATTCCTTACTTACGGGGGCTGAGCCAGATTCAGATAAACTCATGGATGCATCGAGAGATTTTTCAAACACCGACAAAGAAATATCCAAATCCACGTGTTAGAGAGAATCCCAAATTTGTTTGATAATATGTCGACTGGATAGATCAGTTTTAAGGCTGTTTGTGACCAGCGCCGACAATTCAGTCATGATTAACAAAAGAATCAGGCGACGGTAGAGCCGCAACATGAAAGTGAAGTAATCAAAAGGGAGTGACCAGCGCCGACATTGCAAACAATAGGTCTTCCTACGACAGGCGCCGACGGTCAGATGTGCCGTGCGAGCCCAGTGAAGGTATGGTCGACACTGAGCGGTTGTGATAAAATCGCGTACGGGACAGTCGCTAGCCACAGGTGCGCCGTACGAGGTCTTATCACAACAAAAGGATTAGACGGTGGATGTACGTGTTTTTATTATTTTGATTAAAACATACTTTTTTTTCATTTTTTTCACGAATCCTTTTTACAGCATATGTATATAGACAATAGGAATGTTTTAATCAAAAATTAGCCAAAACCAAAATTTTGCGCCGTACGAGGTCCTATCACGACAGTAGCGATATGTGTAGCTTTTGTATGTTGCAAAATAATAAAAGTAATTTTATCCCAACTGCGAGAAAAAAACGTATTGTATTATTTTTTAAATAAGCACTTGTTCGTGGAAGAACACAGTTCCGGGAGAAGTGCGGCGGTTTTGCGGTAAACACGAACGAAGCAATGGAGGAAAGCAATGTGTTGTGTTATGAGTGTTTTGAAGTTTTCATTGTTTCATTCATATTCAAACGCGGATTTACATGTCTACAAGATGCCTAATAAATGTGGTGTCGCAGAATGTAAAGGGAACTACAATGCTTCGCACAAATGTCGTGTTTTTCGATTGTCTACAGATCAGCTTGAGCAGCAGAAATGGCTAAGTGTTTTGCCCCCTCGAAAGGATTTTACCATCGAACCATCCAAGTTTTTCATTTGCGAGAGACATTGGCCAGCAGATACGGCTATGAAAACAATTCCTGGTGGAAATACTAGACCTATTGTGCCTCCAAGCATTTTCAACGTTGCACCATCATGCCTACCTACACCAACACCTTCCCCTCGCCCACCAAAA
>JAWQUT010000462.1:155515-170515 GCA_033807755.1 Ellobium chinense
TGACATCTTCTTATCTTATGACTGTTTTTAAGTAGTCAACTCCAAAGAAGCTTACTTCAAGTTTAAACAAACTAGTAGTGTGATTGCATCACTGCTGTCCCATCCGAAGTAAAGAATGCATCAGCCAGCAAATGTCAATGTAACAGATCATACCAGCTAATCATAGTTTTCTGACACTGAAAAGCGGAAGTAATGATTGCTGGAGTTGTGTCTTGCAATGCCCGAATGACCTTGCATGCATAATAACTAAGAGTGGTCCATACAGCTACAAGAGGAACAAAACCAGGGTTTGACATTCACTCTCCATGCAAACCATCTCTGTTTATCTTCTGAAAATAGGGAACTACGTATGCAGACTAGACAGAATGAAGAATTTCTTTATAGCTTGAAACAATAACTTCAGCAGGTAATACTGAACAGTGCTGTCAACGTTTTTCTCGGTAAAAGTTTTTCGCGTCTGAGTTTATTGATCAAACATTACCTGCAACTCGCAAATGATTTAGGTAATCCTGCACATTGCTTGGCATATTCTTTTACCTAACAAAACACACAAAGGTTTGCACGTTTACACGATTATAATGCACCACAGTAGAAATGAAAAAAAATATATAAAAAGAAAAACCGCTTTTCTCATAACCATATTTATGGTGACAACCGATATTCGACTTCGGTTAACGGCCAGTTGGAACGTCCGGAAATAGCTTTAATTCTTTCCGCAGATATCTGTATGTTTAGTCTGTGCGTCCTAGACACTCAACATTATAGACTTGTAAACAATTTTCTCCCTCAACCTCGGGTTCGTGAGGTCACAGTGTATTTTGACCTTCAAACAAATTCCGGAGACTTGGTCACACATTGATCACCGTGGATGTTCTTCCATTTGATTTTTAAGAGAGAGGTGACGTCTTTTGAGAAAAAAAAAGCGTATCTTGGTTTTCGTGCCAGAATTATTTTTTGTATGTCTGTGATCTATAATGTGCCAATACTCATCTGCCACAAGAAATACTGACACGAAACTGTGAATGCCTTTCATGTATTTATAGAAATCAGACAAGACTTTTGTTGAAGCAAAAAACTAGGTTTAAAAAAAACCCCATTCAATTCTCTCAGAGGCAGTTTTGGCAAAGATAAACCGTTCTGTCCGAAGACGTCAGACAGGCTCTTCATTCAAGGAGTTTGTAATATCTAATGGCCAATGGGAATTAAATTTACGTCAATATATTCGGAACGAGAAGTTGCTCGGCGCCTCCTGGTTTCGATTTTTAAAAAAAAATGATTGTGAAACATGGAGACAGTCAATGAAAATGCCAATGTGTTTATTCAACTCAGAAAACAACGAGTTGTAAATGAGCAAAACAATAACAATGTTGTTCATACCCTACCCCTTCATCTCTTTCTCTCCCTCCCTCCCTCACTCTCTCTCTCTCTCTCTCTCTCTCTGTCCCCCTCTCTGTCTCTGTCTATCTGTTTGTCTCTCTCTCATATACCTTCACACTCACATTAGTGAAAGTCCACATCTGGAGTTTTGATACAGAGATAGAAATAACTGAGTATCAGACACTGTTGAGGGCTATGCTTGTTTGGACCGTGCAAGTGCCCGAAAGAGCCTTTTATTCTGTGGGCGGGCCCTAGGAGATTCTAAGCAACGAAATATCAGTCTCTAATCAAGCCAAATGACTGCGACTGACGCGGAAGTGTTAAAAAAGAGTGCTCTGACCTGCGAGTGGTGTTTGGTATACTTATATCTTTTCTTTTATTCATTAGCATACATGCAATTGCTGATTCTTGCCACATCCTTTTCCTACATTAGACCTTTGATTTCCACTAACAAATTTGAAACCTTAGACTGTGGCTGCCATTTTGCCGGGCTTCGATTTCTGGTGTACGCAAAACAATTCCAGTTTCTTAACTAATTTCTAGAAGCTGCGCACATTTCTCCCACTACGGCTAATGCACAGCAGCAAAAAAAGTGCTCCAGACGTGATAAAATATCATCATTCTCCTGTTCCTATTAACATTTCCGGGTGGTCTTGGAGAGGGCGAATAGATCGAGATGCCAAGCCGAGCAAAAGACAAAAATAAATGCATTTTGTGGCTATATGTTGGCTGTTCATTTTTTGCCCACTACATGAAGTGATAATGGGAAAAAAGGATCCCTTAAATTTAATGCCGCACTGAATGATTTTAGTGTGCGTCTCTCAGACTTCATGTCTTTGACTCGAAACAATGATTAGATCTGAGACTAGCATCATTTTTATGTCTGGGGCACTGGAAAAATGTATGGTATTCCGATTGTAAGATACAGTCTACACTAAATTCATAATTTTATCATACTTTTCTGTTTTGATCACGATCAGTAAGTACAAGCCTTAAATATGGGCATTCTTCTTTTCAAGACACAACAAGGCACTTAACCCTCGTGATTCTGTGAACGAGTATATTCTACCATCTGTTTGCTACGTTTGATTGCGGCAATAGAATACAATATATTCATCTCTTTACAGAATGTTGGGCGCACAACGGTCGAATTTTGTATCCCAGTGGCAGCTGATCGGTTGCAGACAATACGTGCACGAGTCATCATAATATGTAAACAGTGTTCAGGCAGGCAGCCAGCAGGAGGCTGGATCAGAGCCGCCTCGCGCCACGAGAGTTAAGAAACGAAAGTTGACGTTTAAGTAAGGTGTGTGCTTGTCTATTAACCCGCAATCATGCAAATGTATCGCATTACTGACTAGAAGAATCGTACACAATAATAACAATAATGATTATAATATTAGGCCTACCTAATAATAATAATAATAATAATCATAATAAAATGGTCTCGTCGCTACTAATCGAACAAACATCGCTTAAATGACTTCACGTTATTATTACCTCAGCAGACCGTATTATTCAACGTCTTTCTCATTACTCTCAGGAACATACGGTGGCACTACGATTTTGAGAGTAAATGCACTGATCAGTACTATCCAAATAGAAGCTTTGACTACCTGCAGTGAGGTACACATTTTTTTGCAGAAGGTGGGCCTAAAAATGTTTGAATTAAACGTTTTACCAAGACTTTTACATTGTTGCAATAGCTGGGATCGACTGTATAAACCGTTGAACCCGATCCAATGCCGTAACTACTCTGCTAAGTTGACTTAGGGTATGAAGTGTTCCATTCAATCTATGTCACGGAGTGTGGAATTGCCTCACTACATAATATTGTCACCGCAAGCGACGTAATCAATCCAACAAAGAATTCATTGAGACCTTGAACTTATATATCAGGCTTTCAATAGATTACATGTGAAAAATTGCGTAGACAGACATTTTTGTCTTGTCTCGCTCCTGTCTGCTTTATTCCTTAATAAGAAGTAAAGATAAAAGGTGGGTTTTTACAAACAACTGCGTTTAATCACAACATGTGACCATGACGAATATTTGATTGAGGGGAAGTCTGAATAATCCATTGATTATTATATAATCAAAAGTAGTATTAAAGAAAAGTATCAAGACTTAAAACCGCGTGATTAAGCAAACCAGCTTCTCTGCAATGACTGTCTTCCAAAGGAATAGAAAAAAAAAAGCGACGTTTCTATTCGCCATTACCTGAAGTTCGAAGATAGGTTGTGACCAGAAAATGTTTATGAGAAAAGCGTTTTTTTTTAATTCTCACTTTTTTTGTGGTACAATAATGCGCAAATCCGCACACCTTTGAGCATTCTGTAAAGGTGTAAGTACTAGAATACTGAGCCACGTGCGGGATTATCCAATTCAGTTGTGAATTGCATGATATTTTATGATCAGTGAACTCCAGCTCAAGCTGGACTAAACACGTACAGTTCTGGCCATTCAGTTTTCCCTTAAGAGAACAGTAAGGCCCATGAAGACAGATTATGGTTTCCTGTTTACGTGACTGTCTGAAATCTTTAAAAACAATTTTTTTCCTTTGTACGACAGATTGCTTAATTCCGAATAATGAACGTCCTCATTCTCTGGACGTTTCAATTAGAGTTTGACCATACTGGTTAATCGACGAAGGCGGCCTCCATTATCTAGAACAAAACAAGCGTGGTTGGCATGGTTACAAGGGGTGGCGATTATTTTTTTGTTGTCAGACCTTGGTTTTGTCCTGTCTGTGGATGTTTTATAATGTGCACTCCTCTCTCTAGAAAAGATACACATTCACAAATTGGATTCTCAGGTACACAAAGTCTCAAAAGAAACACAGGCGGACGCGTACTGTATTATACAGTTATACACTCTTTCCACATTCTTTCCCATGAGTAAACTTCGATCCAATTTGCAGACGCAAAGGGGCGGTAATTACTGGGCATCCTTATTACCTTCCCTATCTGGCCTTAATCCGGATGCACCGACTGAATACTAATTACCGGCCTTTATCTGGTCGCTTCATGAGATGGCAAAGATAATCAGTGAAATCTGTCGTCAATGGTTGAGGAGTTTCCACGCAGCAAAAGAATGAAATGACGTGCTGATACCCAAGTATTTAAATATCGTGAAAATCAACTTTCCTGCTCCAAGTCTCGACACGATATCGATTCTGATAATCAGTGATACCCTGTCAGTGTAAGAAAGATGATTTGCTACTCGGCGTCTGCCTGATTCTTAGCTGACGGCGAGGGCGCGGGTGCTGATGCAGGGGTAGCGGGTTCGATTCCCGCAACATCACCTTCTTTTCCTTCTTCCTGTTTCTCTCTACAATGGTCTTCTTGGGCATTTCCACCTTGTGCAATTGTCTCTTTGTAATCACTCGCTCCCCACTTTGTTACTAAGTCCTCCGTTTCCATTTTGTACTGCACCTATATTACCGCAATATGTAACGACCCCGTTTTGTCCACTATGTTCATTGTTGTGTGTGCTCCTATGCGTTTGTCTTGCAAAGGATACAAACTAAAGCTTAAGGTTACAGAAGCGCAGTAATTTTGAGGTCACTTCGGCTGAACTTACAAGGAGGGTGATCAATTTATCACATCATTTCTTTCTCCCTCTCAGGGGCCCAGAGACCTTTGCTGTGGCCTGTTCTAATGCATTTGTCACTTCTCTGACCAGTTTAGGTTAAATTAAAGCAGCACTATTTCGGGTCAGAGGTTTGAAAAGATAGGGGCTGTCAATGAGCTAACCCCCTATTCTCTTGAAATAGCCGGAGGCCTCTGTTTTTCATGAAGGTGGGTCAAACGAGGAGACAGAGCAAAAAACTTTATGGGCTATTGAAAGTAATAAATATTTTTAGATCAGATGCCTATCTCCATTACTGGTGAGAGGGAATAGCCAACGAAAATTAGGGCTAAAGTGACGGCAATGGACAATACATAGTAAAATATAGCACAAAGATTTGGGCGTGTGTAACCTTAACAGCCGTTGGTTGAAGAGTTTGTGTGGGGCGGGGGGTGGGGGGGGGCGATGGGAGTGGAGAAGCTTGTTGTGTGTGTGTGTGTCTCGCGCCTAGCGCTATACTGCTAATCTTCTGTTTCACTTCATTATCTGCAGCCTTACCTCTACAGAACGCCTCAACTCATATCACTGCCTTCTTCGCTAGTCACATCTACTTCATTACTTTAGTGCAATACTCCGTAAAAAGTCAAAATTTAAATTTTACAGAAGATGCAAATAACGCTCTCGCTGCTGTATCACTGCACTTGGCAAAACTATTGGAAGTAAACTTTGTTGGTGAGTGCAGTGTGATGTATAATCAGTTTAGTCTGTTGAGTTAGAACTTACAGAGTTATAGTTAAAAAAAAAAAACAAACCAGGAAAATTTCCTCTTAACGGCTAGAACTTACAGAGCTATAGTTTAAAAAAAAAAGAAGAAAGTTTCATCTTAACGGTTAGAGCTTACAGAGCTATAGTTTAAAAAAAGAAAAAAGGAAAGTTTCATCTTAACGGTTAGAGCGTACAGAGCTATAGTTTAAAAAAAAAAAGGAAAGTTTCATCTTAACGGTTAGAACTTACAGAGCTATAGTTTAAAAAAAAAAAAGGAAAGTTTCATCTTAACGGTTAGAACTTACAGAGCTATAGTTTTTTAAAAAAAAAAAGGAAAGTTTCATCTTAACGGTTAGAGCTTACAGAGCTATAGTTTAAAAAAAAAAGGAAAGTTTCATCTTAACGGTTAGAGCTTACAGAGCTATAGTTTAAAAAAAAAAAGGAAATTTTCATCTTAACGGTTAGAACTTACAGAGCTATAGTTTAAAAACAAGGAAAGTTTCATCTTGTTTTTTTCTTTACTGATTTTGTTTAGTGTCAGAGCTCGACATTGGCTCCTGTTGAGAAAGAGCACTAGCGTTCTCACTGATGAAATTTTGTGAAGGTCTGAACACGAGCATGCAACATTCTGATACATGCTCTTATCGGTGAATTGTATAAATAAATCTTTCATAATGTCCTATCGTACCACAAAAACCACTGTGGCTAGAGATCAAATACTGAGATGTTGACACATTGTGCGCCATGTTGTTGGTTTTCCAAAGGCGGGAACCTCAAATGTGAGTAAGCATGGCATATACTGAGGTATTACTTTCAAGCGGTGTCTTGACCGCCTCTCTTTTGTTCTTTTACTGCTTTATCCGCCTCTTCTCAGCATCCCTTCACTTTCTATTCCCCCCTCCAACCCCAAAGCCCCTCCGCCCTCACCCTTGTCAATACCCGTAAATCTACGTGTACACGCAACATTGGTCACCAAGCAAATATTAAGGCAGATTTTCTTTGAAGCTGCCGGGAAAGGGTCAACATGGCAACCGGGAGTCATTAGTGAAGATACTTTCCTGATCAAACGCTCTCGCGAATGATCTTTTCAGTCATTATCACTGTATTAGTTCTTTCTTTCGTATGTTTATTTAGCTCTAGGAACAATGACTTTTATCTCACAATTATTTATGCCAAATTTCAAGCCGATATGTAAACAGTTTTATGTATATTTATGGACCTAGTTTAGATCTAGATTCTCGTTCGCTTTCCTGCATTCCATGTTGATGTTACCGGTCTGCACTGTTGCTAGGCTTGAAAGTACTAAAACGTTTTGACACTATGGAACTAGTATCGATTTAGCAGTTTTAAAATTCCTGAACCATAGTTTTGATACCGAATATAAAAGTGCTTGAGTATCGATTGCACTGATATTCAGTAAACGATCTTGCCAATCCCTACTATCACTACAGTTCTCTACACATAATAATAATAAAAAATATCGAGTATTACGGCTAACGGTCAATACTTTTGGACACATCTGAGTTTTTGTGAGGCTTCTTAGATAAATTATATAGTATAAAACTGTTCTTCAATCGCATCTTTATCTTTGTTATTTTTGCAATTTACATGGTATGACTCTAAAGTTATCTACGCATTAAACAAAAAAAATCATTTTTAGGGCAAAAACCAATAACTGTGGACAGATCAGAGTTTTTTTTTTTTTTTTTGAGGCTTCTTAGATCAATTATCTTCGGCGCCAGCTCATATAGTATAAAAATGGTCTTCAATAGCGATTGTCTTTGTGTGTCTTGTTTTCTTTTACATAGTGTGACCCATTTCCACTTCAAACAAATTTTATATAAGGTCAGAATAATGCAATGCCAAAAAAAACCCCCACCAAATAAAAGTACAACTGTTAAACTTTCATGTCGTGCCAGTAACATGACGCAGCCCATAGGCGATGTAAGACTCATTTTGGCTGCCTGGGGGACATTCCGTGTTTGATGACCATCATTCGTTCTATGAGAACTGTGTCTTCTGAAATAGGTCATGCCTTATATAGTGTTTTTAGGTTAAAAGTGGTTGTGTCGTCTCTGGGAAATGGCTCTTGTCTTAGGTATTGTTATTATCCGGCAGATGATCACGAAGATGAGCTGATAACTATGTGTTCATTTTTAGAACTTTGATAAAACGAAATTCCCGGAGAGGCACCATGGTCATGATTTGGGTATTCGACTTCAGGCGGCGCAGTTTATATAGTAGTATTCTTGGCAAAGACACTTCACATTCCCTTTTCCCATTCGGCTCAGTTGTCAATGAATGCATGGCTATAGAACCGGGGGGTGAAGAGGGGGAGGGGGAGAGACTAGAGCGCTGAGCCAGTTGTTACCAGCAATGACTTCAATATGTGGATCATTTTTAATATTATGTATTCACACAAATCGTGTGAATGTTCCATGTTTTTGTATTATGAATGGCATGTATAACATTGTATGTATGGCATTGTACACCAGTTTTCCTACGGGTTAGATTAAAATCTAATTTTTAGTTTGATTTCTTATTTTTGCAGTTAAAAAACACATTAATACGCCTATCAGTTAACGCTTGGGCTAGAAGATGATGACCTTGTAGTAATTTTTAAGATTTAAGAAGCACTTTCCAACAGTGTAATAACGAAACAATCCAAAATGTAACGAAGAAATTAGTTTAATAAAATTTTCGATCCTATACGTGGATCTTCTTCAGTATCAAATGAAGATAATAAATACCAAAAAAAAGGGACGGTGTAATGATCTTGTAGTAATTAATCTTTACTAATTTGCCCAAATGGCCAGCCGTAAAAGATACACAGAGCAGGGGCTATCTGTTTAGAAACATACAAATTCTCTCTTGCCTAGAAAATGGCAATGTTGGCCTTGTTTCCATTTCGGAAAATGGCACTTCCTGTGCCCAGCATGAGGTCAATGTCAGATTTTAGAGGCTTAGACAAGACGCTTAAAAAGTGTTTCCGGAGAGCGGAAGCGGAAATGAGCAGAAGAGGAAGTCCGGGAAACAGTCTACGTAAATATTTGCTGTGCCGAGAGTGATAAATCTAAGGTTTGATAACAGCATCAAGCGAGATTGTTCGAATTAGGTTTTCAAACCAAAGACCATTTGAGCACGTAGTTCTCCCAAGAGCACGTGTATATGTGAAATAGGCTGTACAAGCCTTCTTTTATCTGTGTGTATGAGTAGACATGTATTTGTGTATTTGTGTGAATGTATATCACATAATATAACATATAACGTATATAACTAAAATAAAACATAGAATTTACCTGTTACTGTCATATATCATGTACGGTGTTAAGATGTGTAATCATTACAATAATTATATCCGTGGCGCTGTAAGTTATAGAAGCCTAATCCGATTTCCCTCTTTGAGCCAATAAACTGTTTTCTCTACTGTCACTTACAAGAAATTCCACAATTTTTAAGTTTTCCATAATAGTTTATAGAATTCAATGAACTTATTGAAAAAGATGTTTAAAATAAAGGTCTTTCATTTCGTTCGCGAGCTATGAACCGATACATCGACAGGCGTAAATCAGCTGACTAGTTTCCTTAACGACAGGTGCTCCGCACAGAAGGCCACACCAAGACCGAAGTAAATGACCCNAGACAGCCCCCCAACCCCCCCAAATAACAGGAGTAGTTTACAAAATCAGGAGACAATGCAAACTAATTCGCAGGCAGGTTCATAAATCTAGAGCCCATTTTCCATACTTTTTTTAACCGTCTTCCTAGGGCATAATTTTATGATCAAACCCTATCAGGAGTGTGTAACCTGTAGCTATGTTGTTATGTCCGTGCTGCATCGTAGCTTAAAGTAACACACGCACATCAAAAATAACTTTCTGTTTTTCAGTACTTCTTCTCTCTTAAAATGAACTATGGTGCCCACCGAGTCAATTTTGCGAAGAAAGAGCATCGTTCTGTTACCGTCTGCGTATGTAATATGACGCAATAAGGAGCGCTAGAGTTACCGGGTTTGGCCTTCGCGTCCAAAATTATTCCCCTTCCCCGATCAGCAGTAGCCTGAGGCAAAAACGCTGACGTCACTTACGTTCCAGTAGCTATAGACACCACTACCTGATAATGTATTATTCAGCTTTTAATTAAGGTTCTGGTATTCCAAATTCAAACGTAAAATTTGATAGTGTAAGCCATAAAAAGTATTCTGCATTTTTATTGCCTCAGCATGATTTTGTTTCGCATATCTACAGTTCACAGAGGAATTAAAACATTCATACCAACATGCTATCACCTGTTCGCAGAGCACTGGCTAGAAAGCTTGGCCATGTGGCAAGAACGTATTTGACGTAAGTTTATGGCCGCCAGGCGCGCAGTGGTTGTAACAATTCGGACTTTGGATAATGTAACCCTGTGGTTTGTCTGGGGCCAGTAGAGATGTTATATCATTATGACAGACACGTGAAAGACTGTTTTATTGGAATAATAGGGTATCATATGATTTAATATGGTCTGTAGGACGGTGCAGTCTTCCTTTAAGTTTACTGAGGCGGCTTGTGATCCTCCAAAACTATCTGTACACGCTCCCCGCCCCCGCTGTTTCCTCCTATGACAAGATAACCTTAGAAAATCTATATCAGATACACCGCTTTTGATCAAAATATCTACAATAAAGATAAATACAGTAAAATCTGAAGCAAGCACACACACACACACACACACACACACACACACACACACACACACACACGCGCGCACGCACGCACGCACGAACACACACACACACACATATACACACACACACGCGCACACACAAACACACACACACACACACACACACACACACACACACACAATCCTCCTGGATTTTGTAGGGTCGAGATCTATCTGTTTTTAAAAATCAGTTATACTCACTATATACTACGGGTGTAAATTTTACCCGGCACTCCATCAACTCCATGGGCCGCAGTTAATGACGAGCCGCCACTGTGGTAAAAATGGATTAATTAACTAACTGTTATTTTTCTTCTTCTTTCCGTATTTTGAAACTTATATAACATTACTCTAAGCACTATGCGCATTAAATGCAGATGCAATGAGAGAATAGCAGCAGGAGCAGCAGCAGCAGACACAACAACAACAACAACAACAACAGCAACAGCATTATGATCACTTGATGCCGTGGAGCTTTGTGGAGAGACACACACAGAGCTACACAAATATAAACAGACAGACCGGCACGCAGATAGGCGCACTGATAAACATGCATACTAACAGCATGTGGGAGGCAGCGTGGCCGTGGCGATTTGTGAGTCATATTCAGAAACTGAAGACTTTCAAGTCTAAGATTTATGTGTTTGACTCGGGAGCGGAACGGTTTACATTTAGTGTCCTTAGGAAAGACACTTCACTTCCATTTCCACACTCGAATCAGGTGTAAATGAGTACTTGGCTTTAGAGCTGGAGGGACCAGGGCGCTGCACGCTGGCTACCAGCAATGACTTTGTTATGTATTTCAATTGTAATATTATATGTTTGTATTATGAATGAGATGTATAACAATGTATGACATTGTAAAACAAAAAAATAAAGTCGTATTTTCACTTTTTTTTTCATTTTCCTGAATGAAAACAGCACACAAACAAAGAGAAGAAAGTTAAAACAAACAAGAACAATATTACAACAACAACAACAACAACAACAACAACAACAACAACAACAACAACAACAACAACAGCAACACAACAAAACAACAACAACAACAACAACAATAACATTATTCAGATGTGTCAAAAGTTCATGTTGTTTATGTTATAGGACGTGTAGAATCCCCATAGATACATTTAATTTCCCAGATAGTATTCTTACACTTTTTCATTTCAATGTCTTGTAGACCAATGTTATGATACTGACATAACATGTTCTGTTCATGTTACTTCTCTGTGTTGCTAACTTTATTGTCATGATCAAAACTTTCTGACCGGAGCTACGGTTTATGAAATTTCTTGAAAATCTTAAAAAGAAGTTTGTCTGAGAGCAAAAAAAAAAAAACAACCAAAAACGCATGCTTCATTGATCGCCACTCTCTAGACATTTACGCACTGGAATATAGCCTTCCCAGAAAATGGAATTCATGTTAAGGCTTGTAAGATATCTATTTTCTTATGTATGTGCGTATAAATAGGTTTTGCTATTTACAAACATTGAGAAGGCAGGTAAAAAAAGAAAAAGATAGTGCAGTAGGATGGGATCGAGATTGAGCTCGGGGATTCTCAAACTATCTTTGTCGGTGTGCCCTTTCAGATATCAAGCTCTTTCAGATTGTCAGGCATTCTTACATAACTCCTCAGACCCTTCCACTACTGTAAAGTCTGAGTAAATCGTATTTTTTTTTATGAAATTAAGTTTTACTGTATCCGTAAAATGTTCGTAGAGGTTATGAATGCTTCCCTAGGGGTACGCTGCCCCCACGTGGGAAACCCCTGATCTAGGGCGCACAGATGAATATGAGAATAATGCATTTTTCTGGCTTTTAGGTCACTCTATGAATAGCCTGCTAGAAACTATTCAATGTCTGTCGTTATTCGTTTTTTGAAACATTTGAAAAGAGAATGTGGGCGTTTGTGTCGCTCAGCTTCTTTCTATACATAGACGTATGAACTTGTAAAGGTACAAAGGAGGTGTCTATAAATATAACGTTATATCGCAATAGATGAATAAAAAAAAAAAGAGAAAGAACAGAAAAGAAGGATAGATAGATAGATAGATTGATAGATAGATAGATAGATAGATAGATAGATAGATAGATAGATAGGTAGAGAGAGAGAGAGAGAGAGAGAGAGAGAGAGAGAGATCAGGCACTTATAAACAGACTGAATGAATTTTCACTTATAAGATCAAATTGAGATACCCATTTATACCATGGTGACTGTATGTTATGCAATGCCAACTTAGATACAGTTGTTAGCACTATGATCAAATAACGCCGTGTATCTATGCAGAGAAAGACAGAACCACAGAAATATAAACAGATAGACTGGCATGCAGATAGACACACTAATAAACAAGCATACATAAAAACAGCACATAAATGAAGATGAGAAGTTTAAAACAAACAAACAAACAAACAAACAAACAAACAAACAAAAAACGAGGACGAATAGAAAAAAAGGCAGATGAAATCAAAGGAGGCAGACATTGCAAGATCTTTTGTTAAGGAATCTGCACAAGGGAATAAATGCCAATGCAAACTTCAAACGATGAATACTGGGACAGGATGACCTTACATCGACCTCTGTGCCACTGTCCCTTGGAATCTGGCCTCATTGCTACATTTTTCGTCTCTAACAAACCCCTCCTATCCCAGTTCTATTCCAAAATCGCCCAAAATAGACCACATGCATCGACAACTTCAGACTATAATAAATCATGGACAGCATGACCTTGTTTTGGCCTCTTTAACCTCTGCCCTTTATTAATCTGACCTCTCTCTTGCACTTTCCATCTCTATCCATTCCTTCCCCTCCACATTCTATTCTGAAACCTGTGCAAATGGTCGAGCACCAACTCCAACCTCAAGCAGGAAATCCCAGAAAGTATGACCTTCCTTTGCTTTCCATGACCTGTGTGTCTGGTAACCTGACTTCTCACCTACACCTTTCGTACTACAATCTTCCCTTCTTTTCCCCATCCTATTCCACAATTTGTGCTAAGGCTTTGGACCAATGCCGAACTCAAACCCAAATTCAAGGACATGTTAACCTTATTATTGACCTCGATGATCTCTGCCTCTTGTAATTTGACCTCTTTTCATGCCTATCCACTCCTGTCATCCCTATTCTGTTCTGGAGTGTGTGCGAGGGTTTGACTATTTACTCAAAGCTGGATCATATCCCTGACAGGATGACCTTCATTTGACATCTATGACCTCTATCCCTTGTACTCTGACATCTCTCCTTCATTTTTCATGTCCACCTACCACACCTCAGCCCCATTCTATTCCGAAATCTGTAAAAGGCATTGACTGTTAACTCAAATTCCAAAAAGATGGCCTTCCTTTGACCTTTGTGACCTCAATCTCTTATAGTTTGACCTTTCTCTTACATTTTTCATGTCTACCCACTTCTCCCATGCCATTCTGGATCATATACAAACGCTTTGAGTTGACTCAAATCTAGCCGCAAATCCCAGAGGAGGTGATCTTCATTTCACCTTTGTGACCTCTATGCTTTATAATTTGATTTTTTTCTAACACTTTTCATGTCTACTCACCTCCTCCCATCCTTTCCTAGATTCAGTACAATGAGTTGACCGTTAACTCAAAACTAGCCACAAATCCCCCACGAGATGACTTTGGTTTGACATTTCTGCCCTTCATCTTGGATTCACGCACCTTTGACCTCAATTCAAGGTCCACCGCTTTTATTGTGTGCGCCGACATCGGAGTTGCTGATCTCCCATTAGCACAGGGTAAGATTGGCTAATTAACTGACAGAGATTATTAGGGTCACCGTAAGATTCGCGTTAACTGAACCGTCCAGCTTTGCTGGACTACGAATAATAGTGGTATCGATTGGCCACTGTTATAATCGATCCGATGAGTTCTCTCATGCACTTATGAGTGAAGAGCACCGGCACATTTAACGAGAGAAACGTGGAGAGGGGGGATGTAGTGCTTTTTACCAAGGAGGAGAGGGCATATAAAGCAATGAAACCAATTGGTAGTCTTACAGCAATGACATTGAAATTTATGTATGTTGACGGATAAGGCCGCGCGTGTCTCCTTAAGTCATATGACGTACAATCTTGCATTACAAAAAGGACCGAAATGATAATGAAATTAAAGAGAGAAGTACTTAGTTTTTTGAGATATGGGGATCAGGGCGCTGCTCTGTGGAGACTAAAATGATTTGATTATTGACAGATTTGACATGAGATATGTAGCGGTATTAGAACCGTCATTTTGTATGTCTCATCTAGAACGAAATATATAGTTTTGTATGGTATGATGCATCGTATTCCCTTCAGGGTAAATTAGGGTAAATTTTACTTATTTATTTATTTATTATTTATTTATTTCTAAACGTGCAGGAATGTACAGGGAGAGAGCAAATACTGACTAAAAGCCAGGACCTTTAGCTCCCAATTCCGAACACAGTATCTTTGGAGTTTGACCCGTGGATCTATACACAGACATAGCACGCAGTGTAAAAACAGAATCCGGGAATCTTAGGGCATACTAAAGCTTATCTAATGTAAATTATTTATATTGCAGCCTGTCAAAATGAGGCATAA